>QANY01006045.1:0-369758 GCA_003255025.1 Datisca glomerata
TTGTTAATCGCCATTCCGCGTCGCACGCACGTTGCGACAATTAATATCCTTAATTAGATGTTAAAATTATTAATAAAAAAATAAAATCATATTTAAAATCTGTAAAATCAGGGACAATAATATCTCTTCAAATCGCAATCAATCAATAATTAATGACGTTGTAAAAAAAAAATTATTTCTTTAAAGTTGAAAATATTATTATTTTTTAAAATGAATTTTAAACCTGTACTATTAATTCTAACAGAAGCTCGACTTTAACTTCTAAATTGGACCATTTCCATTCTCTGATTCTAAGCCCACGGATCAGGCCCATGATTGTTCACCAGGAGCCTAATGCTCCTCCGTGATTGTTCACTCTTAGGGGTGTTCACGATTCGGTTCGATAAGTTTTTTGGCGAAAAAAATGAACTAAACCGAATTTTTGGTTTGGCGAAAAACTGAAGCGAATCAAACCGTGAATACTAGAAGAACCAAACTAAACCGTGAGTTTCAGTTTAGAATTACTAATTAAAAATATTATTTTTAAATGATATTATTGAAAAAATAAATATAAAATTAAAGTTTTGCTTCAGTTTGGTTTGGTTCGATTCGGTTTTATAAGAAATTTTATATATAAAAAATAAAAAATAATATAAATTTAAAGTTTTGGTTCGGTTTGATTCGATTCGAAAACCAGCAAAATTCCGAACCGAAACTTCGGTTCGGCGATTTCCCTGAACCAAACCGAACATACACAAAGAACCGACCATTTTCGGTTCGGTTAGGCCGGTTCGGTTTTGTTTTGAACACCATTAGTTCAGCTAGAGTGGTGTAGGTTTTAAATTAGGAATAATTCGGAAAAGATTAATTGTATTTTGATGTATTTTCTTATTACTTCGAGAATTTTTGTTTTTATTATTTGATTTCCTTTTTTAAAAAGGTATTTTAGGGTTAAATTCAACAGTAGAGTCTAACATAGATTGTGATAAACGGTCCTATTGGATTAGCCGCTTAAGTTTTTAACGATGTTTTAATTAGTATTTTAATATCTTTTGAAGTCTTTAAATAGACACCGTGATAAGGTATTTTAATATTTTTTATTTTGATGAATGAAAATTAGTTTTATCTCATTTATATTGTGTTAATTATTTGATGGGAACTCTAAACTTTGATGTCATATACTCAGCATTCTTGTAAGAATCAACGTGCTTTAAGAAAGTTGTTTCGGTTTGTGACGATTATGTCTCTCTCCCACCCCACATTGAATCAGTTGGTATTAGCACGACAACCTTCCTAAAACGAATATAATGGTGGTATTTTAGGGTGAACTTTAGAATACTTTTCAATAATTACCAGAGGCAAAGATCTTAAATGATGGTGTAATCTCTTATTATTTCAAAGAAATTGAGAATTTCTATTTCTATTCTCAAATCTGATGTTTGAATCTCGAAATTTTAAAGAGAAATAAAACACGAAAAGTAAAATACATAGTAAGACAAGTTACGCAAATTCATACCTAAACAAAGTGAATTAAATTCTCTAGGATTTTTTTCCTTTTTTATTACAGAAGAACAAATGAAGTAATGAATATACAAAAGAACAAATGAATTTTAAGCACAATTTTTATAAAAGAAGTAACATAGTCAAAACACGTATAAACATCTTCTAATTCTCTCACTTCAATCTTATATAAATCAACACCCACCTCCACCTCCACCACCGCCACCTCCACCACCATCCCCTCCTCCTCCACCACCACCGCCACCATCAAAACCCCCTCCTCCACCAGCGTAACCACCTCCGGTAAAGTTACTCCCACCTCCCATGTCATGCCCACCAAAATCATTGCCAATAACTACATCAACACCACTTCCATCGTTAAAATGATCAAAGCCACCGACGTGATTATTACCATGATTGCCTCCACTAATTTTAACATCATATCTTATCCTGAAACGTTCTGGGAATATGATCCTCAATATTATCAAAATAAAAATAAGTGAAAAAATTATAATAAACGGAATCACGAACAATATTGGGCTAGGGCCAGGCATCTTTTCAAAGTTAAAATTCACTTCACTTCATGAAAATAAATGTTCCCATTCCTCTTCTTTATTTATAGGTAACCTTTACTTGAATTGAATTGCTAATTGAAAAACTAGCCGACTTTGAAATGGTCCAAAGCCGTGTGTCTCTTATAATTTATCTAATTGACCGTTTAATTAAATAATGGATTAAATTTTATAAATGCTGATTATTTAGTTTTGTTTATATTATTCTTAATGGAATGACAAATTAGCTTTGCATTACGAAAAGTAACGAAATAATTAAACCCTGAAAGTTTGACCTTGATTTGGCTCTCTCATTCGTTTGTTTGAATCAGACTATTTCTCGGTTGACTTGACTCTTCACAACATTCTGTTTCCTACCTTTTTGTTGTCGAACTTAATTAAAAACTTGACTACTTCCTATGATTTCTAAGTTGTTAATTAAATTATATTAGTAATTAATATCACTCTTAACTTAATTTTAATGTATGTCATAATTTTAAGTAGTTTGTGAAATTTCCTGGTAATTATAAAATCATGGCATCCTTTCGATCATGGAGTGTTTCACAATTTCGTTTATTTTTTATGTCGATGTCGAAAACTTCAACAATAATATTGCATGTGATCCTCTCCTAACGTGGAGCTCCCCTTGACTTTAATATCTGCAAAACACAAACAAAGAACCCGAATGCGAGAGGATCCGGGGGTTGTCTCCTCATCTAAAGGCCTCCAATGTCTAAGTCAATATCTTAGAGTAATTTTAGCAGAGTTTTCTTAAGGGAGAAAATGGCATACCTATCTTCTTAGTAGATGGAGATATTTATACCTGAAGTCCTTTAGAGAGAATGTGTCGAGGAAGTCTCGGGAGCGTGCTGGGAAAGCTTCCCGGGACACGATGAGTGCAATGACTGTCCTTTATGGGCATTAAATGTTGACATGCTTTCGAAGCGACCAGATAGGGGTCACTCTGACATCTTGCCACGACGATTAGACTTGTTGGGCGTTCGGGCCTATATGGGGCTGCCATCTGGGGTGTTACTTTCGATAGATACTGATGGCCCTGGCACTCGGGGATATCCTAGTTCTCTTCACGAGCTCGATTCTTCTGTCTTACATGTGCTCGAGTTTGTGCAATCTGAGCTCCCTTAGGGCTGACCAGCTGAGATCGGTTCTTCTCCTTTGACATTTTCCCTCGTCCCTGGCTCTCTATTATGGTGCGATATGTGTTACCTTGTCATTGGTGCTAAAGAAAACACCCATAACAGTTGCCCTCAGTCGAAGACTTGGGTGGCTTCAATCTCTAGGGTCTGAAGATTTCTTTATCCAAACTCCTTGTCTGAGCTACCTTTTAGTGGCAATAAGCTAATAGCTCTGCCCATCTCAGGCACTTCACACTTGTGCTTAAAGTTTGTTCGGTTGGGAGGACTATAACGAAATAGATCAATTACCTAACCATTTTATCGCGACTTATCCATCATGCATATGTTGTTTCACCTTTTTCATGGTTCAATGTCATCAATCTCTAGGGAGTGGAGGCATTAAATGTGTGTGGTGCGCGTAAAGGAGCTTGAATCCTCGATGTGTCGCTTCATTCTTTACGCATCATTTCATCCCTGCGGTTGATTGAATGTCATTTTATGCGTATTGGCCGTTCATTGGGTGTGGGATCGCCCCAACAGTATCATCATGGCCTATTTTAATGCTCATTAAATCAGTAGTTACCTTCTTCAAGGCCTATAAATAGATGATTTTCCTACTTATTTTATTTATCCTCACCTTCCTAAAAGAATCGAAACCTTTGTCAGCCCTTATTCTTTCCCTTCGTTCTTCTTTTCTTCCTGGGAAAACTATAATCATTCCCCTTCTGGGGCCTCTTCCATTTTGTAGTTTCCCTTTTGAGATTTTCCTGCTTTCATTTTCATTGTTTTCATTTTCCTCTCTGTCGTCTTTTAAATGCCGTTCCTCAAAGTCGTTGTTATCCTGTTTCTGGTGATTTTCCTACCATCGATAAGCCTATTCACTGAACCCTTTACTTTCGCTGGTTACCGACCACTGGTTGTAGAAATATCATCCTTGAAAAATGCTTGTAACCCAGCTGATAACCTTGACCTTTGATCCGTAATGAAGCATCTTCACCGGCCACAATCCACCTTCTTTTGTGTCACAATTCCCTTCTTTTTACCACCTATGTCCTTTCGATCCAAATATAGTATGTGCCAGCACGCTTCAGGAGTGGGGCATTCCACTCACAACCTTTGGGATCGTCTCGAACCCAAGCACAGTGGCTCCCTTCCTTAACTGGGGGAGATCATAGTTAGTTAATTTGGGAACGGCCAAATACTGAGTATTATTCGACATGTGTAATCGGGAATCAAATGGTCAAACAATTGATTAAAATTCGGTCAATAATACGCGATTTGTAAAAATTCAAGTACAGGTTTTAAACGAGTACTATACGTTTTTGTTTCAAAAATTCGACATAAGAAATACGATTGTAAAATTTATAAATATATATATTAATATAACAATATCCTATGAATATAACAATAAAAAATCATTCTAAAAATTCCTCAAACACATTCATAATGAATATTCAATTCATACTCCTAAACCAAAATATAGTTCAATCAATAGTATCGTGTTCATCCAAATTATCAATCTAAAATATTGTTTCCATCCAAAATGTAGTTCATCAATATATAATACCGATCAATCCATAAAAACTAATTGAATTAATAAAAATTATCAAATGATGGGATCACTTGGTGGTAATGTATCATCGAAATGGGCCCAAGATTCGTCTGGGGTTCGAAGAAGCTCAGTTCAATTACACAAACCACATCATCTAACGTCTCACTCCCATCCAAAAAATCTGATTCTTCTTCAAACCCTTTCTTCAACAAATGGATTGATCTTAGAAAGATCAATAGGAGACATATCACCTACTTCACGATCTTTGTACATTGTCATCGTCAAATAGTCCATTATCACGTACACCAAATCATCCAACATCGTCGATGCCAATCTATTCTCTTTTTGGTTTAAGTTTCTTCTCATGCACTCCAATTTCTTTCACAAAGTGATGTGCTACATGGTTGACTCAAAATTCTAATTGTTATCTTTTGCAATACAGGGAAGATCGAACCATTAAGATGCCACCAAACACCTATATATAAAAGTATTTTTTTAGAAATGAAATTAGCATAAAACCTATATAATTCAAAACAAATAAATACTTACGAGATGGTTAGTGTTTATCATAGCAGTGGCTGTATAATTGAACAATAGTGGAAACTTCAAACGATATTCAACCAGCTCAGTTACTAGGTGATCTCTTTCATCTAATAAACTCAACTGTTGAACAAGATATTCAACCCCTTTTCTAATATCGATGTTATCTTCTTTGTATTTCTCACTGATTATATAAGTTGGATAAAGAAGTGTAGTAGTAGCATGTACCTTATGAAGAATGTTCTTCTATCTTCTTTGTTTAAATATTTTCATCACAAGAGAATAACGAGAGGGATCTTTCACGTAAAATTGATCAAGAGCTTATCTTGCCCTCTCCATAGCAACATATAAGTATCCCGCTATAGACCCCTCACAATCTACTAAACGAAGAACTCCCACAAAGGTTCAACAACGTACACACAAAACTTCGCATCTACCCAAAAAGACTCAGTTTGAATTATTGAAGTCACCTCCCTAGCATGTCTATTCTTAGTAAAATTCAAACATTTCCATTTAGAAGATGCAACAAAAATTCTCAAATTATTTTCAAGATCAATTATTGATTGAAGCACAAAAAAATTGAAAACAAACCTAGTCTTACATGGAAATTTCAACTCCTTCTTATCTGTGTACTTTCTCATTAATTGCAACACCATATGATGCTTATACATGTAATCTACAATTTTTTCGCATCATCAATCACAATTTTCACCCATCCAATTTGATTATAATGATCCTTCAACAATGAATTAATACCATGGGCTGCACATTTAGTTCAGTATAATCGAGGATATTTTCTCATAAGCATACAACCAGCTGACTCATAATTTGAAGCATATCGGTAACTATTTGCACAACATGTTCGAGGCCAATTTCATCAATGACAAATGATAGAATGTTATAGAGATACTCACCGGTTAATATATCTTGTGAACATTCAAATGATTTCAAAAAATTAACACCTAACGGTGAGCATGCGATAAGATTGATCCAACACCGTCTCCTCATATTTGTCCATGATTTTGACATACTAGTACAACCTATACTAATCCATGATTTTTTTTTACACTTGCAACATGTCTCAACATTTGCTCTTGTCTCAAGTATTAACTTAGTATGAAGCGTTGAGTAACTAGGTACATTATAACCACTATCAAAATCACATAAAGCTTTACTCATGTCAATAAATGACTTAGACTGAATAACATTAAATGTTATGTTGTTCACGATGAAAAATTGAGCAATTTTTTTATCAACATTGCTCTACCCTTTTCTAGCAGAGAATTCTAGGATTGTATTTTGAGTCTGAGTAGATAGACCCAAAGAGAAAGCGTTTGATCCTTGATTACTTTAATTAACTGAGTCATTTTTTCTTTTCTTACTAGAACTTGAATCTGCAATTAAAAAGAACGTTTTAGCTTGAACCTCTTCTGGTACTTTAATACATATATCAATATCACGACCATTTATTCTAGATAAATGAGATTTTACTCTAGAAATTCCTCCAGCAAAATCTCTCTCGCAAAATTTACATTTGAAACGATTATTTAACTGTTTGAGATAATCCCAAAACTTATCCTTTTTCCTCACCATGATTATCCAAATTTAGAAATTCTGAACTAGAATCAACAAAACCTAAGCACAATCGAAGTTCATATCATTCATATCAACTAAGCTAAATTTATAGTTAACATAAGCCAAATTTAAAATTATCAGAAAATTACAGTGAGAACACTAAAAATAACAATTTTAGAGTAAGATCTGAGAGAGGGAAGGGGGTTTCATTCACTGATAGTTAAGAAGACTAAAAATTACAAATAGTGAAGAAGAAGAAGAAGAAGAAGAAGAAGAAGAAGACTCGATTGTAGTTACACTAAAAAAACTCATAGATAGTGAAGAAGTCTGTAATACACTAAAAATTGTAATTATAGACTAAAAATTATAGTTTTTTATATAGTGAAAACACTAAACAACCAAAATTACAATTACAATTTTTTCAGTGAGAACACTAAACATATAGTGAAGAAGTCTGTAATACACTAAAAATTACATTTTTTTTTCATATCTCATTCACAGATAGTGAAGAAGAAGACCCGAGAGAGATGGAAGGGGGGGTTTCAATTCCAAATTCTCAGAAAACAACCAAAATTCAGAGTTTAAACAATTAGAATTCAAATATTAAACAACCAAAATTCAGACTTTAATCAAAATTCAAAGTTGAACCCGAGAGACAGATCAGAAGGTTTAAGCCATAGTGAAGAAGAAGACCTGAGAGAAAGGGAAGGGGGTTTCAATTCCAAATTCTCAAAAAAACAACCAAAATTCACAGTTTAAACAATCAGAATTCAAAGATTAAAAAATAAAAATCCAGACTTTAATCAAAATTCAGAGGTACCCAAGAGACAGAGGAGAGGGTTTTCAATTTCAAGCACTGATTTTGAGATTAAGACCCGACAGAAAGAGAGAGATAAGAGTGAGAGAGAAAATGGGGAGTAAAAATCTGATACCTTGTTCTTGTTCTGAAATTCGAAGAAGACGCGACTTCTCCGAGAGAGAGGAGAGTGTGAACAGTGTAATCGCTGGGTGAAAGGGGAGTGAGAAATGTCTTCGTAGGTCATCTTCTCTGAGAGAGAGGGGAGTGAGAATTGTAATCGCTAAGAAGTGAGAACAGTGTAAACGAGTTGTCTTCATCTTCATCTTCGTTGAGAATAGGGTTCGCGTTTAATTCGCCTAGTATAATACGCTGGGTGTATTATATGCGAACAAAACTTTCTCCCCCAAATGTTTTCGAACGACGCTTTTCCCATTTTTGAACATCACTGAGATAAGCTTTTCCCTGAACCATTGACTGCCCCATGTTTGGGAGGGAGAAGTTGATTCATTCAATGGAGCTTTATTTGTTTGATCTAGTAAGTGGGTGTTAGAAAGAAGTTACTACCCAACGAAACAGCGGTTTACAATAGAGTGACCCGGGACATCGAGCGAAGAGCTCCAATGTGCGTATTCGGAGCTATGCGGATGTTGTAGTCGCAGAAGCCGGATCAACATCATGAAAACGGCATTCTGGAAATTGTTGGGCCAGCCACAATTGGTGTAGTGTCTAGGTGCGTATGGAGGTACACTGAGAGCACCTTTCAAGTCGGCTGACAATGAAAGAAAAAAGGTTTAGTCATCTTTTTTCGGCTTTCACCTTCGATTGCGAAGGGATTTGAGACTGGTTTTCAATTCGCTTCTCTATTTCCGACGAGGTTTGAAGCGTGGTGGGAAGGCCTTCGCGATTCGCATCTTCCTATCCAGCAAAGAAAGTGAAGGGGGGACAGCAAGTTGGAGGACGCTGCAGAACTACGTGATTGATCCATCTGCGCCATTCCCTACCCTAATTGAAGCAAGTTGGAAAGCCTTCAGAGCCTCAGAGCCTCAGTCCCTACCATTATATTGAATAAAATGAAAGTTGACTAGCAATCGCTCATTTTTCTTATTACCATGGGATTGGATCGTATATATTGAGCTCGTAATGGTACTTCGCAATTCAAAAGTGTCTCTACGGCTGAAGAATGAGCGTGTTCTTGGGCCATCGTAGAAACATAGATAGGGTCGACGATGAAACGAACAATGAAACTTGACGACAGCTTTTTCGTAAACGTTCACTTACATCACATACACAAGTGCTCTCTGAACCGTGCAATAAGGTCACCCATAACACGGCTCTCCCACTTAAGTGACCTTAGCCCCAAGCCATGCTATTAAATGATATTGGAAAAATAACAGCGTAACGTAACAACTAGTATTGAAAGTTGGTCACCTTTTGAGGGAGGGAAAGCGTTTCAATAGGAGCCTTACTTCCCTCTTTGTGACCTCATCACTTCAATTCAAGTGCCAAGCTCTTTCTTTCTTAATCGTCGGGCGGGAGCGTACCTTTGGTACTTTGCTTATAGCTTTTTTTAAGTTATGCAATAGCAGGGGGCTTAGCTGTAGATCCCCTCTGCTTACAGAAATGAATGGATTAAAAGGAGGTTGGGTTCTCTTTCCGGGCCGGGCGAGAGGTAAAGGCCATAAGAGAAGCCCTCCCGGTAAGGAAGAGAAGAAAAAGGTGTTGTCATCCATCTCAACCAGTTTCTCGAGGCGTTGGAAATCCAAACCGGCTCAGAGAATCACTAGTGTTATTTAGCCCTTCATTTCGCCAACAAAGAAGTCATCTTTGATGATTTCCCAATGCAAAGCAGAAAGGGATTGACTTGGTTGGTTCACTGATAGTCTCGCTCGCGTATCACCTGATGGCATATCGATCGCTCTTCCCTTTCCCTTTGGATTGTGGTTCATCCCTCATGGAGATCGCTCCCTCGCTCGTGTACTTGAGCCCACTCTATTCGAGACTGCTTTCTTTACTCACCTACGAAAACAATACTAGACTCGACTTCCACACCTGCCTCTTCACTCGTGCCTACTTTCACCAACCGGTCTTCCCTTAGTCTTCCCCTTTCAGAACCTCTAGTACTTGTCTTATCTGTGAAATGACGTGGAAGTTCAATGTGACTCACTTTTCAAGTCTTCGTCTTTCTTTGGTCGAGCTTTTCAGTCTTCCTTTCTTTTTCGAACCATCTACCTTGAATTCAGAAGCTGCATAAGGAAGACCTGAAACAGGAGGACCAGCGGATGTTCAGCGTATTTTGAGTTGTGGGTCATAGGGCGGGCATTTTTATCTGATCAAGGGTCGGGGCACAAGGGTCCTGGTACTATCCAGGTGCGAAGAACCTCGGGGGTGACTACAATGAGTGAAAATCTCACTCACCGGCCTAAACGACGAGCAAACACTCGAACGTGAGAGCAAGGGATCACCCAAGGAATGGACGAGTTAAAAGGAGGGAGGCAAGAACCATGCTTTCAGAGAAGTGGCGGTCCGAATCTTATCTGAATTGCGAGAATAACTGACTAAGCCATGCCTATAGGCTCATTCCCCAAACGGGGAGGGCCAAGCTTTTAGGTTGTTTAAGTAGATTAGGTGACAGATCGGCCATAGCAGTACTCCGGGATATAAATCACGGAAACAAATGTCGAGCATACGACGATACCGCCCGTTTTCATTTCATGGAAGCCCTTGGTAGAGGAAAGGGCTGTAGATGATGGAGTGTTCTACTTCTTATCTAGAGAGGGGCGCGGAAATCATTCATATTGGGTCGTGCGTGGTAGCTGGTATAGATGAATAAAGGCCATCCCTATGGAGGTGGGCTTGAATTGGCGTCCTTTCTAGTCTTCATCTCTGGTGAAAGGTGAGAAGGCCCTAGTGGGCCGAATTCCCTTCCATTTGGGAGCTGTTTGCAATCGCTTTATGGGATCGCGCAATTCTCAAGGGGTTGAACCCCAAGGATCCGAATAGGGCGGCAAAAGGGGCTTGGCCATTTGAAGGTTGGTTCCTTAACTCTATCTTTATACTGCCTTTGTTCAATGAATTCTTTCTACCTAAGACCTTTTATCCTTTTGAGATTGCCAGTGATGAGGATCGGCCTCTGCGTGTCCTCCATGTGAAGGTTGCAGAGTGACCTTCGAATTCCTTTCATAATGAATGGAAAAGTCCTTTCAGAAGGAGTTGGTTCGTTCAGTTTGTGCTGCTAGCGCTAGAGTTAGGAAGGCAAGAAGACAAGGAGTTAGTTTACAACGTCGAAGTCTAAAAGCAGAAGGCTAGGAAGGATATTAACGACTAGTTCAGAAGGTCAGAAAACCTACTCCGCTCATCAAGTCAAGCTGAAAAACATGATAGACATGCGTACTCACGCAATATGGCTTTTCAGCACGGGGCCAAGCTTAAGAGAGAGTAGGGGCGATAGCGGCTCGTATCTGTGAGTGATGCGTGTCCCTCTATAGTGACGATACGAAATCGATCAAAGACTAGGAAATGAATTTGTTTGCCCGGTCCTTTCAATTACTAAACATCATAGGAGAAAAGAGTAGCGAAGGCTACACTACGGTCGGAGATTCATCCCAGGTCACCTAAGGGCAGACGCGTAGAGTAAATATCAAATAAAAAGCTGTGTGTGAATCTCATCTAGAGCTCCTTCTGACCTACTCAATTATAATAGTTGCAACTACTTGGCCTATTGGGAGCTTCCGGAAGTATCTTTGTAGGTCGAGACCGTAGGAAGAGGGAAGAAGACAGGAGGAGACCTTATTTAGATGGATTGGTAGCGCAGGTGGCCCTAACGAATGGAGTTCGGGCAGTGCTCTCACTTATGGGAAATGAGAGGGACTCACCACTTTAGCAGTTCATGGCAGAAAGAACCAATAAAAAATCTGGGGAGACTGAGAGAGCAAATCAAGGGCAATGAGTGATGCGAAGGAGAAATTATGATGCGATTAAGGACCTTCCATTTGGATAAGGGGATTTGTCTTAGCGCGTATGTTATGCCTAGGCCTACTACTCTTTCTGGGCTGATAATTGAGGGAAAATGCAATGGAGCACCTCACAACGTATCTTCACAGACCAAGAACTACGAGATCGCCTCTTTCATTCTATGGTGACGGAGGGATCGTACCATTCGAGCCTTTTTTTTCATGCGGAGGTCTGGAGAAAGCTGCAATCAATAAGAAGTTCCACAACCTCCCTTCCTGAAAGCGAAAGGAAGAACGTGAAAAATGATTTTTCTTTTCTTCCACAGGGACCAAGAGATTGGATCTAGCCACCTGCATTTTTGTGCATTCTTCTTTCTTTCTTTGGTCTTTCATTCCCTCATATTCCTAATAACTTATCAAATTACAATGTATTAACCGTGAATGCACCTTTCTTTTATCAAATCTCAGGGACATTGTCTAATCATGAGGGTAGTATTCTATCATGGTGTTGGATCCCAAGTTTTTATGAATTCCTTCTTTGTTACCAGGGTCGACCCCAAAGCCATAATGTCTCAAAACGAGGAGGCCATAGAGAAACTCTTTTCTATTCCTTTTTCAAACTTCGTGAATAACTCCATTCTATCTCTCCCTCATTACAAACAAAAAAGTGGGGTTGCGCCCCAGTTGTACACTCCCTTCGTTCTATGAACCCTTGTTGATTCTGAACTTCGTTCACGAAGGACCCGGACTTTTGACGGGCCAGCCCTTTTTATGCACGGCTTTACCCTGAAAGGAAAATGAGCTTTGCCCCTCTGGGCGCTAGGCGCTCCCGTGGTTCGCGAGAAGGAAAATGGACTCATCCTTTGTTGCATCTGGCACAAGATGATAAAGAGAAAGCTTCGTCTATCGATGAACAGCGAATTAACGGGAGTGTATTCTATAGTGATGGTCTAGGTTCCAATGTGAGCTGGGAAAACCTTTTTTGTATTTGTTTAAATTAATCCAAAAGCCACCATTCGCTACTTTTCGAAGGAAGATAGCATCTGCAAACATCTTTTTTTTTTTACAGATGTATTACGTTCTCTTCAACTTGAGTTTCCTGGAGCAAAATCATATCACTTTTTTCTTGGATTTCATGAAGTCTGAGACAACCCTTTGCGAAGCTCGCCCATTCGAAGCCTTAAAGTTCCAAGAGGCCACGATCATGATTGAGAATGAGTCGAGCAAGGGGAAGAGGATGGAAGACCTCTACTTATTCACCTTTGATTCCCCCTTTTTCATTTCTCCGTTAAAGTTATTCCCTGCTTTGTATTTTTCGTGATGTCGGGAGCCAAAAGAGCTTCTTGCGATGTTTGGTCATTTTCTGCTTGCATTCGTCTGGAATTTGGAAGGGCTTTTGAGAGTTTAAATTTGAGCATTTTTATCCGGTGGATAATCTTCTGATATTCAAAATTAGCATGAGTTGAATCAAAATGAACATATAAAGATGGGTTGGAAAGCCTGCGAAAGCCGAATAGATCTGATTTGAAGGCTCACAGTCATCCTCCAAATCTAGTTAAAATTCCAAAACTCCATATGGGCTTTCAGCTGGTGCTCACGCACAGCTTCTAGAACAGTCTCTACGTGTTGTAATCCCTATGGAAAAGCAAGTCTTCTGATTGGAGGAAATTTCCACCCTTTGATTTATGATCCATTCCACCCTTCCGTATAGCCAGAAAGGTCTTCAATCTTATGGATGATTCACTAGTTCTTCCATCTCCTCCTGTTCCACCTATCCCTTCACTCCTTAGGGATTCGATACAGCTAGACAATCATGGTTCATCGCTAGGAGAGAAAGAAGAGAATCAAGCATTTCTCGTTCAGTCGATAATGAATCAATACGCAGAGAAACTCTCTTCCATGGGAATGGAAAGTCTCGGACAGGCTCATATTGATTGGGTATGCTCTTTACATAGGAGAATTTCCAGAAGGTCTTCAAGGTAGATATGCTCTTCTTCACAGAAAGACCATACTTTTTTTTGTCAGGTGGCACAGAAGGGATGGTTGGCCGGGTTGAAAGCCTGGTTGCATGTAACTGAGTCGGGAGAGGGGGGCGAAGAGATCCGCAACTTGAACTTTGATCTTCGACTTGCACTTTCACTGTGGATCGCCAAAAAGGTAGTTTTCCTGCTTACAGAAAGCCCTTTTCGACAATCTGTTTCATGAATGTGAGGGATTAATTAAAAAACACGATGTACTCTTTCAGCAGATCATAAACGAGTCTTCTTGTTACTAGCCTTGCAATCATTCATCAACTTCAAGGCGAGTTCGAAAGCTTGACAATTGAATTTCGAGAGCCCTTCTTGTTAGACTTAGCTCTTCCATAAAAGCAGAGTAGACAATCTAGTAGTATACTAGGAGCAAAGAGGAGCTCGCCAAGAGGAGGGGCCGGGCTCAACTACTTAACTAGTCTGGAGCAATGTCCCTATGCTATATTCCTGTCTCGAGGCAAGTCTGCTATCTTCGCCTCGTTGTCTGCCTTTACTTAGTCTTTCTTTCCTTGACAAGAGAACTGAAATCCTTCCCTTAGGGTTTTTTCATCGGAAAGATCACAAACAATTCATCCACTAAGGGACTTACTTTCACAAGAAGGTTGTTTTCTTAGCGTTTAATGGCTTGTTTATGAGCCGATTGTCAAACCTACTACTATACGAATAGTCTTCTCCATTGCTCTAGGCCAAGGCTGATAAATCAAATCACTTTATGTTTACAACACTTGATGTGTTAGTTGCCCAAAAGGCTATCTGATCTGATCAACTGCGTAAGTCGTAGCGCGCGTACTCATCCTCTATCTATATGAGCGAGACTCTATCCAGATTTATGGATCTCCCCAGCATCAAAGCGAGACTCCATCAAAATCCGCCACTCGTTTGGCAATCCCTTCTTTTCTATGAACACCCTACCACTGAATAATGAACTTTGCAAGTCTTCACCTCCGACCCGACCAGGAGAGAACACAGGGTCAAGCCAAGCCCTTACTCGCTTGAATTAAATACATATCTCCTTCGTCCGGTTGAGAAAGGATAAAGCCCGGGGAACTGGACTGTGACTCTTCTATTACATTACGGAAAAGTCCATTCTCATCATGTTCAATCCACGTCCTACCGTAGTGCCCAGAGAACCAGGCTTGCTTAGCTTACTAAGGCGAAGGCATTTTTCATTGATTGCACGAGCTAGCCAGTAAATCCAGTTGTTTTCTTGCTTGGTACGCTAGTGCGTCTGACTTATAAGTAGGCATTTTCTTCGCTAGGTTAGATTCTCGATCTACTCATCTTAAAATAGGGGTTCATCATCTAAAAAGATGCATTGCACTCCAGACCAAACAATGCATGCCAGAGATTGAGCTCGACTTGAGAGATGGAGACATAAAGGTGCGAAAAAGTCCTCGGTGGCTGAGTCTCTCAATATTGAGTCGACGCCGCTCTAAGCAAGCATCGAAGGAATTAATCTAATGCAGGTCCGGGTAGGAATCAAGGAATTGAACCCAGATAAAGTATGTTACCTATTGCCGATCCGATTACCGATTCATAGGATTAACCAAGAGAAGGAAGGCCACAAACAATAGCATCTTTTTTAGATATCCCACAATTAGAGCGATTTGCTTAGCTGGAGTTTTGCTTGGCCGGCTGAGTCATAATATGAGGCTACTCTCTCTACTTTAACACTTCGTTCACTGATGGCTCGTAGTAAGACATGCCACATTAATGCACTAGCCAGTTAAAAGGATTAGAACTCTTATAGAACCGGCCTTCGAGACGAAAGGAACGAAAGTAGGCAACATGAATATGCTACTTTCTGCGTGAATGGTTTGTAATCTTCCTACTCCAACTCGCAGTCTATACACGGTATGGCTACAAACCAAATGAAGAAGTCAGAAGCATTTCATCGCCTGTGGGAGCTTGCTGATAGTGAGGAAGCCATAATTTATCTATCGGATTGCCTATTTGTCTATCTGTCTGGTGAAGAGAGAATGGAAGAGACTCTCAATAGGGAAAGCACCAAATACCTCGTCGAGTCCAAAGCTCCAGCTCAAGCAGTTCAGTCCAAAAAAGATATTTCTGCCTTCGTTCTCGCTCAAGCTAAAACTCAATCTGCTAGCTCAAGTCGCAAGTCAGGTAGTGGAAATCCAATGACAGATAGAAATGAGAGTAGATTTCCAATAAAAGGTATATGTCAAAAGAAGATTTGGTTTACCCGGACTATAGCCCTATTTATTCTACTCGTATCGTAGCATGAAACCCTCTCAGATGTAGTTTAAAATCGAAAGAAGAAATATCAGGCTAATTTATTCTTCAACTCTATCTGTCAATGGGGAGATCCGATGACGGACTACATGGATCAAGCATTTTCCTTTCTCCTACTATCAGAGTGGTGTGGTTGGGATCACATCATTGAACACTGAGGATGGCTTAGATCGGGATGATTTATTCACTGAAAAATACAAAGAGGGTGGTCGGCATCAGCGATCTCATCGTTTGAGTCCCCAGACGAAGGTGAGACCAACCTTATTATGATTAGCAAAGTCCTTTCCAACTCCGTCGAATGGTTTCCATCCTCATTTCCCCCTTCTGTCGGTTCCTTATCAATCAGTCGACTCTCATTGGTGATGGTGATCTTTTTCTCTTTCATGGCACGGACAGCCTAGAACTTTTCCATGTCCCACAGAAAATCATCGTTTACATCGATATTTATCCACTTCCTTTATGGGCCTGAGCTCCATGCAAATTCTCTTTTCAAAGTTGCAAAACACAATCCCTAGCATAAGTCACAATCAACTTGATGCACTTTGTTGGACTCATGAGTATATGACGTAATTAGAGGTCATGGGTGCACCACTTCAAACGATCTTTCTTTGGTTGCCGAATGATCAAGGCCCATATTCCCTTTTTTGGTAGAGCTGCGAAAAAATCTATGGAGACTCTCTCACATGGTCTTTGTGGTATAGGCTACGACTCCAAGAGAGCGAGACTGTCAGTGAACCAACCAAGTCAATCCCTTTCTGCTTTGTACTCTGGTTCTTTCTTCCTTTTTTCCAGGCACGTGCGATAGCACTCCTTACCCCGGACAAATTCAATGAATAGATTCATTACAAGAAAAGCGACCCTTCTTCTCCTTATCCTTATATTTCTCCTTCTGCTGGCAAAGAAAGTGCATTTCTTGATTCAATTTGTCTTATTGTCGCCCTTCTCTCTCTTGAAAGAGGAGTTCATGCAAGATGAGCCTACATGAGTGCTAATACACCGAGCCACCAGGTATAAGAATAAGGTGGGATCCCTGGATGTAGTAGCCGGTGAATCACTGATCAAAGAGTAAATTTTGGAGAGATTCTTCATCGATCTAATGGCTGGCGAATCACTGATCAAAGAGCGAGCAACTGCCAGGTTTAATGATTTGTTGGGATCCACAGATGTAGTGGCTGGTGAACCACTTTTTCTTCTTCCACGAAGATTTAGACAAAACCGAGCTTGGATGGAACTGAACAAGATTTGGCGAACGAATATAAATGTCAAAGGCTTTGTTATTTAGAAAGTCAAAGGAGGTTATTCAGTAGCCATCGTGGGTTTCATTACTTTTCCTCCATTCCGTCCTCTCATTAGTCAAAGGATATCGAATGATCGATTCACCATTGAGAGCATTAACCCCAAAAGGATGAATATTGTGGTGTTCTAAGAGTGGCATATTAAAGAAGAACTTGATGAGTGAAATCTGCTGACGAAAAAAAAGAGCCTTTTCTTTTTTGAATTCCGAAGCCTAGCGTCTCCTGATAACATTCTATCACCTTAATCCATTATTTTTTGAGGGTCTAGCACTTTCTCTGGCCATATATTTACATAGTGAAGAAAGGCTAACTTACTCTAATGCGTGACTACGACGCGCCTATCGCCTCGACACGGCACTATAAAATGCATGTTGGGTTAAGCAAGAATACTGCGACATTTCTCATCAAACAAATATGGGAATTTCCATTTCTTCAACTAGTACCGATTAATGGGAGAAAGACATATGTGGATTAGTACAATTATTGGGAGCATCATATTAAGGATTCCAAGGGATACAGTATCGGGTCTGGCTTTTTTTTTTTCAATTACTCCCGATTTGTGTAATGGAATAGAGTACTATATGTTTCCCAGGAGCACATACACAAAAAATCGGGTCTGGCTCCAATTTTTTGTAACCTCCATTACTAATTTCAATTTGAAACAATCTATCTCATTCAAATTTCACACTGAACTTTTGATATATACGTCCCAATACCAATTCAAGGAAAGATGATATTAATAAGATCAAACAAGGATCCCATCTCTCTTAGCGAGGGAATTCCAAGTTTTTTTTAAGTTTAAGGGTCGAAAGAACACACTTTTTTCTTTTTAATGAATTTGATGGACTATTCTCTTTTTTTATACTGAGGCTCGTCTTTCTCATACTTATTTGTTTTCCAAGAAGATTAGATCATTAAAAAAAGGAAAGAGTTTAGTTCTAACATTTTTTTCCATTTCGCTTTTATTGAAAGGGTTTGTTTATAACCAATGTCAGTGTAAAGGCGGTCATCTCCAGGAAGGCTATGTGAATAGGGTCTTTAAGCCCTCAACCAGCATCTATTAGTTCAATCAACATACGTTTCAAAAAAAATGGTGAAGCCGTATCGCCATTTCAACCTTAGTCCCTATTCTCTCTTAAATAAAGCTATGAAAAAACTAAAGTAATGTGGAATGCCTTTATCCATTCCTGTGAGCTGTAGAGTTAGTTATACATTCTCATCCATGGTATTCCTCCTCTCTATTAGATAAGGGATCAACCCCGCGAGCCCTTCCTCTTTCTACATCCTTTTGGATGAGAAGGCATGCATATCCATCTTTTATCCAGCCTTTGCTCCACTATCAACCACTAGCATGGTTATTTTGCCTGCCCCGCTTTCCTCTCCCGCGGCAAGAGCTCGTTCGCCTTGTCCGAACTCCCATTTTCTCCCTGATGACGGCTCTCTTCGATGCTAGCGACCGCCTTTGACCCTTTTCTGCGCTTCTTTCAACATTCTAGCTGAAAGAGAAACTTTACCTTTATTTAGAGAGGGGCAGCGGCACCACGCTCTTTCGTGCTCGTAGGTTGACTTCTCTATGCATCTCGACTAAGGTCTCACAAATGTGCACTTCCCTTATGCATCCAGCCGCTTCACTAATGTGAATAGGTTATACAGAAGGGTGGGTTGGTTATATACTCTTATACGCGTTCCTTCTTTGAACCTTTTGGTATGTATTGCCCCCTAACTATAGATCAGATCCACCGGACGAGAAACTCAATTCCGCACTGCTGCTGAGTCGTTGGACTTATCCACCAAGGGATTCCTAGAATTTCTGTGGATTGTGTTGGAGGAAATCTACCAAAGCTAGGCAGATAGATGGACTCATTCCCTGCTGCTAAGGGAGAGCAAGAAACAAAATCAAATGATTATTTTTTAATCAGCGCCCCCCTTTTGGGTATGCTGGTACTAAGAGTCCTCTCCCTTCCGGAAAGAATGAAATGCATATGGGACCATCCTTTTGTTGCGGCATGCTCCTGAGATTTACGGATTCGCAGGGGGCCTCAGGCCCTACTTAGTTTCGTAGCCAATAGACCTTGAATAGCCTGTACGAAAGGACTTATGAGGAGGATTTGACTAGAGCCTAAAATCCATATATAAATCTTGTACGCAAGTTGGCACATCGCTTTTGCTTTAAATCAATCTCGCTCATCTGGTTTGCCCGATCAAATCCACTCTCCTGCCTGTGTATCCCATGCCCGGTGCCGTTGATCTGTCTGATGGGGGATATCCACCAATTCCTTTATTTCAATATGTTGTATCCTCTCCAGAGGTGGAGTTCTCTCTATTCAATAGAGAATTTCCTACTTGGAGTGAAGGTTATCTGTCTAATCTATATGGAATTTTGTTTATATGGTTACATTAAATTAGCCAAAACAGGAGTTTATAGCCTTTCTTGATGGGTCGGGGTACTCACGCTTCTTGACATTTCCTTGTCCCCCAAGAGAATAAAGAGAGAGCATTGCATTCCTCTACTGGAGAAAATGAAAAAGAGAATCTCAGGTTAGAAAAGCAAATTGTTGTCCTCCGGGGGTCGACTAACGCTTTTTAAACCTGTTTGAGTATTTCGATGCATATGTTTAAAGTTTTATCAGAAATTACCTGGCCTAGACTTCGGCTACTAATAAGGGGGTAAGACCTTACAATCAGATTGGAGATGATCCTTTCTCTCCAGTGAGTGCAGTGAATGACTCTCGCCTCACCCGCCCGTTTGACTTATGACATCATCGACTTGCTTTTCAACTTAAGCTCTTTCATAATTAGAAATAAAGACCTTTCTTTCGGGATCAGTCCCGTCCCTAGATGGAGTAGTCAATCAGCGGGACATTCAAAGAAGCTATGCACCTTCACTGAATGTTCATGAAAGCAAGCCCTTTCATCCTAATCTCACATACTGAAAAGGGGGTCGGGGTAACGCGTTCTTTTTTGGGACATATAGTCCCTTACATACGCATCATTAAGCACTTTGTGAAGCGCGGAATGGAATCATTGCAGAAGAAAGGTATAAAGGTTGGGGACCAGAAGAGGATTCAGCCTTTAAGTATGCAAATGAGTGTTTGCTGTCAGCCCCAATCCTTCAGTTTCTGGATTGGAATAAGGAGTTCATGTTCAAAATGATGCATCACTCTATGCCATTGAATGTATGTTGGCGCAGGAAGGGCCGCTTGATCCATCTACTTTGCAAGTAGATGACTTTCCGCTTAGGAATAAGGCAGAATTGAAGAACGCACTGTTTGGGACTGGGCACGACCCTTCTTCTTTCTTTAGACTATCTTCTTTTCCGGATGTGGATTGAGCATTTTGTTGAGTATTGTTTTTGCGCTTGTTAACCTTCTTCTTCTTGACCGGACAACTGGATGCGCGAATCTTGCTCTACCACCCCCCTTTCTTTTAAAAGAAAGAACTCTAGTGAATGGTTAAGAGGAAGTACCTCTTTCGACATGGCCTTGATCTTTTGGTGAAGTGGCAGTAATGTGCAATCCCTTTTTCTACCAAGGATATTGAGTCTGACCAGGGAGAATGGCATCTATCTTGGCTGTGTAGCTATCACTAAAAAACCTACTTGGACAACTTGACACTAGAAGCTTTGATGATAAGCACACGACCATAAGCTGTCTTTGTTTATTTCCTTTCTTAGCTACCCTCGAATGGCTTGGTTCGCGCTTGTCGGGCCCTCACCCCTATAGTCAAGCTTGGATGTCGATCAGTGGCCTATTTACCGAAGCATTCTTCTTTTGAGTCCTCGTTTTGCAAATGAATAAGACGGTGCCGATTCTGATGTCTTCGATTTCTATGACATCGAGTCTACCTTTTCTTTTTTCACGCATTCAAACTAACCGATTTCATCTTGATTGAAATCCTGGCGATTATACCAAACCGTTCTTTCAGCGAAGTGGTGTAATTAGAGCCTTATTTAGCACCAAGATGCTTTAGAGATAGGGGCAATGCATAAGAGGATGTATTGGGCCAACCATGACCCTTTTTTAGCAGCTCTTTCAACTGCCGCCTAATCTCGCAACAAGTTACGTAGTTTAGCTGCTCACACTTACTGGCTGGCGGACAAGCAGTAAGAAAAACTTCCACAACCTTAGTTTCGAGTTAGATTTTGTATGCAATTAGGAATGGGGTGTGCTAGCGGGAAGTCCGGTTATGAACATATATCAATCCCTCAAAAAACCTTTCTTCCATCGTGTGGTTGTCTGAGCTGAGGGGATCAGGTCTCGGTGGAAAGGAATCCTCTCATCTAGAGACCGGGGCGAGGGATCATAGACAAAAAAAAAAGATTTGGACGAATGTTGACTCGTTGTCTAGCTCACAGAGAGGGCTTTTTTTAAACGAGGGAAAGGATTTATAGGGAGGGGTGGTTTCCAAACGAGAGCCTTTAGCTTTTTTCGAGGGTGCAGGTCCTGGTCATCGCTGCCCCCTGATTCCAATAGTTGTCTCAGGGAGTTGAGTTGGGGGCTTTCTCTTCTGCCTGCTTCTGGGGTTGGTTCGAAGACTGGTTTGGAACCCTTCCTTTGAACATGAGCTTCAGCTTAAATGACCGCTGGTGTCAAAGCGGAAAATGCAGGATCTGTTGTAGATGTAGTAGCTTGTTTCGTCCGCTATTATCCCTCTGATGATCGATGTTGGGTCTTTTATTTTACAATTTCCTTTATTACATTCTATTATATAGGCTCGCTCCAGTTCGCTAGGAGGTTGTCTCCGACAGAGTGAAATTACACCACAACTAAAAGAGTAAGACTCGCCATAGTACATTCTGTACAGAAGTTTCGACATTAGCTATTAGATTAGGCACAAAATAGTCTGTAGACCATCAGGCCTTGCAAAAGCGTACTACTGGCCTGGCCGGGCATGCGAGATGACGTTCCTGAGTATGTGAAGACGTGCCTCCTGTGTCAACAGGACAAGGTAGAGCGGGACAGAATCCTTGTGGTTCATCCCTCATGGAGATCGCTCCCTCGCTCGTGTAGTTGAGCCCGCTCTATTCGAGACTACTTTCTTTACTCACCTACGAAAACAATACTAGACTTAACTTCCACACCTACCTCTCCACTCGTGCCTACTTTCAATAACTGGTCTTCCCTTAGTCCTCCCCTTTCAGAACCTCTAGTGCTTGTCTTATCTGTGAAATGACATGGAAGTTCAGTGTGATTCATTTGAACTTCCTCTCTCTTTGGTCGAGCTTTTCAACCTTCCTCTCTTCTTCGAACCCTCTACCTTGAATTCATAACTTGCATAAAGAAAACCTGAAACTAGAGGACAAGCGAATGTTCAGTCTTTCCCCAATGAGCTCATCTCGTCTTAGGGAAGGGAATCTTTATTCACCAGGAACCACCACTGGATCAGGAGCAGGATCCCCTCTCTCTGGGCGGGCAAACAAAAGAAAGAAAGCACACTCGTCCGCTATCCACCCTACCTGTAAGCCATATCGATCTATTCATATAAAAAAAGAAAAAAAGATCTCATCTTTCTATACGTTAACTTAACCAGTGGGGCTTCCCAACATCTAACAGAAGCTTTAGTTGATCGGTCTATTGAACCTGGCTTTTGAACTAGTCATTCCGGGCACACTCAATTGACCTTAGCTTATAGTCTATGCCTCACATTCGTCTCCATCATCTCCATCTCTGTCTCCAACTTCCTCCTTTCGAAAGTCAACGCAAGATAAGAATGAGTAAAACAAGATAAAGAATCCCCTTTCATTCTATGAACTTCTGTATTGAATTGAATCTTTGGTATCAGAATAAAAACGAGCGAAGCGCCCAATTGGTATGGGGCACGAGAGTCTTTTTTCTTTCATTCCTTCTTTTTCTTTTTAATTGTTAACTTGAGAGTCTAAAGTCGTGTTTTTGCCTTTTCTAACCCCCGCTTCGGATTGTTTCTAATGTGTTTAGCCGCCCCCTCTAGATTTTTAATTGCAAGACCAGGAACTTCCTTATATTACGAAAAAAAAAAGTGATTCTTAGGTGCGCTCTCTCTTACTAGCTCACTGCTTTAGCTCATTTCCCTCTCTTCGCGCTATTGCTTACTTCCCCATAGGGCCTACGGTAGGTTTGTAAATCAGTAAATTTATAGTAAGGGGCCTTCACGGCTTGATAACCATGTGTTACAGGCCGCGGAACCATCATCCATGATTATTGAGTTGATCCTCCGTTCCCATCTTTCAAAGAAGACAAAATGTGACCCCGGCAATCTCTCGCACTTTTAAAATAGATGTCATATCGTCGATAAATTGACTATGAAATGAAATAGTTGATTCGTTCAATCAGGACCGCGTCATAGTATATTAAATCATGCCCTTCCTTGAATGAAAGCAGCTGATTGGTAATTAATGTACGCTCATGTGGGCGTCGAACCCACCACATAGACTTTTTCCTTGTTCTACCAAGATGAACTAAAGAGCGTGAGGGAGATTGGATTACTTATTCGATTATTAACCGCAAACCTTTCCAAGATGGACATTGAACAAATTGTGTATTACACGTGTATAATACACATTTTAACCCACAAGAATTTCAGAATTCTAGATAAATGAGATTTTACTCTAAAATTTAGATTCGAAACGATTACTTAACTATTCAGTATAATCCCAAAAGTTATCCTTTTTCCTCACCATGATTATTCAAATTTAGAATATCTGAACTAGAATCAACAAACCTAAGCACAATCAAAGTTCATATCATTCGGAAACAACTAAGCTAAATTTAGAATTAACATAAACCAAATTTAAAATTAACAAAAAAATTACAGTGAGAACACTAAAAATTACAATTTTAGAGTAAGACCCGAGAGAGGGAAGGGGGTTTCATTAAGTGATAGTGAAGAAGACTAAATATTATAGATAGTGAAGAAGAAGAAGAAGTGAAGTAGTCTGTAATACACTAAAAATTGTAATTATAGTTTAAAAATTACAGTTTTTTTTCAGTGAGAACAGTAAACAACCAAAATTACAATTACAGTTTTTCAGTGAGAACACTAAACATATAGTGAAGAAGTCTGTAATACATTAAAGAATACATTTTTTTTATATCTCACTCACAGGTAGTGAAGAAGAATACTCGAGAGAGAGGGAATGAGGGTTTCAATTCTAAATTCTAAGAAAACAATAAAAATTCAGAGTTTAAACAATTAGAGTTCAAAGATTAAACAATCAAAATTCAGACTTTAATCAAATTTCAGAGTTGAACCCGAGAGAGAGAGGAGAGGGTTTAGGCCATAGTGAAGAAGAAAACCTGAGAGGGGGAAGAGGGTTTCAATTACAAATTCTCAAAAACCAACCCAAATTCACAGTTTAAACGATCAGAATTCAAAGATTAAACAATAAAAATTTAGACTTTAATAAAAATTCAAAGGTACCTGAGAGACAGAGGAGATGTTTTTCAATCTCAAACTCTAATTTTGTGATTAAGACTCGAGAGATAGAGAATAGTAAGAGAGAAAGGGGTGTAAGAATCTGGTACCTTGTTCTTGTTCTGAAATTCAAAGACGACCCAACTTCTCCGAGAGAGAGGGGAGTGAGAACAATGTAATCGCTGGTTGAAAGGGGAGTGAGAAATGTCTTCGTAGTTCGTCTTCTCCGAGAGAGGGGGGAGTAGAAGTGTAATCACTGAGAAGTAAGAATAGTGTAAACGAGTTGTTCTCATCTTCGTCTTCGCTGAGAATAGGGTTGGTGTTTAATTCGCCCAGTATAATATGTTGGGCGTATATGCGCAAACTAAACTTTCCCCCCCAAAAAGTCACGTATTTTTTCATATAATTAGGGAAAATTCATGAACAGATAAAAAAAGTCAAAAAGTGAACAAAACGCTTATTTTACACGTATAAGTCGCATTTTAACCAACAGCGTGGGAGATTTGAGTCCTTTTTTGTCCTCAGGTCAGAAATTACATGCTGCCCGTGGGTTGAGTTCTCTTTTGGCTCGGTTTGGTGTCGACGTCAAACCAAATTATCGGGATCCTAAATCCTTGGCCGAATCACGACGGGGGCTCTCAAGTTCTCTAGAAGAGTTCAAGAAAGATGTGGAAACCCCGCAACCACCGGTCCCGACAGAGGGAGTCTTTTACTTTTAAAGTATCCTAAAGACGAGGTTCACCTTCTATCTGAGGAGGAAATCTTTGTAATCATTTCTCCTTATTAATGACAGTGAATTTTCATCAGTAACTCTTCTTTTAGCTTTGCTCTTGTTTGTTTCCTTTATCGTAACATTTCGCAGTCGTACGAGCTATGCTTTAAGTAATAAATATTTCTCGAGTAGATGAAGTTTTACTTTCGTCAAACTTTGATTATGGTATGGACGAGACCTTAGTCCTTCTTTTGTTCCGGCTCCTTTGTTACTTCGAGTTATGAATGCTTACTAACTCCTGCGGACCTAAGCTGTGTGGTTACTCTGACCCCAGGCTTAAGTGGGTCCCTGAATGGACTTGATCCTTCCCAGTGGGTTGCCCTCTTTCTTTATGAAGTTTTCAACTGTGCTCCCCCTCGGGAGGTCTGGTTGGGCAGAACTGCCTCAAATTAGAAGTTTACCTTTTGACGATTTCTCAAACATCCTTTCTTTTGGCTGAGCCTTTTCCTAGTCTGGTGAATTAGAATGCAAGCCGAACTCTTTACCTTTGGTACTCGATCATAGGACCTTTCCTCTGACGCCTATCTAAGCATTCCTGCTCTAGATAAATCCTTGTTCCGTTCGGCGAGCTAAAGTGCCTCACAGACATTTCTTCCTCCAAATTATGGCCAAGCATTCTTGCTCTAGCTAAGGCCTCATCTTCATCTAGCGAGCTAGACTGCTTGACGGGCATCTCTTACCTTTAGCATCTTATCCAGGCGTGACTGCTTTAGCTAGACCATTGATCCCGTCTGGCGAGTTAGAAAGCTCGATAGACATTACTTTTTACCTTAATGTCTAGCCAGGCCTACCAGCTTTGACAAGACCCTTGATATAGTCTAGCGAGCTAAAGTGCTCGACAGACATCATTTTTTTTCTTGATGTCCAGCCATGCGTGCATGCTCTGCCTGGATCCTTGATCCCCTCTAGCGAGCTAAAGTGCTCGAGAGACACTTTTTGTCTTGATGTCTATTAAGGCATTCCACTTATGGCTAAACCTTTGATCTCGTATGACGAGCAAGAATGCTCGACAGACATCACTTTTTACCTTGATGTCTAGTCTGGCACGCTTCTCTAGCTAGACAGTTGATCTCGTTTAGCGAGTTAGAGTGCTCGACAGACATCACTTTTTAATCTTGACTGGCGGGCTAGAGCACCAAGCATGTCATCACTTTTTAATCTCGATTAGCGGGCTAGAGCACCACGCCAGTCATCACTTTTTAATCCTGACTGGCGGGTTAGAGCACCACGCTAGTCATCACTTTTTTATCCTGGTTGGTGGACTAAATCGTCGCAGCAGTCATCACTTTTTAACCCCGACTGGTAGGCTAGATCGCAGCATCAATCATCACTTTTTAATCTTTTATCGCATGTTGTAGCAAATTCGATTGTTTCCCTTTATTTGATAAATGTCGCTGAGTATACGTCATTTGTCATTTAACAATGGGACTTTCTCTTCTGCTTTGGGTAAGAGATGCCAGAGGTGGAGAATAAAGGATAGCTGGGCTTTTATTTCCCAAGTTGTTGTCCTTCATTTCTTATTGGAACGTCTTTCTTCTCGAGCTTCTCCTTTGCCTTAATTATGGGGCCGCTTGAGCTTCACATTCTGGTCGGGAACAAGTGTCGACCCGTTCTGAGTCATTATTTCTAGCTCCCCTAAGGC
This sequence comes from Datisca glomerata, assembly GCA_003255025.1. NCBI lineage: Eukaryota > Viridiplantae > Streptophyta > Magnoliopsida > Cucurbitales > Datiscaceae > Datisca > Datisca glomerata. The sequence goes on from QANY01006045.1 coordinate 26,964, forward strand.
GAGGACGACTGAACACCTTGGCTCTTCAAGCTCTTCTTTGGACTATTTTCCCAAGCAGTTCGCCTCTCACGGGGTCCTTTATTCTTGTGGGCTCATCCTTCGTGTGCGAGGGCTTCAGGGGATCGCATTTACGTGTCTTACTATTAAAAGGCTGATTTCGACAAAAACTGGCGTAAGAGGTCTTGCAACTATCTTTATCCATTCACCGGGGCTTCATGTACTGGCTTAACCTAATAGACAACATGTTGGTGCGGGACATGAGGGTTGAGAAGTGCATGTTGTTGAGGGCTGATGCAAGGCTCTGTATTTCAATTGGGAATGATCTCAAACTCGTTTATTTGTGCCACGCGATTTTTGTTCACATGGGAAATTTGCAAAATTGTTGGTGGCCAAAAGGACACCAAAGGGTTAGGCGGAGGGTGTCCTATTGATACTTTCCTCCATCTTCCGCAGCTACTCACATAGTGCCCACTAGGGTTCTTTAGGAGTCTTTTCCATCTGTTCTCCTTCTTCGTCTTCCTAGGATGAACCTAACCAGAACCTCACAAAAGGAGGCGTTTGGCTTTCGAAGCCTGATATTGCTTTACTCCTGGTTTCTTCGAAGGGTGACAGTTCCTCTAGTGAGCCTTTAAGCCATGAGGGAGGATCATTTTCGTGCAAGACACCGTTATGATTTTTGAAAGGTTCCCAACATGTCTTTCCTCATTTTCCTGATTACCTTATAGATTACAACTATGGTTTCCTTCTTCCTCCATCGTGTAACACCACGACGAAAGATTATTTTTGTCTCGTTGTGGAGAGGGTGAATCTTCCCCCTCATCTTGGACTTCATCGTCGTGGGGTGTCAAACGCATCATCTCTTTTAAGGAGATGAGGGGTCTCAAGTGCTTTGAATAAGAACGGTTTTTTCGCAGCCCCACAGACGGCGCCAACTGTTGATGTCGAAAACATCAACAGTAATGTTGCATGTGATCATCTCCTAACGAGGATCTCCCTTTAACCTCAGTATCTGCAAAAAATAAATAAAGAGCTCAAAGGTGAGGAGAATCTGGGGTGGTCGCCTCGCCTAAGGGACTCTGATGCCTAAGTCAGTATCCTCGAGTAATTTTAGTAGAGTTTCCTTAGGGGAGAAAATGGCATTCCTTTTTTCCTAGTAGATAGGGGTATTTATACCTAAAGTCTTGTGGAGAGAGTGTGTCGAGGAAGCCTGGGGAGCGTGCTGGGGAAGCTTCACGAGATACGATGACTTCAATGACTATCCTTGATTAGACGGAATGGATGCGACATTTGACATAAAGCGATGGACATTAAACGTTGACATGTTTTCAAAGCAACCAGACGGAGGCTACTCTAACATTCTGTCACGACGGTTGGACTTGTTGGACATTCGAGCCTATAGGGATCAGCCATCTGTGGTGTTACTTTCGACAAATAATGATGGCCATGGCACTCGGGAATATCTGAGTTCTCTCTACGAGCTCGATTCTTGATGTCTTACATGTGCGTGGGTCTGTACAACCCGTACTCCCTTGGAGCTGGCCAGCTGAGGTCAATTCTTTTTCTTCTATACTTTCCATCGTCAATGGCTCTCTGTAGTGTGATACGTGTTGCCTTATCATTGATGCTCGGGAAAACACCCATAACATTTTACATCATCATCGTCTAATGCGTAAAGGTCCAAGAGGGAAACATTATATATGTATATATATGAACATTTTCCAATCATAAGGTTCAAAATTATCTATTTTACTAATTATATTATATACATTATAGCGAGTGAGTTGATGTGAAATTGGTAAAATATCATATGTTTTGACTAGCTAACAACGGGTAAAATTATAAAAAAAAATTAAAATATTTGAAGGTAGTGTGACTCGAAAGCTCACTTCTTAAATATGAGTGTTTTTTTTATCAAAATTAGAATATTATTAAAACAAACTAAAATATTAAGGTAGTCTAAGTCAACTTCTTACAATAATTCTTTGTAAGTCGATCAAGTAAAAGATATACGAGAACAGGAAATAATTAACTAAACTAACTCTATCTTGACCAATATTATAAAATGCTATAGCATGAGCGATAGAATTACATTTCATATTAACCGAACTAACAGCCAAACTGAAAACTAACTTAAAACTCACTTCATTAACTAGATTAAGAAATCTCCAATCCAAGACACAGCAAAGCTTGAATCAGATTCCAATACACCAGCAGCCCACTTTGAATTAGAGGCCGAATCCAACACAAACTTGACAGCCAAGAGCTTTCCGTGCGCTTGGGAGAAGGCACGCATACTGAAACCCTCGATATGAAGAATTTCCCCAACCGAATCCCTCGTTACAAAAGCAATAGGGCAAACTTGCGAGCTCGGGATGAAACAAGAATCTCAATTAATCTTAACTTGATTCAAGCAGGGAGGGGACCAAACCGAATTCGAGCTATTTCCAGTAGAAGTGGCCACTGAATCGAGGTTTGGAGCTGAGTTCATCTCCGTGATAAATCCAGGTAAAGAAACCCTAGATTTGAGATTAATAACGAAATCCTTTTCTGAATCAAGACTAGGAAGCTTCAAATACGAGTGTCGGGTTAACCATATTTGTCAAGTCATCTGTGATAGATGGAGCATATATGAAATAAACTTAAATTAATTTGAATTGAGTAATGATTACGTAATACCGACCGTTTTATAATGATGTAAGATCATTTTTACACATTCAAATCTAATTTATTTTTTAAAATATTTATCATGTTTAAAATGAAATCTCGTGTAATGGAGTAAAGCATTTTTTTTAATTAGTAAATACCTGATTAGTTCTAATTTATCTAAAAAGACATGTTGTAACTTTTACATTCTGTCTTCCTTTCAATTTAACCACGCATGTGGTGATACAATATTAGCTGTAGAGCACAATCCAATTTAATCAGACTGCTAAAATTATATACTAATTACATAAAGTAAATTAGCATCGGTTCTTTCAATTGAAAAAAATATAACAAATATGTTTTCATATGTATATAGCAACCATACATATAGTTCTAAAATGAGTTCAGCATTCACAAATCAAACACCGGCATAACCACCGTCACAAGAGCAACTAGCATTACCGCCAATGTCGCCGTGATGGCGAGGCTTCGTGCTGAGGCAACAACACATAAGACCAACCAGGACCATGAAGCACCATGCTGTTCCTAAAGCCTGTGCCCAATTCAAATAGTTCTCCATCTTCCTCTGCTCCACCTCTCATCATCATAGTAAAACTTCAGTTACAACTATAGTTTTTAGGTTTATTTCTGAAAATCAAAGAGTTCAAAGAATAATAATGGAAGAAAGGCATCTTCTATTTAGAGAGAGAGAATTATGCTCTTTTTTCAGTTAGGGAAAGAGAGAGATTATTGGGTGAGAGAGTGGTGTAGATGAACTCTCAGCTTGAATAATGCCAAAATAACATGGGCCAGCCTGTGAATTTTACAGCTACAGTACCCGTGGTATTGAAATTATTCATCTTTTTGTGCCAAATAATAGTAACGGTGATGGTTTGGTTTCATGGAAGCTCAAGAAAAAATGAGAAAGAAAAAGACAAACAGTCAAACACCCTCAGTTGAAGGATTTGTGGATCATTCAGCCCCTTGTCTTTTAAAGTACAGAAATCATAGTTTATGGACCATTTTTCTCCTATCAAGTTGATAAATGGTCAACGAAAATATAGGAGTAAATTAATAGACTTTTTAATTTTTTATCTCAAGAATGTCCTTTATGTGTTGCAATCAACTAGCTCTTTATTTTTTAATTTTTTTTTCAATTTTTTTAATAGCTATGTAATTCCATATATATTAGATAAGGATATTTATTTACTATTTAATTTTGAATTAGATTAGATTTATTTTTTATTTTTGGTTTAATAGATTTGAAGATAAAAATGTGAATTTGTTATAGTGTGGATCCCGGAAATATTTAGTTATTTTTATTTTTTATTTTTCACAGGAAATACTATTGTTCATAACTGTCTCGTATAGGAGCTAAATTTCTCATTGGATTATATCAAATTTTACATTGTGATCATTTGTGTTAATAATATATCATTAATTTTCTTGTCAACGCGTTAAAATATTTACCAAATGTGATTATTTGTGTTTATATTATTAATATATCTTTTGTATTATTTAATCAAAAAAATTAAATAGTAATGACATTACATATTCGTAGGAGTATTTATAGAGGTTATGGATGATTTTATTTTTAATTTAATTGCAGATTTTACTGTTGAATTTTTTTCCAAACTTAGCTTTCGTCTCCATTCAATCAAATTTTATCGTTCATAATTGTATTAAAATTTGTTAATATAATATTAAAAGTAGTTATAATTTTAAATAAACGCTAATATAATTCTATCTGATGTTACTATTTTATTCATTCAATATTAATCATTCTAAATATTTGTTAATATCGTATCATTTGATTATTAATGTTTTTGTTACCGTTTACATCATATCTTGAATCAACGTTAATATCATATTATGTGTTAACATTCTAAATATTATAACATATACTGAATAAATGTTAACAATATGGTGTGTTATCCTAAATAAATGTTAATATATATTATATTATCATTAATATATTATTTACGTTTCATCATAATATAAATATTATTTATAAATTTATAGTAACAAAACGTTCACTAAATATGAATTTCACATTTAATTAAACAAATATTATCATACCACCCATGTTTAAAGAAGTTACTATATTTAAATTTGAAAAAATTACTAAAAATTCTAAGTAGAAACATGGGATAAGGGTATTATAGATAAATCATAAAAATTTAAATTAAATTAAATAGAAAGGATAATTTATTTACTTCAATTTTATTTAGACCAATTGCTAACTTATTACTATAAAAGTGACTTATTTGTATCATTTTCCTTTAAAGTATTCTAGAAAACAGTTGAGATAAACTACACATGATAAGTTACAATTTGTACAGTTAATTAAGCACCATTATCTTGCGAATTCGAGTTACATTATCTTCGATTTCTATCGAACAACACAGGATATCTATCTTCGATTTCTATCTAACAATACACGATATCAAACAATACAAACGCTTGAAGTTTCTTTGCATATTCGAGTAATACAAGGAACATAAAATATTATATTATAAATCGGACAGGGTAAAATGTACAGTTTCTTGCATTTTTTTTTACTAATTGTTCGTTATATTGAATATGAAGATTTAAAATTACTTGAAAAAAAATTCATTTTCAGAGCTTTTCAAATCTTAAATACTAAACATATAGCTCTTATCATTTTGCTTTCATGAAGCCAAAAAATACAAGTCAGGACCTTTCAAAATCATTGAATTTTTTCCTACCAGAGAAGAAAAGAAAGATTTACTTGTTTTCCAATTCCACCAATGCCTTTCCCCTGTAACCGGGATGTACTCGATCATGAATTTTCACAAGGGGTTGATGTTAGGTTAGCTATGTAAATCAACACTCAAACTCAATTATTTGACTAGGAAGGAAGAGACAAGCTCAATCAATTCTAGCGCCCAAACGTGGCTGACTTAGAGGGGATAGAGAACTGAGGGAAAATGCCTAACGGAAGCTATCAATGATTGATCTTCATTGAAACAAGCTCACCATTGTTGTTACAGGCAGACTCCTAGCGACTCGCGTTTTAGCAAGGGGAAATTTTGATAGCTTTACATTCTGTAGCAGGAAATTTCACGTATTCTCTAAGGAGTTCTCTGCCCAATTTGTGCAGATATATACTCTAAAACACAAATCCACACTGCATTTCCATTTTAACAAATCCATTGACAATTAAAGGTCATATGTGACTATCAAATAACTTGTAGTGCATGAATGTGGGGCTTTAACATTTTGTGACCACTCATCTCGACACGGGTCATTTTCATTTTGATTTCGTAAATAGCCAGATCGTAAAATAGCCTTTATGATAATACAAATCCATGTAAAAAAATAGCTTTTATGACAATACAAATCCATGTAAAACAAATTGACCACGATGACGATATAATTTCCCATGGGAAAACAGCTGAGAGCCTCGCAAACTCTTTATGAGAGCTGGCAATACCGCCCAACATCAGCTCATCCTAGACAATCTAGCGAAAATAACACCAGGCCAACAAATTGATCATAGAACCATTTTTCCTCCTATTGAAACATCCATTACCTGCTATACAGCAAATCTTTTCAATTGAAATATTATCCATTACCTGCTTTACAACAAATCGTCTTTAGTCCAGCATGAACAAGCGGTAAATCCAACAGATTGAACTAATCCTGATTTCAAAATTATAAACTGAAATTTAATCATTCTACCTGCTAGTAAAATTTTGATGGCCAAGAAGGCTGGTGCAAGAGAACGTAAGTCGACGTAATCCCATTAATTCCCATGCAATTGTCTGAATCCATAACCTCCATAAGGAGTTAAATGGAGGGGAGGGGTTTTTCAATTCTTTGGGTTCAGAAAGGAGTAAAAGAGAGCGTTCATGATATTTAAATGAGAATTTGGGCCATGCCAAAGTGTTTAAAGAATGTTTGAACTGTATTTCATTGCCCCCAAATTCGTTCTTTTGAATTTTGTAAGATAAAAATAAAGTTGTTAGAACTGAACATACTGAAAATTTACAATACAACGGTGATACATAATGGTTGCATCCTTCAGTGAACATAGTCAAGGGAGCTGAATGGATTGCTTTTAACCAGCCGCAGGAGCGTTAGCAGCTAATAGCCCAAAATCAACTTTCGCCTGGCACCTTAAGAACAACATTCAAAATTCAGACGGTTCAGACAATATACTAGAGAAGGCTGCAAACTCTCACACATAAGAAACGAGGCATAGCTTCTCACTTGCTAAAACCTTTTTATGCAATTATATCTCGCTATAGTTGCGCCAAACAGCACGAAATTCCTCGCGGAACGTATTCAAACGCGCCTTCAAGTTTGGTGTTCTGAAGCTTGCATGAATCAAAGTGGCTGTGGAGAGAGAGAGAGAGATCAAATCAACTACAAAGAAGAGAACTAAAAATGGTAAAAATAATATTGCTGGAAGTATAACATACCAAGAAGCCCAATGGCAAGTGACCATACGACAGTCAAGAGACCAGAGGAAATGAACCAGATGATGATACTCACTACAGTAAATACAAACAATGGAATGAGATGAAAAGAAGACAATTGAAAATAAAGTAAACAGCTTAGTTGCCACTGCTTCAAATCCAACACAAACACACAGAGACACGTGTATGTAAAAAAGTAAATATACTTTGGTTTGTGTGTGCTACTGTTATATGTATGTGTATCCATATGAAGCATCCACAAAGAAACAGTTCTATATTCCACATACCAGAAGAGAATATCAAGACAAACACCCAACGAGGCCGACCACATATATATATTGCTCTTTTTGCTGATGGGCGTCCACGGATGACAGGCCTGAAAAATAAATAATTATGGACAGATAGTACTGAAAGCATTGCATACAATATAATAAACAAAGACACTTACGTAAGTGGAGGCCGTATTTTTGCGGCTAAGTGTGGAGAGAATCGCCTCACAGTTCTTGTTACCTTCTCATTAAATGAACCTGCAAAACTGCAGAAATAAACATAAGAGGAATGTGGAAATTAAAGGATTCTACAACCATAAATCATTGTTAAGTATACTGAATTAAATGTCAGCCAGATGGTGCCAGAACGAGATTAACAAAGCAAAGTAATTGAAAATTAACTAATGAGTGTAAGAAATCACGCATGTACCCACAGTAAATCATATAATTGAGTTTCAATACTTTCAAGAGGGGCATCTCTTCTGTCAGACATTTTCAAAGGAAATGTATTTTGTGAGCTTCAAATAATGTGGTAGTAGGTTTTTATTAACGACAAATGTGTAGAGAAATAAAACCTACAATACATCCAAGCTTAGATGCAATGAAATCGAAGTTCTTTAGCTACGTCAAGCACTTTGAAGTCAAGAACTAATATGGCTTATTGGAGGGCATGGAATCATCCATTCAACCAACTTCATTTGCCTGATAACTATATTTAACATCTGAAAAAATAAATAACCTATCTACATTCTTTTTGCTGATAAGATGATACATATAAATAAAACTACCCTAGTCCTACAATTGATATCAATCTATATAATGTAAAAAGGGACTTGGATGTTGAATGAGTGTACACACGCGTCAATAATGATGGAAAAATTTATGTACTTACCTGTCATTAAGAAAAGCAATACTAACTGCTGTGAGAAAGGCAGCTACTATAGCTAGTGGCCTCCGAAGAAAACCCAGTGCTGCATTAACATTACATGTGTGAGAAGTACATAGACTTAATGATAGAGAAATGATACATTGCAGAATTTATCCACTTACCAAGTATGAGCATAATCATAAGAAAGTAGTTGGTTCGATAGCTGTAAAAACACAAAGCAGTTTATCTTAACAAACTTAACAAACTAAAGAAAATCAAAGTTGTGCGTTCTATTTGTTCTATTTAAAAAAAGAAAAAGAAACAGGGTAGAGACAAGTGGTGATCAAAATTTAAACTGAATGGATTGCGAAACTTTAAACTAACATAGTTCTAAGCATATTCGGCTTATATACACACTTTTTAACAACAGATAATATAGGTATCAGTACGACACAGTAAAATTTCATAGATTTCCAGCTCCACGGTAACAGAAATATAGCATGAGAGAATCATCATCGTCAACCAAAAGAAATCCACGTAGTATGAAATGGCCAAGTTCGCTCATTCATCTAATGAAAATCAAAATCCAGTACGAGAGATAAATACGATCCACATGAACTAATACTCGTCTTAATGAGCCAATATGTTAGGATTAATTAACGTTCACCAGTAACAGGACATGGCGTCCTGCGATCAAGAAACAGATAGATTCAAACAACCAAAATTAAGAATCAAACCAGCTCAGCACAATTTCAGGGAGATACAAACAACATAATCAAAGGAGCACCAAAAATAAAAATGAAACCGAACGAGAGGGATTGATTTTCGTCTTACTAGTAGAGATTGCATTTTAGACGGCTATTCCACTTGGCAGATGATCTAGGCACAGTGAACTTGGAGAAGAACTCTGAGACAGGTCGCGGTGGGGATGACCAGTCGACCTCGCGAAGTGCATCGATTAGATCTTCGGCGGTGACGTTGCCCCAATCCATGGCTGACAATCACACCTCCGCGGAACTCAAGACAACGATCCGTATCAGTACGAGAAGCACAAATGGGAGAGCGTGAACACCAAAAAGAAGAGAAAACTTCGAAAATTGGGAATTGAGAAAGGAAAGGCAGGAGGTGATAGTTTGGGAAGAGTAAAGGAATGGAAGAAAAGACGCAGAAACAAGATATGGAAAAGAAAAACATAAAAAAGTGAAGAATAGAAAAAACTGTCTGAGCCCGGGTTCGAACCGGGGACCTCTAGTGTGTGAGACTAGCGTGATAACCGACTACACCACCCAGACGAACTGACACGTGAGAGTTTAAATACTATAAGTAACATTATAATCTCTATAATGATTTTCTCTCTTTCCTTTGTATGTTTTTAGTTCTTTCCTTGTGCAAGTTACACCCATGATACCATAAAAAGTTTGATAACAAATTTATAATAATTCTATAAATACCAGGATTTAAACTAAATTTTCTCTTAAACAAAATTTACCAATTTTAACTAGTTTAGTAATGTATGGATCATTCACACCTTAATTGACCTTCAAATTATAAATTATTTCAATTAATAATAAAATGATAATGTGTGAACTGGACATATCACTTGTTTTTTTTAATAGAACCAGATTATATTGAAAAATAAAATCACAATTAAGGGGGTTTATACCACTGGGTTTATACCACTCTTTTACAGACACTTAATCTTTATAAATCAAATAAATAAAAGAAGCGGGTAAACAGAAATCACTAAGACTAACTCTATCATGATCTAGGCTATATTTTACAATAGTATCAACAATTGAGTTATAATTTCTATTAACCCAAATAAAAGAAATAACTAAAGCTTGATTAAACTTGGAATGGATATCTATCACAAGGTTCCGCAATCTCTAATCATGGACTGAGAATTTGCCCGAAAACCATCTAAAAAAATCATACATATCCTTTTGAGCCTCTACAAACAATCCTGATAGCTCTCCTCGATAATGGAGAAAACGAAGTATCGTCCATCTTAATCAATCCATCAACATGGACTATCCAAGAGGGATTCATCCTCAAGCTCGAAGAATCATCGATATGGAGGGAGATAAAGACAAATCCAAACCGGTAAGAACTTTCTTCCCCCAGAACAAGTGCAAACTCATTAGAAAACTTCCAGACCTTCAACCCAAGCGTAAGTTTTGAACTCAGAAATTTCTCTAATAATTCTTTCTTCTACAAAATCTTTCTCTGATATATTTTTAATATGTACATTTTCAATAATCAATAGTCACAACCATCGAGGTAGTAAGACGAATGAGAGAGCGAGGATCAAAAATCGAAGAAACAATGATAGTAATGAAAACGAAGATGGGATGAACTAACATTTCTCGAATTAAATATGAAGGTTAGAAGATAAATTTCAAGTCATTTCTTGAAAAAGGACAAGAAAAGCTTCTTGAAGAAGCCCTAGAATAACTTGTTGGAACTTCTTGGAGAAGCCCCAAGAGGGATTCTTGAAATGCCTTGATATGTCACGTGTTTAATTAGGATTTTATCTATAGTTTGGTTGTCAGTCATTTAGAATTACTCAAAAGTTTATTTTGATGTATGAAATTAATAATCTGCTAGACTAGACTTAATATGACACAGTTTCAACAAAATATGTTTTAGTATTATATGTTCGTTGTTTTTCTCAAGGAGTGACATTTTCTGCAACTCTTTCCTCCACCTTCCTATTTTGTGGGTTGTTATTCTAAATTTTCCGTTTAGAATAACAGTTAAGCATTCTTAATTAACTGCAATAAACAAGTTGAATAACGTAAATTCTGCAAGAACATCAGCACTACAAAAATACAAAGGCATAGGGTGGGAAATGTGGGGATGTTTTAGCCACAAATTAGTCTAAGAAAGTTCTCTGTCTATAGTGAAATCTGCCCAAAAATCTTTGAGAATTCAATCAATTGGATTCGGTAATTCTTTCCTCTGTTCTATACTCTGTTTTTGGTTTCTTTTGTTTTTTGTTCCCAAATTTTTTCTCTTTTGAGTGATGAGTCTCTCATGGAATTCCATAAATAGGAAAAAAATCTTCAACACCCCAATTATAAAACTAGTTTTTATACACATTTGAGTTGTCCTTGTCCCCAAACATGGCACTATTTGTGGAACTCCTCTCTCTGTCTCTGTCTCTCTCTCTACAATGCTTCTACTAATAGAAATTTACTTGTCTCAGAAATAAGCATCATGAATAATGAGCTGTTTTGCCTATAACTCTTGTGGTGAAAATTTTGTGTGAATAAAACCTTCAAGCAAAGCTGGAATACAGAGAAAGCAAAGGGGTTTAGGGAGGAAGAGGAGGAGAAGACAGAGGAGTGGGTGATATGGAGAATGAAATCATTTCGCCGGAAAATCAAGACCGTCCTGCCCTTCCTCCAAAAAGAGCTGCCGGAGGATGGAAGGCCATAAGATATATACTTGGTAAATAATTAGAAGACTAATTAATGTTTTTTTTGTGTGTGTGATTTGAAATGGGTTTTTTCTTCCGAACTGATATTGAGTTTGTTTTTGTGTTAAAAATTGAAAGCAAATGAGACGTTTGAGAAATTGGCTTCAATGAGTTTGATAGCCAATTTGGTGGTGTATCTACATACCAAGTATAATTTGGATAATGTAGCTTCGGCTAATGTGTTCAATATCTGGGCTGGTACCACGAACATTGCACCATTGGCAGGAGCTTTTCTTGCCGATGCTTATCTCGGTCGGTTCCGTACTCTCCTCTTCGGCTCCATCGCTTCACTTCTGGTACATCTTATCTTGTCTACTATCATGTAAATATATCATATTCTGAGGTTAAAGCTAGCATTGATAAAGTTTTATCTGAATTTTATAAGTTTGATTAATAGGGCATGGGGGCAATGACTCTAACAGCAAGCATACCGGAATTAAGACCGGTCGCCTGCACCGAGCAATCACATTGCCAACCGCCTCAGTTTTGGCAGCTTAGCTTTCTCTACTTAGGTCTAGGATTGTTAGCTGTAGGAGCGGGTGGCCTTCGACCGTGTAACATTGCCTTTGGTGCCGATCAATTCGACTCAACGACCGAAAAGGGTAGAGCCCAACTAGAAAGCTTCTGCAATTGGTGGTACTTTTTATTTACAGCCTCCCTCATTGTGGCTCTTACTGGAGTTGTCTATGTACAAACAAACATAAGCTGGACGGCTGGTTTTGCCATCCCCACCGGCTGTTTTCTCCTCTCTATATCCATTTTCCTCATCGGCCGCCACACTTACATATACATGAAGCCTCAAGGAAGCGTCTTCTCCAGTATAATCAAGGTGATCGTGGCTGCATATAGAAAACGCCATGTTTCAATGGAAGAAGCATCTTATCAACCGTTTTACGACCCTCCGCAGAAAGAAACCGAACCCCAAATCACAAAATTACTCCACACGAACAGGCTCAGTTGTCTCGACAAGGCAGCGATTCATTCTGACCCGAGCGAATTGAACGAACAAGGCAAAACGAAGAATGCATGGAAGTTATGTACATTACAACAAGTTGAACAGCTTAAATGTGTTATAGGGCTTGTGCCTGTTTGGTTATCAGGAATCGGTTGCTTCATAGCAATGCACCAAATGGGATCTTTCGGAATCTTACAAGCAATTCAAATGAACAGATCAATCGGTAGACATTTTCAAATCCCACCAGCTTGGATGGGGCTTGTACCAATGCTAGCACTCTCAATATGGATCTATTTCTATGAGAGAATCTACATCCATTTGATCCATAAAAAGGCGAAAAACGATGGAAGGTTGACCATGGAAACCAGAATCAGAATAGGAATCATTATGTCGATTCTGTGCATGGTCGCCGCTGGAGTTTTGGAGAAGGTTCGACGCGACTCGGCTTTGAAGAACGGATCGATTCAGTCCCCGTTAAACGTCGCGTTGCTCATACCACAATTCGCGTTATCGGGTTTAACTGAAGCTTTTGCTGCTATAGCTTTAATGGAATTTCTTACAACTCAATCGCCAGATAGTATGAGGACAGTAGCTGGGGCAATATTCTTTCTCAGCTTATCCATCGCTAGCTACTTAAGCTCTGTTCTGATCAGTATAATCACTAAAAATAGTGGAATAAACAGGAAATCGCCATGGTTGGGTGGCAATGACCTTAATCAGAACAGGCTTGACTACTTCTACTACACTGTTGCAACATTGGGAGCTTTGAATTTCCTGTATTTTCATTTCTTTGCAAGGAACTACTTATCGAATGGCAATGCGGGGAATTCGAGGAAGACGTCTGAGAGAGAATTGAAAGACGAGGAGAACGATTTGCAGGTGATATAGAATTCGCTTAGCACTAAATTCTTGAATTGTTGTCATTTGCTTGTTTGTAAGGAGTTGATTGTTTTGTGTTTTTAGTATTAGTTAAGGTCCCTATTCATATATGAATGCGTGTGTACAGATTTATATAATTCTGCGATTTGATATCGTGGCCTGCCCTTACACAGATTCAATGATTGTCTATTGTATCTTCAATCAAGATTCATTCCAAAACTGAATCACTTTCCTCATATTCCAAAAGATTAAACTGTGAATTTATGTGTAGGAAATCATATTATATTACCACTATCCTCACATTCGAAAATCGAACCAATATTCATGTTTTTTCTTTTTGCTAGGTGGTGTACTTAGCTATAAATTATTGTAAAAGAAATTGTTTTTGTATATGTAATTACTAATTGGAATCTCTTGTAGGGTTATAATACAATTATATGAACTGACAAATCAAGTATTTCGATATTGGAAAGGGATTGTATGTGGCCCAATGAATTACCTAGGATGAAATTAATATAATTAATACAGTAGACCAGATTTGAATGGTTAATAATTTATTTTAAGAATAGGGTAAAAAAATCTAATTTTGACATTCCTAATATTTCATTTTTTTTGCAATTCGATCCCAAAAAGTTAGAACCACTAAATTTGGGCCCTAAAGTTTGAAGTACCAAATTTAATCCCCATCACAGTGTTGTTATATTCTTTATGTCTTGTCATGTGACATACACATGAACTTACAAAAACTACATTGTAAAAAATGTCAAATTACAAGTCAACAATGTCATTTGAGGTTCATAAAATGACATATCATTGGAGAAGAACAAACTCCATCCCTACTATTATTTGTCTTTTGTTGAGACCATGTCGTTTTAGTTCTCTTTTAAGGAATTCTCTGCGCAGGACAAATTTAACGAATTTAATAACACTTCAAGGACCAAATTGATAGTTGTGTGAAACTTTTAGGTCAAAGTTAACAAAAAAAGAACTTTCAAGTACAGAGCCTAATGTTACAGGGTCCAACTCCCAATACCGAGAATTTTTTAACAGCATGAATTTCTGGCCTTAGATCTGGTCAAAGAAATCTCAGCTATTAGATCACAAAAGGGGTTAGAAAATGCATTTACATGTTGCACCGGTTACAGGTTAAAATGTTTTGGAAAGCTTCATTCTTCTTATTCGTCGAAAGCATCAATCTGAAGCTTAAAAAAAATTTAAGCTTAAAAACAAACTGAAGCTTAACATCAAGCTTTCTAGGCCAGGGATTTTCACCCCAATTTCCAGGCTCCCTATCTTCGTCGTCCAAGCTCTGGCTTCGTCTCTATGTGTTCGTCGTTCAGGCTCTCTCTCCGCGTTCATCATCGGTGCTCTCTCTCTGTCGTTGGCTCTCTCTCTTTACATTTATCGTCGGCGCTCTTCCTCCGTCGTCTGCTCTCTCTCTTTGTCATCACTCTCTACCTCTCTCTTTCAACTTAAGGAACTAAAAATTTAAGACTAAATCTCAAGCGATCTCTCTTCGTTATAATATCTTGCATGTATATTTTTTTAGGTTTATGCAGAATTTTGAAATTTTTTAGGGTTAGGCTCTGTTTAGATTTAGGTATATTTGGATTTAGGGCTTGATTTAGGGTTTGGTTTAGGCTCTGTTTAGATTTTTAGCTCTACTTACTCCAACACTTTTAATGAAAGGTAACGGTCAACACTCCTATTTTTCCTTCTTGCCATCTATCTCTCTGTATTTATCACTAGCAAGGTCAACATTCCTTCATATTTGCAAGTTTTCTTTTTCTTCTTATATAAATCTTGTATATCATAAGAGCACTGATTGTGATTTTTGAAAATGGATCATGCAGGAAAGAGATGAAAATATATTTGGCTCTTAAAAGTTAAAAAATTTCTACATTTGGAATGTTTTGTATGTCACAGTCCTAATAACAGTAATGGTAGCACATGGTCCATGTAAATTGACTACATAAATGAAATAGTATCTGAAATTGTTGACCCTCCTTCCGATATAGTATAGTTTTACGGATCTTTTGTTCGTTGGATGTTTGATTGAAAGCTTAAAACGAGGAACAAATGACTGAGGTTGATATTGACATGAGGCATTAACAAATTAGGATTAATGAAGTCGTGATAGGGTTTCACTCCTAGCTGTTCTTATACGATTAAGGAAGCCTTGTAGTTGAGGTTTCAGATACTCATTGTTTGTTGATATTTTCATATACGCACTGTTTGGAGCTGTTACTTCTAAAATTTTTTCCATTTCCGAGGTGAGATATTGCTTACATTATTTTGTTAAGCTTGAGAGCTTTGTTTGATGTTTTGTTTTAGTTTGGAGTTGATATTCTTTTAGTTATATAATTGGAAATCTCTTATTGTTGGTGATTTAAAATCAAATTTTTTGTTTTTTTTGTTTTAATATTTGATTTCATTCTTGATAAAGATGATTTTTAATGTCTTTGGGGTGGTTTTATTAACTATGTTACTGGATATCAGTGTTGATTCTCATTTTGAATCATATCGCGAGTCTCACTTTCATTTTATTGAGCATGCTCGAGTTTTGCTTTATATGTTTTTTATAAGTTTTGTCTTGAGTTGGAGTTATAGTTTTAGTTTGGTTTACACACTATTTTTGTAAAATACTTTTGATTGCTCTGAAACCTAAAAATTTGTTATTGTGGATCTTTTCATCATAGTTGCGATGTAGTAAAATGGACATATAGTCATTGTTATTGGTGCATTAGATACAAGCATATTTATATGTCTAGCATGTGCGTTAAGTATAGCTTTTGCATAATAAATTGATATCAATATCAATGTTTTCATCTATTTTTTGTTCAGGTATGCCAAGGCTTACATAGTTTTAATGATTGATAAGGTTAACTCTAAATGGATTTAGAGAGTGTGGACTTTCTTGGCATTGAACAAGTTTCCTTAGAATTTTGCTCAAGAAGATCTTAACACTATTATGGTTTCATGATCATTTAATATGTTACACAATCTTTAGTTTTTTGGTTTACAATGTAATGTTTGATTGTAATCTGGATAGTTGATGCTGAAATATTATATTTTTTTTATTGAGAATGAGATTTAAGAGTTACACATCATTTATGTTCATGATCTTTTTCCCTCACTTTTATGTGATGTATCTCACTTTTATTAATTTAATTCTTTGTTTGTACCTTATTAGTTAAGTTGTTTAGTTTCCAAGTGTTTTCCATTTATGAAAGTATCTAATAGCTAGTTTTACTTATTTTCTTTAAAATACATTAGTATGTCATTAATTTAGTGGTACATATGACCTTAGCATTCCTACTAGTTGATGCTCAATCCATTATAAATTAGTATCATGGATAATCATGATAAGAAGACATTGTCATATGGCTAAATTTATTTATGCTAAAATATATTTCAGATGACTAACACAATATAAATGCGAAGAATGCACAGAAAGGTTTCTTTATATACTTGTAAGTAATTCATGAAATCATCAACTAAATGTTACATATTTTCATATAGATTGTTGCAATGTTAATATGATTGTTTAAAATTAAAACAGTGCGAAAGAATGTGCTAAAATGAGGGCGGCAGGTGAAAAGATTAGTGGTAATGAAGTAAGTATATTTAAACAAACATTACATCATTACATGAAATTGATAAATTTTGATTGTAATTTAAGTGAGTTTGTGATATGCAGACACGAAAAGATCTAGTTTTAAAGTGAAATAGTATGACGAAGGAAGCGAAACTCAATTATTTTAAGAAAAAGAAATCCATGCCATTAAAAGCGGAGCAGAACAACCCGGTCCTAGTCATCCGAGAAGGTCTGCCTTTAAATATAAGTTACTCACATGTTGTACACCCGAGAAATTTAAGGATTTTGTTGTAAATTTTGATGAGGGGAAGAGGAGTGTGTTCGTGGAGATGGGATTTGAAGGGTTGTTGGATATTAAATGTTGCAAGCTGAAGAGGAACTTCTTGTAGCAGCTATTAGGTTACTTCGATCCAACCACCTGCTCGTTGAATGTCTATGGGCCAACATTCAAAGTCACCCCAAATGATGTGACTTCTATACTAGGCATCTTTGATGGTAGTCTGAAGATCAAATTCGATGGTGATGTAAATGAGATAAAAAGGTGAAGTGGGTGAAGATCTAAAGGCGAAGTGGGTGAAGCCAAATGTGATATTCTGGTGAACGCTTCGTCAAAATTCTTGATTGAGAAGTTTGACGGTGACTATTGGAAGAAAGCCTTTGTGTTGTACACTATCGGGGTTTTATTATCTCCTCGATCAAAACCAATTATCAGTCATTCATGGTTGCATGCTGTGAAGTCAACCGGGACCATCCAACAGAAGAATTGAGCTTCTGCTTGTTTTAAAGATTTTGTGGATAATGTCGCGAGATATCAAAACAACCACCACAAATAGCATTACCTGATGCTTGTTATTTATACAAGTAATATATTTAGTGTACATTGGTATTACTTTCGCATTATAACATACATATATTTACTAATAAGTTCATTTCGATGCAACTGTTTTATCTGAAGAAGTTGGCATGTGTTGCCAACTATGTTGACTTGAACTAGCCTTTGACAAGGCCATTGCAAAAATGATTTATTTTGTAAAATCAATGGGAGGAGAATCTTGGCCCAAAAGTTGTGCGGTAAGCATTTTAGAATATTGCAAATTTGGTTGGTTATATTAGTATTGATTATTTATTAATAATTCACATATATTTGTAATAGATCGATACGATTGTGCAAGTCATTCTGGACGACCGCGAGGTTCGGGAGGACCACTAGCGTGAGCACGTTCATGAAGGTGTGTGTGCAGATCTACCTAAAGAGCAAGTCTTTGGGCTAGGTACTTTAAGTGCATAAGTGATCGCTCTTCAGACAGAGTCCAGCTCCATGTGGGCCACTTTTCAGGTGGAGTCAAGCTCCATGAGGGAGGAGATTTCACTATTAGTGGTCATGCAGCGAAAGATAATGGCCGTACGAAGCAGATGTGCACAATTTTGGTGAGTTTTTTGGCATGGGACGATTTCAAGTGTGGAGCCAAAGACGATGAACCACGCGTCACACTGATTGAAGGTAAAAAATGAGGGGGTTTTGATGAGGATATGAGTCCCTTCCGCAAAGAGGAGTTGTTGGTCTCTACATCACATTTATATAAAGGTGATAATGATGAAAGGTGCATCCAGCTGGATGCTTCAGACAATGTATTCGTTGACCTGCTATTATTGCTAAGGAAACCATCTATGACTGGAACAACTAAAGGATGTCGAAAGGTATTATTTTGTTTATTAACATTTCATCTTTTATATATATATATATATACATAACATGTATAATCTAACACCTTAATTGGGGATGTATTTTGGTAGGGTAAAAAAGACTTGTTTGAGTCTACCAAAAGCCAATTCCCAATGCAGTTGGGCAGCACTCGGCAGAGGAGAGATGGTCCTCTACTCAGTTCACCTTATTTGAAGGGTAAGATGACCATTAAACGCAACAAGAATGTATTTAAATTGGGTCCTTACACGTTGTCGGACCCGCTAGAAGTGAATGATGAGCGTTTAGTGGAGTATATTTTTTTAGAAAATATTAGAGGATAGGTAGTAGTCACACTAATCTAACAAAATTTTACACACCAACACTTCCAATTTTGATTAAGTTTGTCTTTTATTTGTCTTCTGTAGTGAGATTATCGTTAATCTTCTGGCATCCATGCTGAACGGAGAGAGCTAAAGAATCTCGGTCCAGAAAATTGGCTTGTCTCTGACCTTTTAGACTTGTTTGCCCGCATTTTGACTTGGAAACTCGTCTTGCATCGATGAGCAACCAATTCTGGTTTCTTCTCACGTTCTTTGTTGTGAGTATCTACTAGTCAGTAACCTCCTTATTTTAGGTTTGTATGTACGTCGTATATTATGTTTTTGTTGTGCCACTATAGAGTCAATGTGTTTCAATATTAGTAGAGCTTGCTAATTTTGTAAGGAAACACAAGATCGTGGATAGATACGCGTCAACGCTTGAGCTAGAAACGACGGTATATAAATTTAATGTAGTTAAGATATTAAATTTTGACTTAGTATGATTGTGTAAATGTATTGTGTAATCTAGATTTGTATTCTTGTACACGATGGTCGAGATCATTGGTTTATGGCCAAGATCTTCATCATGGGCGAGGAAGTCACCGTATGGGACACCTTGCCAGATGGCTGACTTAATACAGGACAAACCAAAAAGATAAAAAATATTGTATGTTCTAAACCCTCATCATGACTTGTGATTTATCTTATAGCATGTGTGGTTTTGACATTGATTACATTTTTATATTTTGTGAATGAAAATATAGTTAGAAGGTATGGACTTAATATTTAGGCCTAAGCTCATAGATTTTTTGCCCCCACCATCAACCTTCTTCTCATTCAAAATTTCAAGGCCGCCTCAAGTGGTCACACAATTAAATGGGTAAGTTCATTGATCGCGAATTTGATTGGGTTTGCTTCACCTTTGAATAATGCACTTATTATTACATTTGCATGAGCGATTGTGGTGTGTGGGTCTTGAGATATATGGATGACATCAGGGCAGAAATTGTTCGCGACTATCGTTCCCAGGTGCTATGTCAAATATTGTTTACATTTTGTTAAACTTGAGAGCTTTGTTTTTTGTTTGTTATAGTTTCGAGTTCTTTTAGTTCTATAATTGAGAATTTTCTTATTATTTTAGATTTTCTCATTTGTGGTTGTCATTACTTGTTATTTGTTATGGTGTAATGATAGTTTGGTAAAAATATTCAAGCTTGGGAGTTTTCTGTTTTGTTTTAGTTTGGAGTTAGGGTTGTTTTAGTTATGTAATTGGGATTTTTATGAATGTTCTAGACTTGTATATTTGTGACTGTCAGTATTGAATTTGTTGAGGTGTATGATAGTTTTTATGAATATTCAAGCCTTAGAACACCCTGTTTTCTGTTTTGTTTTAGTTGGGTACCTTTAGAGTATTGAATTTGTTGAGGTGTACGATAGTTTGGTGAATGTTTAAACCTTACAGCTCTATTTTCTATTTTGTTTTAGTTTGGAGTTAGGTTTCTTTTAGTTATGTAATAGGGATTTTTTATTGTTATGGATTTTCTCGTTTATGGCCGTCATTTTTGAATTTGTTGAGGTGTATGATAGTTTGTTGAATATAAGAATAATTTTACAAGAGTATGATTCGCACAATCTTCAATATAATATTTTGTTGAAGATCGTCAACCATCCTCCAAACTACATGTATGATATGTTACATGATAGCATTAACCGATTTTATAGTAGGAACTCATCTGTCTCGGAGACCCCTCTACCACTAAAGATGAGACCTACTTTAAAGCAAAGGCTTCAGAAGAGAAAAAAATGAATGGATAAACAATATTGTATTTATTATGAATTTGTCCTATTTTCTTATGTTCTTATTCATACACTCTCCCATTTTCCAATTATGTGAAATTCGATGAGCTAGAGGTTATTAAAGAAGACAATAACGACGGATAAATTTTGAAGCATATTCAAGAGGGATATATTTGTATGCTTTGACTTTTACTGCCACATCGTTATTGTCTTCTTCAATAACCTCTAGCTCATCGAATTTCTCAGAAATGGTAAATGGGTCTTCGTTTTGTATATGATTATTGTGTATAGTGTATAGTGAAAATAAATAGATTTTTGTAAGTTATTGTGTACAAGAATGATAAATGATTTTTGTATATTATTGTGTACAAGAATGATAAATGATTTTTCTATATTATTGTGTACAAGAATGATAAATGATTTTTCTATATTATTGTGTACAACTATAAATAAAAGAGGTTTTAGTAAGTTATCGTCCATAGTGATGATAAATAGATGATGCAAAATTATTGTGTACAAGTATAAATAAGCCGATTTTTTAAGTTGTGTACACCGATTATCTTTAGATTTTTTAGATTATTGTGTACAATTATAAATAAATAGATTTTTGAAGAGTGATTTATATACATATTCGTATACTAACATTCTTAAAAAACTATGAAAGCAAGTTAATACCAACATGTAAATTTACTATGGCGGGGGAAACGAAAAATTATACCAGTATGGGATGTTTGTGTTGTACATAGGGTACCCACCTTGTGCGTTGAATGGTGGTGGGTATGCAGATGGGTCGAATGGGTACGCACCTTGCACATTGAATGGGTACGCACCTTCCACATTGAATGTGTACGCACCTTGCACATTGAATAAGGACGCACATGGTCCGGAGACCCTTGTCGCGTGTGCACCTTGCACATTAGATGGTGCTGGATCATCATTATTATCGTCTGACATCGTGGCATGCACATCACTCAATAATTCTGGACATGTATGTTTGGTATGTCCAGTGTTCTTACAATGACCACATCGACGGGTGGTTGGTCGTGCTTTACTCGAGTTACACCTTGGCTGCCCTTTGTATTCACGATTACTGGGTCTTAAACGGGGCCTCTTTTTGTCTCTAAACCATCCTTCTACTTTACATCGTATTCGTTGGTGATCTTATCATTCCAGAAGGTCTCATATTTTTCTTGAGTCCACCATTCACTTGACATTGACGTAAAGTGAGCAAGTCTTTTGGCAGGTAGTTGGATCGAATTGTACCGAAGCAATACTATATCTTCTATATTCAGGTAAAAATGGCTTGACCCGGTTGGTAGCATATTACTCTTCACGGTGATCCGTTGCCGGTCAAGTATGCACGTGCTTGGGATCTCTTACATATGTTCAGCTTTCATAACAGTGAACATACGATGACACGATATCCCCACTGATTCAAACTTGCCACAACTGCACTTTAGTGTATCAAGTTATTGGTCTCGTGACACTATGTATGAGTCATTCGGCACCCCAAACTCGACCAATGAATAAATTCGAGCCTCCCCATCATGTATCAAAGCACAAACTGTAAACGATGTCTCACTCATGATCTCCTTAGGCAATAGCTTAAACAGTTTATGTGTGAACACGTTTGCCGCATGTTACTCTAACGCGTGTAAGTGAGTCTTAAGTAGAGGCGTTTCATTTGTCAACTTGAAGTCGTCCAACCTCTCCTCGTGGTGAATGCGTGCCAACGCCCGATCAAATTATAATACTAATTCAAATAGTTTAGATTGATGTTCAACGAATCGGTAGAGATACACGTTTTTACCTTCAGATCATTGCGTCGTTCTCATGAATGTAAAGAATTTTTCGTGTTGGAAGGCTTTTGCCCAGCATTTACGCTTGGCATACATCCATTATACCCATTTATTTTGACTAAGGTTGAACGACTCTATCTTTACATTCATGTTCAAACTCCTCTTCATTGAAGACGTCAAACATTACTCACTTGAAGGCCTGTAGAAAATATGGGTTTTGCACGTTTAATTAGGCATTTCGTTCGAGATTCCACGCACAAAGTCGATGATTGCAATTAGGGAGGAGCATCTTGATTACTTTATCCATCATTTTATCACCATCTGTAATGACCGACTGCGGCTTCTTATTTTTCATGACATCCATGAAAGTCCCCAATACCCATTGATAGGTTTCCACGGTCTCATCAACCAATAACGCGCAATCAAATATCGTGGTCTTGTAGTGGTTGTTCACGCAAAGGAAAATCACAAGTGGTTTCTTGTATGTGTTCATCTTGTTAGTCATATTGAACGCCAATACATTACCGAAACAGTGATAGTCAACTTGCCACGTCGAGTCTGCCCAGAACAAATTCGTCAGACGATTATCCATATCAATATTGTATTTTCAATACAAATCCAGATCCACTCCAATTTTATAGTAAAAAAAGTAATAGTTGCCTCTGAATCGGTTTTGAATACCTGCGATCTCCACTGCTTGGCCATCTTATTGTATAGATTTGTTCTTAAGAACCTCAGATTCTCGTATTCACCGGCCTGGTCGACCATGTAGTCATACACTTGGCTTAGCCTGCACCAACATTATACAATCATGTTGCATGAGCCATATCCACTTCATTCATTGCTCTATTAGATCGAAGAAATGGTACGCCTTGTGATGAGGCGGTGGAATGGTTGTGCTTAGCTTCAAAATCTTCTACCACCCATTTTTTCATCTTCTTATCTAAATTCACCCTAAAATAAGCACGGCAATCCACCCTTGTCAAACCTCTTGGTTCTCGCGTGGTGTCCTCTCTGCCCAAATATTTTTTTCTCTCGGACTCCTTCTTTTGAGCAAACTCATCTCCACAACATAGTTTCTCCATCTATGTTCTTGCGCTTATCAACTTTCCGTACATTGAACCCAACATCGGTTGTGTATGTATAGCAGAAATCTTTGGCCTCTTGTAACGTATCCAATTTTTTCACCAATGACATTTTAATTTCGTAAGTTTTCTAATCTGGATGAACCCGGTCGCATACTTGTCTCACCATGATTTATGGATACATCAAGATGACTCATCTTCAAAGATGCTTAACTATATTGGAAAAAATAGTTGAAGTTGATGAAATATGTTAATGATTGAAGTAGAAAGTTTAAGAAAATAACAAAAGCGTAAAAAGAATGCATAATATGTGCCTTAGTCAACGCAAGAAGCAAACATGATCAGGTCCAGAAGAAAAACTAAGGACTTTGAAAGTAAAATTTAGTTGAAGTTATGTTCATAACCTAAGACCTCATAAAGCATCTAACTTATGTTCATAATCTTCAAAAAAAATATAATGAAAATGAAACAAACATTACTTTTTCAGTGTAGCCGATCACTTAGTTTGAGTTGAAAATTGAAGATCCAAACAAACAAATTGAAGAAACAAGTGTATTTGAAGTTGAGAGCAATTGAGAAGTGGTGAGAATGTGTTTACTTGAGTAAAAACTTGAATTTTAAGGGTGGTTTGTGAAGAGTAATTGCACAACCACCAGATGGGATATAGCATTTCATCGAATATGTCTCCGGCATTCATATAAATATAGCGTAGACCCCAATGTGACATTTTATCAAATACCTCATGGACAATGATAAAAATATGCAATATAATTTATAGAAGGAATCAAGTATCTATTACGTTTTTTAACACGCATAACACAAAAATTTAAAATCTTTAAAGAAAAACTTACTTCTTATTTTTCTTGGGTGAGATTTATGCCCCATTGGAGCAATATGAAGAATGTGGCTAGTAAGATTTCAATTCTTTGGACGAAATCTTTTCACCCCATAACCGGCGGCATCGTACAAGCCTTTTGAACTGCTCTAACTCAGTTGCGTCGTTAAACTCAACGTTCCCTTTGTAACTTTATGCTTTCCTCTAGCCATGTTTTATGAAAAAAATATAATATTAGAAGGATATGAGGTTTGGGGTCACGAGTTGGATGAATTTGGCTCAGGTTGGGTGCGAGTTTGAATCGTGCGTTGCAAGGTATGTGTGAAATGAGAGATTGCAGGTTTGACTCGTGCGTTGCAAGGTATGTGTGCAACGGATTTTGCTCGGGTTGGACGGATTTTGAGCTATGAAGAGATGAAGATGAAGATATGAAGAAGAAAGGATGAGAGTGGAGTGTTTGAGTAAAGATGAATGAAGTGTTGAGAGAGGGGGAAGGGTGGGTTTCAGGTTTTTTTAAGAAGAAGGGGAATAAGGTTTTTTAAGTTCGGGGTTAATTTTGATAAGAAAATAAGTTTAGATTTGACAAATACATTTATAGGGTTGTAATTAAAATGTAAATGAGATACTTTTATGGGGTTATAATTATAAAATAAAAGGTTAAATTTTAAATTTTAATATTGAATTATAAAACTTTAGTGGATTTGTTCGATTTAACAGTAGACTCTGACCATAAAGGTTATACGTGTTCGTCAAACCGATAAATAAGATTTATCAGCCATCATAACATCACAACCTATAATTATATATGGTGTAAATACGTCTTGCTTGATACTTGTTTCAAAAGCACAACAACATTATCAATGTCATCATTTAACGAATTTATGAATAAGTGTCCAATTGTTTCGAGAATCCTTACTTAATCCAATCTAATTTCACTTTAATAAGTGAATATTTTGAATGTCTACATTTAGAGAATGAATTTTTTTCTATTTTTATCGACGATTTGTCCGGTGAATGGTAATTGATAAAAAAAATCAAATTTTGGATATTTAGTGAAGATGGCGATTAAGGCCCAAAAAATGGTGATTAGGGTAAATAAATGGCGTTTATGAGCCTCATAGGCGATCGCTTGTTAAACTATGTCTATTAGGAAGTCGATTGGCGATTGGAGCAATTAAACTGGCGTTTGGCAACAAAGAAGTGCGATTACACCTTCAGGATGACGTTTGGAGGTTGAAGAATGACATTTAGAGGGTAAAGAGTGGCGATTGGGTTTTCTGGTGCTCATCAAATTCGTAGTGGGGTACAAAGAAAATCTCGAGGGATTAACTTTTTTTTTTTTGAGAATTTCACTAAAAATGTATTGGAATTCACCAAATATGTACTAGGATTCACCAAATATGTAGTGGTGTTCACCAAATGCCTACAAAGTTAATAATTCTTGGAGGGGTCCACTGAAATTGATTTTGTACGTATTTGGTGAACCCCAATATGTAATTGGTGAAGCTCAATACATATTTGGTAAACTCTTCTAAGAATTAATAATTTCTATGTATTTGATGAATTCTGGTACATATTTGGTGAACCCCGGTACGTATTTGGTGAACACATATACATATTTGGTGAACCCCTCCAAGAATCATTAATTTGTACGTATTTGGTGAACCCCAATACATTAGGGGTTCACCAAATATGTACTGGGTTTACCAAATATGTAGTGTAGTTAACCAAATACGTATTAGTTAATAAATCTTGGAAGGGTTCACTAAATATGTACTAGGGTTCATCAAATACGTACAAAATTAATAATTCTTAGAGGTGTTCACTAAATATGTGCTAGGATTCATCAAATACGTACAAAATTAATAATTCTTTGGAGGGGTTCACCGAAATTGACTTTGTACATATTTGGCGAACTTCAGTACGCAATTGGTGAACCTCAGTACATATTTGGTGAACCCCTCCAAGAATTATTAATTTATACGTATTTGGTGAATTCCAATACATATTTGGTGAACTCTGGTATGTATTTGGAGAACACATATACATATTTGGTGAATCTCTCCAAAAATTATTAATTTGTACGTATTTAGTGAACACCAATACATTAGGGTTCACCAAAATTCATTAATATATTGGTATTCACCAAATATGTACTTCGGTTCACCAAATATGCACTGAGGTTCACCAAATACGTACTAACTAATAAATCTTTAAGAGCTTCCTCAAATATGTACTTGTGTTCATCATATTTGTACTTAGGTTCACCAAATATGTACATGGGTTCACCAAATACGTATTGAGGTTCATCAAATACGTATTGAGGTGCATTAAATACGTACAAAATTGACTTGTACATATTTGATGAACCCGAGTATGTATTTGATGAACCTCAGTATGTATTTAATGAACTCCTCCAAAAATTATTAATCTGGACGTATTTGATAAATCATATTACATATTTAGTAAACCTAATTATATATTTAGTAAAATTCTATACATATTAGTGAAATGAAAAAAAAGGCTTATATTCGATCAGGTTTATGTGATTCGAATTACTCTAATACTCCAGCCGGAAAAATCCGTTTTCCGGCTTGATAGAATAATCCGTTGTTACAATGCGGGAAAAAACCGACCATAGGGTAGCTCCGCCTGAAGAGGCAAAATTCAGTAGCAACGGCTATATGACTTCCCGCGCTCTATATATATCTGAACGGACTGTACCCTTACAACACCCTCTCATTCCCAAAGCCTCTTCTCTATTCAACCCGTCTCCCTTCTTTTGTTTATCACCAGAAAATTTTAACCTAAGAGAAAAGAAAAGCCATGGTCAAGATCGACGCACTCCGTCGGTTCCTCCTCCCCTGCTTTTTCCCTCCCACCGCCACAACCACCACTTCCACCCCCACCTTCACCTCCTCAAAGAAACGCCTAAGCACCTCCCTTCGTGACGACCTTGACGATAACCCCCCCACCCGAGACCAAGATTCCAACCAAGATTCTCCCACCACCCTCAACGGACCCTTCTCGGCTGCCACATCCGCCGTAGCCCCTCCTCGCTCTTCCAAATCAATGGTCATTGGTACTATCTATGGCCACCGCCGTGGACACGTCTGGTTCTGCATTCAACATGACCGTCTCTCCACCAAGCCCCTTCTCCTCCTCGAGCTTCCCATCTTAACTCACCAACTCGTTAACGAAATGCAATGCGGACTTGTCCGAATCGCTCTCGAATGCAACCAAGCTGAACTCGGGTCATGCCCGCTTCGCTCAGTCCCTGTTTGGACAATGTACTGTAACGGGCGAAAATTGGGATTCGCGGCGAGGAAAAGAGCTGGTGAACCGGTGCGTTTGATGCTGAAAACAATGCAGTCAACCACTGTTGGAGCTGGAGTTTTACCATCAGGGTCCGGACCCGGGTCGTTGGAGTCTGAGGAGGTAATGTACATGAGAGCTAATTATGAACATGTGATTGGGAGTGCTGACTCGGAGTCTTTCCATCTCATTAACCCGGACGAGTGCCCTGGTCAAGAACTCAGTGTTTTCTTGCTCAGATCAACAAACGGAAGTGCCAGTTAAAAAGCAGAGCAGGGTACTTCGTTATGGAGTTCATTATTTTTTAATATCGAGGTATATCTTAAATGGCTGTTTGGGTTCCAAGAAAATTTTGGTTTTTCTCTCTCTTAGGGAATGAAACATTGATTCAATTAGATGGGTTTTTGAAAACGAATCGTTTTCTTGCTTAAAATCGCCCTGAATCTTATCATGATTTCAAAAAAAAAAACAAAAACAGATTGAAAGGATGCTTTTTTGTGTAAAAAGGTTGTCTTTTTCATTAGGATGGAGTTGATTGACTGTTAGAATGTTAAATTATGTAAAATTGTAGGCTTAACAGAGGGAGTAGTGATATTCTTGTGTAGAATGCTTGGAATCTTCTTTTTTCTACAAAATATGAAATGATATATATGTAAAATAGAGCAAGGAATTTTCTTCCACTTTTCTCTGTTCTTGAGCAGTTTAGATTATTTCTGAACTTTATCATTGTTCTTTTGTTTGATTATTTATATACAAATTTGTAGACAACAGCTGTTAGTTTTGAAATGATGAACAACAGAATCAGCTATCAATCTCTGTCGTTTAAGTTATTATCTTCTGAAAAGGCTTCCTTTCTAATAAATTAATGGTTAGAAGCTTTTACAGAGCCTGAAATAAAGTCATTTCCTTTCAAATGAGCTGTGGGTTACAGAGCTTTCTTTCATGAAATTGGCTTTTAATGATCATTGCATCAAACGTTTTCTTTCTATTCTTAACCAATCAGAATCATATATTCTGTGTTTAGTAAATATATGAATTTTCATGTGTAGATATGAACACACTTTTTTAAGGTAAAAAGAACAATCGTCTTTTCATTTCACCTAATCAACAACATCCATATCTCTGTATTGTCATTAGTGGGATAGAAATAGTTTAATTACTTTTGCCAATATGTTAATGAAAAAAACAAAAATTATTCAAACACCACGTTTCTTGTTTTCTTTTACCAAAAGTGGAATTGCTTGAAACAAATGGTTACCTCATTTTTTATGGCACGGCTACTTGTTTTTAAAATCAGATAAAAGTTCTAAATCATTTTATCTAATAATTAAAATCAGAATATAATGGTTCTAAAATCACATGAAAGTGTTTATTTGAAATAAGAATGATTATTTACGTAATCAAATTATATGACACTGTCAAAATGTCATTTTAAAGACAATAAATATTAGTTTCTTTATTGAATTCTTTTTAGTAGTTAAATTTTAATTACAATGACATATATAGTTTATAATCCATGAATATTCGTATATTAAAAAATTAGAAACAAAAATTTAATGATATTATAAATTAAATATATAGATGTACACAATCTCGTGAATTTAGCAAATAATAATTAAACATTATTCTGTCGATTTGATAACCATAATATTTTGAAGATAAAATAAATATATAAAACAAAGAAATTAAGGTTAGTTAAGTAAGGATGCTAAGGCATAAGACTTCTCATAGTTCATTCTAAATATATTAGAAATATGAAATCTCAACACGAGCTATTTGTTAGGAATATCAAACCAAACAATCAATTGAATCAATCATTATCAAAGTTGTGAAATCCACTTGAAATTATATTCTGAATTTTTAGTAAACAATTAGAATGACTATTTAGAATCGGACTCCGTAAAATCTCTTTTAAAAAAAAATCAAGTAGACGTGCCATTAAATTTAAGATGATATCATTTTTCTGCTAAGAGGAGTATCATATTTGCGTAATCAACATCATAAATTTGTTTTCAATGATCTATTTTTGTCATAGAATTTTGTGAGGACATACTCAGATGTATGATGTCTGAAGTCTCACCATGACCATCTAGACTAATTGTCTTGATCTAGTGATTATATTTAGTTACTACAAATTCCAAAAATTGTACTTTAAGAAATAACTTCTTTCTTAAATATATTTATATTATTATAAATCAAATTGAAGATTCACATTTAACGTAACTCTCTCATATCATATATGAATAAGAGAGTGTCATTTTCTTATAGACTATATTAATAACAATATATTTCTTCAATAATTTCAAAAAATTATTTATTTGTTAAAATGCCAGAATAGAACAGAAAAAAATGAACTAAACTACTAAGAAACAAAGCAACCCACCAAAAACATTTCAGGAAAACAAGACCATCTTGATTCCGCGGTGGCGGGTGAATTCGACGCATTTTCGACCACCCCACATTAGAACTTGGCAATGAAGAGTCTTAACTTCTAGCATTGGCAGTGAGGAAGAGGTAATCTGCATCCGGAGGACTAGACTCAAATAACATAAATGATCTAAACCTCAGGATGCAGATTACCAGATCCTAACCCAAACATTAACTCTATGAAGAAACAAGCTCATTGGAAAATATGAAGACAGCGATACAGAAGCTAAAAATAATCAGAAACTGACAAGTATGTAATCATACTTGAAATCAGTAAGCTTTGAGGCTCAGATGAAAGATGGTCAGTATTTATAATGGCTGTTAAAGATTAAAAAAAGAGGTGCATAAAGTGTAAAGCCATGATAAGGTTCTTAATCATAATTACTATCAATTGGTTCTGTTCTTCCCTAACCAATGATATTTAAATGGCCTTAACTTTGCATTGCAGTGATTGTTCTTCCTTTTGACTGCTTTTTCCAAGAGGATCAGAGATCTTCCGATGGCTGTTCATAATGGATTCTCCCATCTTTCAGCAACACTGTTTAAATAGTGAAAAAATTGGTATGAACATCACAAAGTAGCCCTATGAAAGAAAGATGCCAAATATGCTTGAAGCTTGCTTTATTAGCATCTGTTTAATCAATATGGGATTCGCTTGATCTTTCACTTAAAGCTATTTTAATCACTTTACAACTTGTCTTTTGTGGTTCTGTCACCAATTATTAATGGAATAGAAATCATAGCTTGGAACATGCAATTATTATGAGTATATGCGACGTAATATTTTGAGTCATTGAATCATCGTAGATGTAGTGATTTAATAATTCAGTATTTTATATTATTATTATTGAGTATGTGATCGTACATTAAATTATCAAATTATTCAATTTTTCACACTGCTATGCTGTGACCAATTCACGAAGTATGTGTCCGGATAGCCCAAAGTGTTGATAGTTAGCTCTCAGTCTTCCAGCTAAAAAATAGCGTGGACAAAGATGTGTAGGTGCACTACTACACTATGGGGATTGCAACTTTCCATGAATTTTCCGTTTCTTACTCAAGAATGGAACTTTTAGTTGTTTTTTTTTAGGATCGACAAATCAAATTATGTTTTTGTTCCAGTTTTTGCCTCTTCTCCCCCTGAATATGTTAAAAATCAGTTGATGGGTTGTGATTAGGGGTGAAATGCCACTCGAACTCAGAACTAGTTGATTCTTCTCAAAATGCGTTGAGACTCAACAATTGATTTGACATCTAAAAAACATTATTTTTTGTGTGGGTCGTGAGAGCAGTATTAAATCAATGCAAACTGTGAATACTAGATATGATCTTAAAATAACAGGGTCAAGATCGGTCAATGAAACGATGTGGAATAAGTTTCACCAACGAACATGAAAGAAGAGGAACATGTCAAGTATCCGCTTGAAATCATGTATTCTTAGACCTATTCTCAATGTACAATGTAATTTCAGTAATAATATTCCATTTTAGCTGGAAAATGCTCGTGCTTATATTTCTATAATTAAATTTAGTGGGAATATAATCCGAAACTTATAGAGCATGGCAACTGAATTAAGGGTATCATTGTTCCTGTCTAATTCTGTTGGTGGTACACATCAACTACGCAAGGCCCTTACCTAAGAACCCTTCTGTTTTAGTAAGTAATATCGCTTACGTCACTCCCATATAAAAAATACAAAATCGTGCGTTATTACATAACTTAAAACTTGTTAAGAAAAACAAGGCTATGGCTTAAAGTAATCAACTTTCATAACTTTTTCCCAATGATTTTAAAAACAAAAAAGAAAAACAAATGAATTAGCAATTTTGAATTACAAGCTGATAGCAAGAAGCAGATAATGCTTGGGAACTGCCTTCTCCCCAGACATGTCTCATTAAGGACAGGACATTTTAATTTCTGTTCTTTCTTCTCGTTTCATTTTCATTGAATTTAATCGAGATTATTTCTTTGTACACCATAACAAAACAACTTTTACTAAAGAATTCACGTTAATGTAATCACATGTACAGACAATAAACCTGCAATAAAATAATTATTCAACCACGAGTACAGCACAGCAACAACGAGAACAAGGTCACTGGTTTCTATTAGGAATACTAAGTCAAGGTTAATGAATACTGGAATGGGTAACTTTTTTTTTCTTTACTCTCGATGCTAATCTACCTGTACATGAAATTACTGTCTTATAGCAATGACAGCAAAGTTTACTGCAAAAAATTTCTCAACAGACACTAAAACTAATCCTCTACCCACACCCAGTAATAATAATACTACTTTTTGTCATCCTCCAGTTCGCGAGAAGCTTGATAGCGTTGGACGAGCAAAATAAATGGTGGAAAATTGTGTAATTGGGAGGTGACTACAGACTTGTGGGCATACGCCACAAAAGCATCTTCAGAGTCTCGTAAGTCATGAAGACAATGCCTACACCCGGTACAACCTTGTAGTACTCCGGCAAAATCCCTCTATACAATCCTTTAAAGCCTTCATTCTTGATAATGTGACCAAATGTTCCAAACAGACCACTGTTATAGACTCGAGCACGGCCACCTACTCCTTCTAATTGCATCCTTCTCCTCACGAGATCCAAAGGGAATGTTGCTGAACAAATAAAGACGTAGAAATCATATTCTAGAAAGTAATAACTCATAATTTTTTTAGACAACCCCAAGAACCCTCATGTATTTGCTTAGTTATTGTTTTTTTATAAGGTTGTCGGTGATAGGAATCAGTATAAATCAGTATGAAATTAACCACATTACACTTAAATCAGTATGAAATTAACCACATTACACTTAAATCAGTTGAAAAGCCTAGCCCGATCACTCCTTAAAATCTAGGTGTTAAGGAGAGGGGTACTAAAGCTTTATAACTATCATAGAATGGACAAGTGTAGGCGATGTGAGACAACATTCCAACAAAATCAATAAAACTTGTGAAGACGATGAAAAATGGCATTCTACACAACTTGGATGTTAGGTAAGAAGCCACTTACCTGTTGAAGATGCAATTCCTGAAAGGCTTCCACAAGCAAGACTAATCATGACAGTGGAGTCCTCTGGCCTGATGTTAAAATGAAATAAAATCATTATAGAATCTAAATTTGACCAGGATAACAAAATACGTGACTCACAAGTTACTATGTACATAACCTAATTTTCGGAGTCTTCACCTTTGAGACTGCCAAAATGATCTCAATGTCTCATATACTGAAAAACTTATCGCTATGCTGGGTCCAACACCCTGCATGACAAAAAAGACATCCCGATAGCAATGTAAAATACATGGAAGATTTACTAATCATGTTTGGAAAAAAACCATACCAACAATGTGGCTCCAAGTCCTTTATACAATCCAAAAGCACCTTCCTCTTTGCAAATAGTTTGAAATGCATGCCAGACACCTCTGTAGTATATTGTGTTTCTCTGTCAAGTTTAAATCTAATAACGTTATTCAACCCCCCAAAACAAAAGTGATCATAAACAAAACAGTAAACATTAACATGAAGATTTTCCTAGTTATCGACCATACACATAAGACATCTCAATCAGTACTGCACTTTAACTTGGCCAAATAAAGAGTACAAACCTGTGCGGCAAGTCGTGTCCTAACCAAATCCAACGGATATGTAACAGAGGCAGCCGTTATTCCAGCCAATCCACCACCAACAAAATGAACACAGAGATCTGCACTTGCGTTACCTCTACGGCTTTCCCCAACAATTGAACGCAATAACTGCAAGAAAAAAAAGAAGAAAAAGAAAACGAGTATACTTGAGGTTCTTGCAAGATGCTATAATGCCTTGACGCTAGATATTGAAATAACATAAAAATATCAACACTTACTGTCTTGTATCGTTCATAAGCATAAAAGTTGACTGAAGTATAAGGAAGACGGTGAGCTATGGTAACCAGATTGCCTTTCCAAAATGCTCGGAACCCTTCTTCATTGATAATACGTGAAGCCTCATGCCATATGCTAGCTTTACTCAATGTTGCAACATCAGAGTGCATACCTTGCACCTAGCAAGTTTAAAATTTAGATTGTGAGACGTCGTCCACAAATGGAAGAAACAAGGAAAAAGAATTACAGTAATGGTACAGTACATTCATGAAGATGGCGAGCTCATGAGCAATTTACTAGTATAAATTATGGGATTGTGTTTTTTAAGCAATATCTCGGTATGATAAAGTAGTAAGCTAAGTACAGACAAACAGAAGAATCATTGTCAACCCTTTTATCACTGATGATCTGAAAATTAGAGCTTATTTCCCATTCAAGAGGTGTACACTGTTTGCTGATGGTAAATCCAAGCATTGTTAGCACCTGCTTAGAACTTTTCAGCTATCAGTACTTTAGAAAGACAATAAAAATTATTCTCATGCTAAACAATAAATTTATTTTCTTGGGGAAATAACCCAAAGAGGAACCCACAGAGGATAATAAAATTGAGTTCTCATTTTCCATGTTTTGGGTGCGGGTGCCACTTTCTCCATGGAACATCTACCAATACTCGTGATAATAGACTTACTCTGTCTTCATACAGTCGGTATATCAAACAACTATTGTATATATTATTTTAATGAAAAACTGCATTTTTAGACTCAATACACTTAACCTACACATGATCAGAAACAAAATGATAAAAAAATTCGGTAATTTTTTACAAACTTCCATGAATACAAATTGAACGAGGAAACATACCTGAAAGAGGATGGTGAGGCGAGCAAGAGGCGCAGTACAGGTCTTGCTGAAAGCACCGGCGATGCCACCGGCTAGAAGTTGCTGCACCGTGCCTATCTGCGCCTGCTGATTCAAGGACTTCTTGGGTGGGCTATGTTGCTGCAAGAATTTCCTCGCACCACCATCAACAACGCTCCCGTGAGCAGAATTAAGAGCTCTCTGCCCTCCTTCAACCACCATCCCAACTCGAGCTTCCATATTCATTGTCCTTCTCTCCAGCTCTAAATATCAGTTCCACGGGTATTTTTCTATAGGAGTGGTGGACCCTGATCTCACATAAGTTTCAAGCATAGACGAGGAATCCACATAAACCCTAGAATTGGGAAAACAAGGAGGTCAGGTCATGAGTGTGGAAAAAATTTGTAGAGGAGAAAGAAACCCTAGAAGAAGAAAATTAAACCCTAAGAAAGGGTTAATGGTGTGGACTGTAGAATACTGAAACAACGGCGTTAAACTGGTTTAATGGTTTTAGAGAAAGTGTAGGCCACGTTTGTCATGTGGAACAATTTTCTCTGCCTACTTTGGACCTGATGCTGATTGTTTTTGAGTTCTTTACATAAATTTATCTTTTTCATTTTTTTTAGAATTTTTGTACTCATTTTCAAAAACTAAGAATTTTATACTTCTAGTTCATTATTATCAACATCATGTAACTTTCTTTTTCTTCATCATTTATTTTATCTTTCACATGTAAAAATCAAATCAACTATAGTTGATAAATACTCACTCACCCACTCTTAACTCTCATTTCAAGCTTCTT
This sequence comes from Datisca glomerata, assembly GCA_003255025.1. Classification (NCBI taxonomy): domain Eukaryota; kingdom Viridiplantae; phylum Streptophyta; class Magnoliopsida; order Cucurbitales; family Datiscaceae; genus Datisca; species Datisca glomerata. The sequence goes on from QANY01006045.1 coordinate 62,889, forward strand.
CTATCTTCTTCTTCAACAAATACGTCCTATTCTTCTTCATATATTATTCTTCTTCTGCTTCTTCTTTATCTTCATCTTCTTCTTCTTTTATTATTCTTTTGATGCTTCCTCTTTACCTTCTTATTATTATTATTATTATTATTCTACTTCTTCGAGACCATGTGACCCATCCTTTTTTAGTCAAGTGGTCTATATTTTAGTGCTTTCATAATAAAATCAACTACTTGAAGGGTTCAAATAGTTATAAATAACTACTTGAACCTTTCAAGTAGTCACATGCTCTCTAAATAAGTGAAAGAATCAAAAGAACTACTTAAAAGGTTCAAGTAGTAGTTGTATCTGACTACTTGAACCCTTCAAGTAGTGGTTTTGATTCTGAAAGTAAAAAAAATATTACTTGAATTGTTCAAGTAGTTGTATCTGACTAATTGAACCCTTCAAGCAGTGATTTTGATTCGAGAAGTAAAACAAAATATTACTTGAAGGATGAGTAGTTGTATCTGACTACTTGAACCCTTCAAGTAGTGATTTTGATTCTAGAAATAAAAAAAATATTATTTAAAGGGTTCAAGTAGTTGTATCTGAACACTTGAACCCTTCAAGTACTGATTTTGATTCTCGAAGTAAAAAAATATTACTTGAAGGGTGAGTAGTTGTATCAGACTACTTGAACCCTTCAAGTAGTGGGTTTGATTCTGGAAGTAAAAAAAACATTACTTGAAGGGTTCAAGTAGTCAGATTCAACTACTTGAACCCGTTAAGTAGTCAGATTCAACTACTTGAACCTTTAAATAGTCAGTTTGATTCTTGCAGTCATTTTTTCAGTGAGCAACATGATTACTTGAAGGGTTTAAGTAGTCATTTTCTTCCTACTTGAACCCTTCAAGTGGTTTTTTCTCTTAAAATTTATTTTTCAGTAAGTTCGTCACTACTTGAAGGGTTCAAGTAGATATGCAGACGGTGCAGCTTTAGAATTTCTGGAAGCAATGGATCGTGGCACCTGCAAGTCAACTTTCGGAAGGCATAACTTTTGACTTGGGTGGATCGACGTGTCTCGTAAGATATCAAATCGAAGCTTATTCAGAGATCTACATGTTTGACATGGTTATTTAAGCTCGTCACACTGCATTTTCTCCTCAATTTCGTGAGTTATTTCACGCCTTCGTCTTCTTCATTTCTTCTCTACTTTCAGTTTTATGCTTCTCATAAGTTCTTCTTCCCTGTTTCTTTTTCTTTTCCTTCACTACAATTTTCTTCTTTTAGTGGGTTTCTCTGCCAATTATGAAGGATGAGGTAGAGTTTAAGGTCGAAGTTCCCCTAGTTAGGAACCATGACGAGTTCACCCGCTTCATAGATAATCACCGAGATACTTTCCCTCCAGAAGTCATCTGGGAACAAGATACCTAAGTTTTTCCCTTGCAAACATCTATACCATATCACCCTCAGCCCTATGTACATATAGGGTCCCCTTAGGGATTGAGGCTATGAATATGAGGTATAACCTCAATTTAGGTGTTGACAAACTCTGTGATGTGTACATTATCAAGAAACACAGTATATCATACTACTTGACTCCTCGTCCTAGAGAAAGTAGAGGAGCCTTGATTACCGTCCTCTACCCGTTCCTGAGAGAGGCCTGAGAAGCCCGCTTTATGGAAATGGAGGCGGTATACCGTGTCACCTCCCGTTCCTACTTCCGTCAGTTTCCTGAATGATCCCCGTTCTTCTCACATCATCGTGAGGAGGATCTAGTCTAATGTTGATGCAGTCGCTATCTGCAATATGTCTGTTAGTGACTAGGTCATCGGGCCTAGTCATGGTTTGATGAAGGTACTCTTTTTCCCTTGGTGTATTTCTGTTTTTGTTTACTTCTGCACTTAGGAATTTTTCTTTTTAGGCTGTGGTTCATCATAACGGCCTTCAAGAGTACTTCCACTCCTTGGAGTAGCAGATGGCTAGCTGGAAGAAGAAGATGAAAGAGTGTAACAGTCATTTTGACCATCTTCTTATCGAGAGGGATACTTTGAAGAAGATTGAGGTTGAACTCTAAGGAGTTATCGAACGGCTTACTCATGAAGCAAATGTTGCTGCCGAAGAACGGTCTAAGCTTGAGAGCTCTTTGAGGGAGTCGCATGAAACTCTTAAGTCATCAGAGATAGCTTTCATTGTCTCCGGAGAGAACCTAACCTTCATCGAAGAGAAGTCAGACACTGTTGAGGAGAAGTTATTGGCTATAGATGCGGCTAAGGCTAAGGTTGAAGTACAGGAAGGCCAGGTCGAAGCTAAGTTCCAGGGCTTATTTGATAAGGCTGAAGGAATGGCCTACAACTCTTTATCAATTTTCCTGGATACTTGAGCTGAAACTGGAAAATAATTCAAGTTTAACACTTAAGAGATTTACTTCGTATCAAACTTAAAGGAAATTATGCTTACAGTGCTATAGCTGGAACATTTGCTTTCTCTGTGATACGTTCCCAAAGACTTCGATTCCTGTTTTTTATCTTCTTTTTGGATGCCCTTTATTTTCCTTTAGAATGTCTGGTCCCGCTTTTCCTTACACTCATGCTTCTTTCAAGTTTGTCCGCTTTCATATACTTAGACTATTGCTTGCATTGTTTACCACAATTTAGAGAGAAATTCGTCCTCGATCTCAAGGACTTAGGCCACCAGACTGTGGACTCTTAATTTCCCAAATTCAACTAGAATGTTTCCCCACTCCCAAGGGCTTAAGCTTTCCACATTTTAGAGAGAAGATTTTTCCTCTCCCAAGGACTTAGACCGCAAGACCACCGACCTTTAATTTCCACATTTTAGGGAGAAGGTTTCCCCACTCCCAATGACTTATGCTACAAGACCGCTGACATTTAATTTTCACATTTTAGGGAGAAGGTTCCCCCGCTCCCAAGGGCTTAGGCCACAAGACCGTCAATCTTTGATTAGTTTTGTTAGAGTGGAAAGAGAGACTTGACACAAGTTTTTTACGTGGAAAACTCTTACGGGAGAAAAGCACGGGAAAATTATTCACCATAACAACATTTAACAATTTAAACAAAGTACTTTTTCAGGTGGAGGACATTCCATGACTTTGTCAGATCTTCTCCTTCCTCTATTCTCAAGTAGTAATATCTGCTGCCGCCTATTCCTTTGACAATGTATGGCCCTTCCCAGGTTGGCCCGAACTTTCCCTCCGTTTGGAACACTTTCTTCACAACTAATCCTCATTCTGAAATTCTCGTCTTCTAACCTTTCTTCAGAAGTAAGCTTTTCTTTTCTGATTGTAATTAACCATCCAGATCAAAGCTGATTCTCTTCTTTCCTCTAACAAATCCCGGTTCTCCTTTAGAAGCTCTCCATTCTGCTGCTCGTTAAATTATGACCTTATAGTTGGACTCCCAATTTTAACTGGTATCACTGCATTCGTTCTGTATATCAAAGAAAAAGGTGTTTCACCCGTTGTTTCTCTAGGGGTGGTTATGTACGCCCATAGTACTACTAGTAGTTCTTCTACCCATTTTCCTTTGACAGATTCCAACCGTTTCTTCAAGTTATCTAGTATAATTCGATTTGACCTCTTTGTTTGTCTATTCCCTTGAGGATGATATGGCGTAGAGAATCGGTTGGAGATTTTCAGGTCTTCACAGAAGGTTTTTGCTAACTTTCCCATGAACCAGGGCCCGCTGTCAGAGATAAGAATTTGTGGTATCCCGTATCGACACACTATGTTTTTTCATAAAAATCATTTCACTTCTTCCTCACGAATCCTTGTGAAAGCTTCAGCGTCAATCCACCTTCTGAAGTAGTATGTTGCCACTGATAAGAAACGCTTCGGAGCAAGTGCCGTGGGTAGTGGTCCAATAATGCCTAGTGCCCATTGTATGAACGGCCACAGGCTTGCCACTACGTTAAGTTTTCCATGAGCCATTTTAGCTACGGGAGAGAAGCAATGACGTTTATCACATTTTTTTGCATACAACTTATCTTGATGCATTTTAGGCTAGTAGTACCCTTCGTTCAACACCATGTGAGCTAAAGATATGTACCCAATATGATTCATGCATACTCTTTCTTGGATTTCTGCTAAGACATATTGCACCTCTTTTCTCGTAGACACTTCAAATATGGACTTGAAAAATATCTTTTATACATCAACCCATCAATTAGGCAAGACCTGACACTTTATTGTTGAACTTTCTTTGCCTGGAGCTTGTCACTAGGCAGTATCCCATCCTTTAAGTAGAACACCACGTCATTTTACCAGCTCGGTTCTCTTTTCACTTCCACGTCTGCTACTTCTTTTACCGAGGATAACACACTTAGTTCCCCGAGGAATTCCACCGGTATATTCCTTTTGCACGGGAATTGCAACAAAGACCCGAGGTTCTCTAAAGAATCTTTATGCTCGTTCTCCGTTCTTGGGATCTGACGGATATCATAGCTTTCCAATTGATTCAATAGCTCTTTCCCCTGTTGCAAGTAACTGACATTATTTCATCCTTTCTCGTTAATTCTCTCGTAACCTGTTTCACAATTAGCATTGAATCACAGAATATTTCTACATCAGCTACCTCTAATTCATGTAGAGGGAGACTCTAGCTATCAAGGCTTCGTATTTCGTTTCTTATTCTATGCGTTGAATCCGAATGAGATTGAATGTTCTAGTGTTTCTCCAAACAGGGTCTATAGCACCACTCCCGCTCTAGCTCCTTTACTATTCGAGGCTCCATCAACGTATAGCTTCCATGTTCCACTCTTTCCTTTGATCTTTTGATCGGTTGTCAACTTCTTTCTCATCGCTAGTGAAGTCTGCTATGAAGTCAGTCAGAACTTTCCCCTTAATTGACATTCTTGGTTCATAATGAATTTCATATTAGCTGAGCTTTAATTCCTACTTCGCCAGTCTCCCGTTGATCTCGAGTGAGTGTAACAGGCTTCTGATTGGTGAGTTTGTCAGTACCTTTATGTTGTGTGCTTGGAAACAAGGGCTCAACTTCCTTGCCGCTGTTACAACGGCTAGTACTTGCTTTTCCATCCACTTGTACTGAGTTTCAGCTGCTACTAGACTCTTGCTTACAAAATACACGGTCCTTTATTTCCTTTCCTCTTCCTAATTAGAACAGCACTGATAGCCTTCTATGATACAACTACGTACAAAAGCAGTTATTCACCAGGTAGTGGTTTTGATAGCAACGGGGGAGTTCTCAAATATTCTTTGATTCTGTTGAGGGCTTCTTCACATTCTTCATCCCGCCCATCGGCGGAATTTGTCTTTAACTTTGCGAATAATGGCTTGAATTTGTCCGTTGACCTCGTAAGGAATCTGTTTAGCACTGTCAATCTTCCTGTCAAGCCTTGTATTTCTCTCTGATTTCGAGGATACTTCATCTCCATGATGGCCTTCACCTTATCCGGGTTGACCTCAATTCCCCATCATGTGACCAAGTGTCCTAAAAAATTTCCCGCTGCTAGCCAAAAGTGCATTTTTTCATATTTAGTTTCAGAGATCTTTCTCTCGGGATTGAGAAGGTTTCATCGAGGTCCTTGATGTGGTCCTCATGTTTACAACTCTTCACTAGCATGTCATCCACATAAACCCCTATTGTCTTTCCAATCTGCTCCCAAGAAATTTTGTTCATGAGCCTCAGGTAGGTTGCACCTGTATTTTTCAACCTAAATAACATTACTTTATAATAGAAAGTTCTCTGTTTATTTATAAATGAAATTTTTTCTTAATCAGGTTAGAACATTTTCACCTGGTTGTACCCAGAGAAGGCATCCATGAAACTGAGGAGTTTGTAACCTGATGTGGCGTCCTCCATTTCCCGTTCTTTTTCTTTATCATAACCATGTTAGCGAGCCACTCTGGGCAGTCCACCTCATGGATGAAGCCCGCTTCACTTCCTCTCTGATTTCCATGTTCCATACTGAGGTGAAACTTTGCTTTCTTTGATTTACTAGTTTGGCAATAGGATTTGTTCGGTTTATGGCATATTATGTCTTCAAGTATACATGTCACTTTGTGTGAGCCCCTATGTTAGTTGTCTTCTGCATCTCTTCATCTAAACAGACAAGTTCAGTTTCCTCCCATGCCTTGTACCTCGGGCCTACATGTATGTCCTCCTGTTATTGCTATTGTTCTGTACCTACCACCGGCTCTTCCACCTTCTTTTCTGTTGTCTTCTTTCTCGCCGACTCTAGTGCAGTTATATCACAGATATGGGCAACAGCTTGATCACCCCTTATGGTCTTGATCCCCTCTAAATATGGATATTTAAGCACTTGGTAGAACGTTGACAGCACAACTTTCATCTTATACAGCCAAGTCCTCCCTAGGATGGAATTATAAATGGGTGAGGTATTTAACACTACAAATTCCTCGAGGTAGTTGAACGGCTCAGCGTTAACAGGAAGAACAATGATTCCCTGAGAGTATTTGACAACTGCGTTGAAACCTAGTAGTGGTTGAAAAGGTCCTTGCAACTGTTGATCCCCCATGGACATTTTTTCAAGTGTGGAGCGGTGTAAAATATTGACGGCACTCCCGTCATTAAAATGACTAGGTCACATATAGACTATTCTGATAAAAAAATATTTTATGTGTCTTAACTTTTATAATTAAGTTGTAAGAAATTATAAAATATTGAGGTACGCATGAAGTATGAAGATAGAGTATATCGAAACTTCAAGTAACTATTCATATGATTTTGATCTTGGTTTGAAAAGAATTTCATCGACATTTGAAGCATGATGAGACATATTGTCAATAGAGTTCGTGGTTAAAGATTGGAGAAAAATAACGTCAAGTAATGAAACACCATAAATGAGTTTTTAAGGGTTTCAGAAAACCTATAAAATCTGTTTTATAAGATCTCAAAAAAGCTTTTGAAAGCCCTAGCAAAGTTGGAGCCAATCTATCATGAGCAGTCATCTGCCCATCACCAACGGTCGACAGCTCCCCATTGTATTCGCTCAACAGCTTTAATCTCTTAAAGAATGGCTGTCAACTAGTCACAGACAACAGTCGTTCGTTCCCCACTATAACACTACAATGGATATATTTTCTCACAGTTATAAGTTGACGGTCCTTTGGAGCTTTAAAGACACAACGATTGAGCATAAAATTGATATACTTTGTGAGAAGAAGTCTTCATCGTCTTGTGAGAGATAAATTTGTATCTACTCTTTGAGAGAGTTTGATTGTTGATTTATAAAATAGAAGTGAGGGGCGTGATTGCAGCTTGTAGAAGGAATCACTGAAAGGCATGATTGGTTCATGTGAAACTAATTAGTTGTAAAGATTTGATGTTCACTTGTGAAAAAGATCGTTGTAGTAGATTCTTCAATGAGGATACTTAGAGCGTGGGCGTAGGCAATGAGTGCCTAACCATGTAAAATCATTAAGTTCGATTCTTTTTTCCGTATACTCTTACATTCTTACACGATTATTTAATCTCTTTATATATTTACTTGCATTGATTCAATATACTTAGAGATTATTCATTTTTAAATCTCAAATCACACAACTCACGCTCATTCTAAGGGTGTCATACTGATCTCACACTAACAAAAAATATTGGTATTTCAAGACTATGTACCATATTCATATGGTATTGATTTACTCATGTGGCTCATGCATAAAATTAAGTGAGACATATATGAAAGAGTCAATCATATGTGAATGGACATGTATTTTGGGAGTAAACTATTGTTCCTCTCAAATTCATGTGGTTTTAAAAGAAATTTTTGAAAATTTGAAATGTAATTAATGAATTAGAAAATATGAGGTCAATGAGTAGAATAAATTTTGTTAAGAATTAAGGGTACTACAATCAAAAGTTTCTCCACGTTAAATTTTTTTAATATATTAATAGAAACGTACGTGCGATGCACAAAATTAGTATAATTATTTTGTTGATTCATCAACTACATAAAAAGACTTGAGCATATTCATTTTATTTATTCTCTACTAATTTTTAATGTTTATGAATTAGAATCCATATTGGACCATGAATTAAATAACAAATCAACTACACCCCCTGGTTAGACAACAATAGACACTCACCCCAAAACGTATTTTGTACATTATAAAATTAGTTACATAACGTATGTAATGACTTATTAAAAATTTAAGAATATAAATTTTAGATATTGTATATATTATAAATTTTACTGCTTGAACATAGCGCAAACATAGTGTTACACTATTACTTACATGCTTGAAATTATATTATAAACATTGCTTTTTTTCGGGTATCATAAAAATTATTTTTTTCGTCAATTCATCACATTCCTAGGAAATGATTATATAGCTAATATATTCTCATATAATATAATAATGTCTTTCTCTTAACTCACTTGTATGAATTTTCATATTACTAATTTATAATCTATAATATATTAAAAGTGGGGAGGAGATGAGGATCATTTTTGGATAATTTTACCCACTTATTATTTATGCATTATCCAAAATAACCTTATACGTAACATGTAACATTTAATTATTTTTTATTTTTAAAATCATTCATTCATCTATTTAATGAATTTATAAAAAAATAATCAACAAATAATTTTAAGTTAATTTTAATTGATATTTTTGAATGAATTGTAACAAGTTATTTAAGAAGTTATATAAAATATCTCAATTTTATATTAATTATTTTCAATATAGAGGAAAAGTAAATCATCTCTATAAAACTTAAATAATAGAATTTAAAATATAATTCGATTATTACTCGCTTTAGAAACTTTATTTATGCTATTTTTTATATCTGAGTATAATCAATATGTTATATAAATATAGTTATCCAAAATTTACAAACTAAAAAAATTAAATTTGCAATACATGTGTAAATTAAAATCAAGTTAAAAATAAAACATAAAATAAATTATTTAATTCTAATGACGTCAATTTTTCTTTTAAATTTTGAGACCACATTCCTACTATGTACTATTTCTTTTTCTATAAACATACATGTGACATTTATAACTTTTGGTTGAATAAATCTATATCAACAAATAACAACAATATAACATTTTGTTGATCTTACTTACATAAATTCAAAATAAATTTTGAGAGCACATTCCTACTATGTACTATTTCTTTTTCTAAAAACATACATATGACATTCTATAATTTTTGGTTGAATAATACTATATCAACAATATAACATTTTGTTGATCTTACTCACATAAATTCAAAACAAATTTTGAGAGCACATTCCTACTATGTACTATTTCTTTTTCTAAAAAAATACATGTGCGATTCTATAACTTTTGGTTGAATAATACTATATCAATAAATAACAATAATATAATATTTTGTTGATCTTACTCACATAAATTCAAAACAAATATGATGTTAAATACATTTTTTTAACTTACATAAACACGACATGACTATAAGTAACAATTATAACTAAAAATATGATAGATTCATTTATACGTGCAACACATGTATGTATTGACTAGTAACATAAATATTACATAGATATAAATTTTACCAAAAAATAAATATCACTTGTGTATAAAAAAATCTCAAAATTAATATAGCGGACATTCACGTTCCTATTTACACAATACTCTAAAAAAATTAATTTGTAAAATATGGATAAAAAAATAATTATGTAAATGAAGTAAATGAAGAATTTTATGAAATACCTAATTTCTATGATATTCTAAGGGTTCTTAAAGGGTAAAAAGGAAAATTAAAATTTTCTCCTTTTTAAGTCTAAAAAATATTTAATTTATAAACTATTTACAAAATTATTATGTAAATGAAGTAAACGAAGAATTATGTGAAATATCTATTTTGTATGATATTCTAAGGGTTCTTAAAAGGTAAAAAGTGAAATAAAAAATTTCTCCTTTTTAAGCATAAAAATATATAATTTGTAAAATATTTAAATATTATTATGTAAATGAACTAAATGAAGAATTAGATGAAATACCTAATTTTTATGATATTTTAAGGGCTCTTAAAGGGTAAAAAGGTAATTCAAAAGTTCTTCCATTTAAACTCATTTTAATATAGTATAGATATATATATATATATATTTGTCCTTTTTAATATAGTATAGATATAGACTAATAAATACGTACATGTGCTTTGCATGTTGATAAACTATTGTATTATTTTTTTCATATAAGATTTTTTTTTAATAAAATAGTGTATTAAAAATTCGACGAGCATTGTAGATGTTAGAAATCCATTGTCGATAATGTTGTCATGTGTTACTTGATTATCGCCTGATGAACAAAAAGGAGAAAAAGAACATGAAGATATTAGTTTGACACTGGTGTGGTGCCTAACATAATACATTCTGTGCTCAAGTCAGTGAAGTGAAGGAAAGGAAAGGAACAATGTGGAGAGTTTTGAGTCTCTCAAATGCCATACCTCATTGAGAATTGTTCGTCTATATATACGTAAATCAGAATCCATGTCTGAATATGGAGAGATTTTTTCATTAATTATGAACAATGAAGAGTCTTTCATTACTTGAGGAATATGAAGGGATTCCTTATTCATTGAATCCAATCATCAGTTTCATTTTTAGTGAAAGTTTTATAACTTTTCTTCCTACTTGAGATTATTTTGATCTTGGATACTACCATGTGTCATTTGGTATTACCATTTTTTAGTCATGTTGGCTAAGTCTAAGTTTGGGATTCAGCCTTTTGTGAATTTCGACCTCATACCGTCTTGTATAAGGTTCGGCCAAATGATGACCTTATGTAAGATTCAGTCATATTTCGGCCTTGAATGAGGTTCGGCCAAATGATGAAATTATGTAAGATTCGTTCATATTTTGACCTTGAATGTGGTTCGGCCAAATGATGACCTTATGTAAGATTCGGTCATATTTTGGCCTTGTTTAAGGCTTGGCCAAATGATGACCTTATGTGAGATTCGTTCATATTTCGGCCTTGAATGAGGTTCGGCCAAATGATAACCTTATATAAGACTCGATCATATTTAGACCTTGTATGAGGTTTGGTCATAATTTGGCCTTTATGTCATGTGTAATCAATTGTTTTAGGCTTTGTAAAGGACCTTTATATATGAATTGGACCGAGTGGGCCTTCATGCGTGAGATCCATAATATAATTTATGGACCCTCTACAGTTTGCCACATCTTTTTAGAGTCCGAGTGAATACTTCAAACTTTTTGAAGTATTTTGTCAAATAATTGAAAAGTTTATACCGTTCACGAATAATCCCTAGACCTTTGACTAAACATTTTCTCAATGTCAGATCGTCTGTTGGATATGTACTTTAGAGATGAACCATAATCAAAACCTATATGATCTGTCTATAATCGAGTCATGTGGTGAGGTTGAAGTAACCATGACGACCATGGCAACGGTGGCCGAGCCCTAAGCTCAGGCCATGGTCGAACCCCACGACCGGAGCATGGCCGAGCCTCACGGTCGAGCCTCTCAGTCGAGCCTCATGACTAAGCCTTTACTGTCAAACCTCACGACTGATCCCCAAGGCCAAACTCAATGGTCGAGCCTCACGACTGAACTCTATAGGTGAACTCCATGGCCGAGCCTCATGACCGAGCTCATGGCCGAGCTTCGTGGTCGAGTTCCGTGGCCAACTGAAGCTGAGCTCCATGGCCAAACTGAGGTCGATCTTCATAGTTGAGCTCATGGCCGAGCTTCGTGGCGAAGTTTCGTGTCCGAGCTCTTGGATGAGCTTCATTGTTGAACCTCATGGAAGAGCTTTGTAGCCGAGCTCGTGGCCGATCTCCATGGTCAAGCTCATGGCGGAGCTTCATGGCCGAGATCCATGGCCAACTGAGGCCGAGCTCCATGGCCAAACTGAGGCCGAGCTCCATGGCCAAACTGAGGTCGAGCTCTTTGGTCGAGCTTCATGGCCAAACCTCATGGTCGAGCTCTAGGCCTGAACATGAGTGAGCTACGAGGTCGAGTTCTATGATCAAAATCAGGTCGAGCTCCATGGCCAACCGAGGTCGAGCTTCATAGACATATAGAGGATGACCTTTTTGGCGGAGCTTCATGGTCGATCTCCGTGGCCAACCGAGGCTGAGCTCTTTGGACGTGCTTCATAGTCGTACCAAGGACAAGCTCTGTGGTGGAGCTTCATGGCCGAGGTCCATTACCAAGCTCTGTGGCCGAGCTTCCTGACCGAGCTCCATGACCAAGCTTTGTGGTCGAGCTTCGTGGGCTTTATGTGTTACCATCCAAATAAGGATTTAACCCTAAGAGTATTGAAGCCTGATAAAATTTATGAAAATGATGTACGCTTGTTGCCGTTAAATTGGAGCTGCCTGACTCCACGCAGTAGGACTTTTAGTGGGCCAAAGGCCGAGAATGGATGGGGTCAAATGATGAACTTCATCAAATTGGGACTTTTGTGCCTCATCCCGTTGCATGACGACTTAATGCCAGATTACGTCGAATTGGGACTTGATGGGTGAAGCGTCGTTACTGGCTAGGGCCTATTTTCCTAACTGCGTGGGGTCTAGGACTTTCTTTGAAATATTTTCTTTATCGCGTTTGTGAACGTGATTGTTATCTTCAACTTGACGTTGTTGCTAAGCTAGTCATTATATAAATACAGAGATGAAGTAAAGTAAACTATCATGGGGAAAAAGCATCATTTTGTCAATCATATGCTGAAAAGAAACCCCAGGTAGTATTTTTATTTATATTCTCAAAGAAAAAATTGTAATGATAAATAAAGTTAAGAAGAAATTCAACTTAGCCGTTAAAAGGTCATGGTATGAAGTAAGGCTTCAAATGGATTGCATTCTAATTTCTTGGGATTATTTGACCGCTCGCATCTTGAAAGGTATATGCCCTCGTCCTTGTGACTTGTATGGTCTTTTATGGCCCTTCCCAATTTGGTCGGACTTGCCGACACCAATCTCTTGAGTGTTTTGAAACACCATTCATAGTACTAAATCGCCAACTGTAAATTTTCTTAAGTTGATCTTAGTATTGTAGTGCCTTGTGATGAGTTGCTAATAATTATGGCGCTTTATTAACGCGACTTCCCTTTTCTCTTCTAAGTTATCAAGTGCTTCTTTAATAGAATCTCCCTTCTAAATGATGTTTGCAGACTGAGTTCTGTAGGATGGAAGACATATTTCCACTGGTATGACTACTTTTGTTCCATGAGTTAGAGAAAAAGGTGTTTCTCTAGTAGGTGTCTGTCTAGTGGTGCGATAGGACCATAAGACTGCCGGAAGCTCTTCCACCCATTTTCCTTTAGCATGATCGAGTCTTTTCTTCAGAGAATCAACTATAATTTTATTTGTGGCTTTAGCTTGACCATTCGGTCCGTCAACTTGCAAATTTTCAAATCGAGATTTCGATTCCACTTGTTGTAATTGCTATGTGGTTCTGGAGGCTTTCAAACTTGTGAGATGACGACTTCTGGAAGTTACTTGATCACCACATATCTCCTGGATGCCATTAGGAGATGAATTAATCCATGGCCTACCAAGGATCATATTGTATGGAGAATCCGAATCCAAGACTTCAAGCTCTGTCAGATTATTGACCATTTTTGCTATAACAGGAACGTCAATACTTCCAACAGACTTGGTCACCGATCCATTGAAACCGATCAACTCTGTCTCGGGTTTGACAATATTTATTTTATCTATTCCCCTTTGTTCGAATGATGGGAGATAGATAACATTCACCGTACTTCTTGAGTCCACCAAGATGTGTTTCACTTTAAAATTAACTACGTCCATAGAAATAACTAAGGCATCATCATGTGGTGGTGGAATTCTTGTGATTCCAAAGAATAAAAACAAATGTCCACGTCTTGCACCAATTTTCTTGGGGCATTGAGATTAAGAACTGTGAGTGGCTGCTCTAATAAGATTTTCCTTGTTGTGAATGACATTCCATTCGTACTTTCTCCATGTATAACATTGATAATTCTTCTTTTAGTCTAAACGGGCACATCAATTTCATGTCTTGACTTTGGTCTTTTATCAGTTCATTCTTCAATGTATTCTCTAAGGTGTATAAGCTTTATAAGTTCTTCAAATGCCTACAGTCAAAAGTTGTGTGGCCATAATCTCTATGAAAGTTGTAGTAGTTGTTGGGTTCGTTCCTTAGATTGAGTGGGCCTCTCATCCTTCTCGGCTAAGAAAAATACTCTTTGTCCTTGACTTGTGCTACAAGGTTAGAATATGATATATTGAGTGGAGTTATTCAGTTGAATTGTTTCCATCTCCTTGCGCTCCCCTGTTATCCATCTGATCTCAAGACATTTTCTTATCTTGTCTAGCTAAGTCATTATCTCGGTCATATCTATCTCTTCTCTCCCTGACATTTATATTTTCTCTTTTTCAGGAATCTCATCCAGAGCTACATCTGGTATGAGAACCGGTGTGGTCAGCTTCCTCCCTCGCATATTCTTCTAACAACACAAACTTATACGCTCGTTTAAGGGCAGCTTCCATGGTGACTGGTTCATCTAGAACGATTGATTCACAAATGCGTGAATTTGGAAAAAGGCCACTTACGAAGGCATTTGCAGCTGTAAAATCGTCTTAATTCACTATTCCTATTTTTTTTTGAGTAAATCGTTTTATGTATCCTCTCAGACTTTCATCAACACCTTGTATGACCTTGTAAAGATGGCGAGATCTATGAGTGACCTTTCTACAAATGCCACGTTGAGTAACAAACGCTTGAGCAAGTTGACGAAAAGATGATATTGAACCTAACTCCAAAGTGTCGAACCCGGTGGGGGCCTATCCCTTAAGGCTCGATGTGAATAGCATGCATAACATTGAATCTAATCGATTATGGGGAATTTCTGCCGCAGTCATAGCTTTCTTATAATGGGCAATATGATCATATGGATATTTGGATCCATCATACAACTGGAGAATTGGTGTGGTAAAATATTTTGGCTGCTCAACCACCAATATCTCATTGACGAATGGTGATTCAGCTAAGCCCCTGATAGCAGGGTCATCTTCTTCTTACGCTTTCATATCAAGTTGTGCTAGTCTTCTATCTATATCATTTATCTTCTCCGTGAAACTATTTTCATTTAATATTTCTCTTCTGCGCTTGTTTCCATTCGCCATTTCTCCAGTTTTGTAAATTTGCCCATTTTCTGAGTCTCGGGATCTTCCTCTCGGGGAGGAACTTCCATGTGAATCTTTGGATTGATTTCTTATATTTCTTTGTTGTCTTGCTCTGTAATGGTCTTCTCCCCCTTCTATGATTTACCTTGTGATCTAGTTTCACCGGGGTATCTCTTGAACGAAGAGGTGTTGCAGTCTTGGAACTTCCACTCCATACAGGTCAGAGGGGATTGGCGGGACCATTTATCTTGCTCCAGAACTCATGATTGTCTTTCTCAAGAATCTCCATTTTCTTATTTAATTGTCCCACTACTTGCATTATTTCCACCATAGAGATGTTTTCTTGCTCTGGTGGTGCCGGAGGGTTTCTGGCAGGTGGATCTGAGTGTCGCTCAATTGCTGAAGGTGGATCCAATGAAGTGGCCCTCCTAGTGTTCCTTGTATTTATCATCATTTACGCAATACAATTCAAGGAAACAAATAAAAGGTATGAGATTTGTCGATTCCCACAAACGACGCCAAACTGTAGATGTTAGAAATCCACTGTTGCTTTTACACAAAACATAGCGCTAGAGGTTTATCAAGTTTGACATTTACGTGATCGAGCTGGTTTATTTCCTTGAAAGAACTACAACCCACTACAAATATTGAAGGAATCTTTGGCTACCACTCAATGCATAAAATAATTTATATTGTTTTAGCGTTTTAACCTATAGAACTCCAATGCCTTTTAAAGAGCTATTAGGACAAACTTCTCACCATATAAGAGTGGGTAAAGAGTTAATATCATTGATTGTAAATGAACAAAGACTTTCTACAGCTTATCATCATATCAGAAAGTGGCATCTTAACTTTTGTAAGCATTATTTCGGTATCATTTTCTCTCCTTAAGTCAATCTACGACATACATTTAAAGATTCACAACTTGCTATTAGACAACTAATGACAAACAACATATTTCAAGGTGTCTTGGCAATCAATAATAGAAAAAGGAGCCTCATTCCATTATCTTTTTGGTATCTGCATCTTATTTCCATTATCTTACCTGTTTAATTCTCCATCCATTGGAATCTTAATGACAATCTCAGTATACACCAAATAAATTTCTCAGAATTTAAGAGAAAATGAATAAAACAGTACTAGTTTTCTGAGAAAGATCAAAAGAGCTAAACTTAAAAAAGTAAGGGTCCTTCGATTCACTTGTGATCTTCAGAAGAAAAACTCATATACAAACAACTCAGACCAAAGAGACAATTTGGTTGCAGAATCAGATGTAACATTCAATTTATTCCCCATTCGGACATTGTAAAGTCTTGATTACCAAAAAAAGTACAAGGTTCCAAGCATATTTTGTGCAAAAAAGAAAAATAACCGGTGATCTCTAGGAATTGATTTTTATAATTCTATTAGATTTGTGCATAAGGTGTCAAATTCGGAAGCTCATAAACACATTTAATCATCTATCTAATCTTCTGATTTTGAAAAGGTGCTCTGCTATCTTTGTTACCCTAGTCCCCTTAAGAGTAAGACCTTTAAGTAGAGTAACACATTCTTAAACAGAGATAGAAGACAATATGGGATCGTAAACATCAATTACTAACTACATAATGATCTTGCAAGGTTTTTGTTCCATAGATGTAAGAAATTAGTTTAGAGTTTTCTCATTAAAAAGGAAAAATTGCAATCAGAGTTCATTGTTTTAACCTGATTTGTTTGCGAAAAGTTACTTGTGTTGTATTAGTATTATAAGTTAGAGGAAAATATATAGTCAGAAAAAGAATGTGCAAAGCTATTATTTTAAGGCAATTAATAAATCAAAATTAACAAGACAACTATCACCTTGAAAAAACATTGAATTTCTTTCACTTTTCCAATAAGCTTGAAAGCAAATATTGAACTGTAAAATCAATTAATCAACTTACCAAGTTCACCTTGTCAATTTTTGATCCAACTGACTTTCATCGTCGTCCAGACTTACCCCCTGAATCAGCTGATGAAAGCAAACATTATCGACTTGCAGAGACTTTACGAGGTGTTTCACTTTTACAGTGTAGAAAAAAGAGCACTCAGTACTGTAGAGAGAGATAAAGAGCAATGTGTGAGAGAGCCCCACCTGAAACAAACTAAAAAAAACAAACACTTTCCCACATATTCTATGAAAAAAACTTTGCATCAAGAACTAAGATATCAAAGAAAATGCATATGCCAGCAACTACAGAGAACTTATAATTTTCTACAGAAATTTGCACCCTCTTTATAATTGACCATACATCATCTTCAAAAATAATACTTTGATGGGTCATCTTTAACATCGGTCTATCAAGTAGAAAATCATCATATGCCAACACAATGTCAATTATCGAAGAAGGTGTGCAAATATGAGTGGCTTACCCTTCCAATGTCGACCATGAAGGGAAAAATTGGGTCCTTGAAGACTACATTCCAGTCAAGAGTTTGTGTAGGAGTCTAACACTAAAAGAAAAGGAAATGAATTAAATAAAAAAGAAAAACTCTAAGAACAGTCCCCGGCAAATTTTCATTAAAATATATAATTTCATAAAAATATTAATTGCAACGGTATTTGGAAAAACAAGAAGTTCATACTTCTCCAAAATAATCTCCTGCAGAGAAAACGCAGCAAAAATCCCAGACCCAAACAATCCAACTATAATGCGTAAAAATGTACAAATAATCACTAATCAATCTAAAGGGTGGGGATAAACCAGAAAAAAAAAGAAACACAAGTACCATGTCAGTAGAAGAACATTGGTTGTAGCATACATTAGTGCCCAAAATTTCAGTCACTGATATGAGTTTTCCTTTTTTCTTTTCTTTTTCTTTGGTCGGTGGGGGGAGATTGAATAAACTGTGAACTAATAAATTTCTTCAGAAAACTATAAATAAAACATACTTTGATTCCAATTTACTAATGAAAAATCTTCAACTTACCAAAGAAAAATCTGATTAAGTACTTTAATTTCCAGGTTCAAAGCTTATTCCAATTTATCAATGAAAAAGCTTTGGTCGCCATTGCTCGCTCTTCCCTATTCGTGGAGGCACCGAGCGAGTCACGAATTAGTCACTCGAAATCAAATCCCTAGATCATTGAGAACCCATATTCTATCATGAGTCTCTAGACCCGTCCAAATGCAACTAAAATTCACCGAACCCTGACCTAAATCAACAAGGCTCCTTTGCTCAAAACTCAAATTTGTCTCAAATCTCATCTAAAACTCAAGAGGTTAAGAAAAATGTAAACAAACTCATCTCAACAAAACACGCTCGACGAGTCAACCTACGTGGATCTATCTACAAGCTCGTCATCAAGATGAAGATGCTGACTTAATAGATCGAAAGAGATGCTCCTCTGCCTACCTCGTTCGCTTTGAATGAGGAAGCCGAACAAGATGCACGATGGTCGCAAGAGAGAGATGAAGCAAACTGAGAGCTTATGGTCATACAAGATAGATCGAAGCAAACTAAAACTCTAAGAAGGAATGACAGGGAACCATGAAGAGGAGAGACATAGAGAAAAGCTAATAGAGAGAGAGAGAGAGAGAGAGACAAGCTAATCAACGAGGATCTACTCTCTCTTCTTCGACCTAGCCCTAGGTTGTGAGTTTGTTGTATGTTGAGACTTGGGACTGAGAGGGAGAAGCTGAGAGAGAGAAGGAATATGATTTGTGAGGGTATCGAGAGAGAAGGTGAAATTTCAGTCTCGATTCTAATTTTCAATCCCGCTTTTTCTTTTGTTAAAACGTAATTTTTAGTCCCCCTTTTTTTACATTCTAACAGGATTTTTTTACAAGATTCATTTAAAATCTTCTTGTTTCTTATTTTTAACAAGAGAAGACTGAAACTCTTATATTTTATTCCTGCAGAATGTCATATTTATTGTAGTGGGGAGTAAGACTTATGAACTGCCTCTCCTAATTACTTTTGATGCCGTTAGTTCCTTTTGAGAGTAAGACTTATGAACTGCCCCTCTCAATGACTTTTCGTGCCCTTAGTTCTTTCTGAGAGTATGAGTTATGAACTGTCCCTCCCAAAGAATTTTCATGCCCTTAGTTGCTTCTGAGAGTACAACTTATGAATTGCCCTTCCCATAGACTTTTTATGCCCTTAATTCTATTTAGTAATGGTTCAACTGAGGAGAGAATATTGGCGCCAATGTTTAACGTGGAAAACTCTTGCGGGAAAAAACCACGAGAAAAATGTCTCATTATAATGGATCTTTTATATTCTTTACACTTTTTCAGATGAATTGCATTCCATGATTTCTGTAATTATGTTCCCTCTTCTGTTTCCAAGTGGTAATAGTCGCTTCCTCCAATTCTGTTGATGATGTACGGTCCCTCCCATGTTGGCTCGAGCTTCCTTTTCATTTGAAAGATTTTTCTGAGGACCAAATCTCCCATTTGGAATTCTCGTTTCCTTACTTTCTGCTGGAAATAAGATCTCATTTTTTGATTGTAATGGGCCATTCTAATTAGGGCCACTTCCCTTCTTTCCTTTAGTTCATCAAGACTGTTTCTTAGGAGTTCTCCATTTTGTTGTCCATTTAGCTCGGATCTGATGGTGGGGCTTCCAATTTCTACGGGAATGACTGCTTCTGCTTCGTATGCTAATGTGAATGGGGCTTCCACCGTTGTCTCTCTAAGGGTCGTTATGTATGCCCATAAGACTACGGGTAGCTCTTCCATCCATTTTCCTTTGACAGATTCCAGTAATTTCTTCATGTTATCAAGTATGACCCAGTTTGATCTTTCTACTTGCCCGTTCTCCTATGGGTAAGGCATGGAGAAACGGTTCCTGATCTTCAGATCGTCACAAAATGTTCTTACTAAGTTCCCAGTGAACTGAAGTCCATTATTGGATACCAAGATCTGGAGGATCCCGTACCTGCACACCAAGTTTTTCGGTAGGAACCCCCTTACTTCTTCCTCATGAATTCTGGAGAAGGCTTCAACTTGGATCCACTTAGTAAAATAATCTGTTGCTACCAACAAAAAATGCTTCTGGGCAGGTGCTATGGGGATGGCCTAACAATGTCCACGTCCCACTGCATGAATGGCCAAGGAGTAGCCACGATTTTAAGTTCTCCGGGGGCCATTTTCGCTACAAATGTGAAATGTTGACACTTGTCGCACATTTTTGCATACTGTTTGACATCCTCATGCATTCAGAGCCAGTATTATCCTTCATTCATGACTTTATGGGCTAATGATCTACCCCCAATATTATCCGATGTCTTTCATGTTTTCAAGTATGACCCAGTTTGATCTTTCTACTTGCTCGTTCCCTTGTGGGTGGTAAGGGGTGGAGAAGCTGTTCGTGATATTTAGATATTCACGAAATGTTCTTACTAAGTTCCCAGTAAACTAAAGTCTATTGTCAGATACCAAGATCTTAAGGATCTCGTACCTGCACACCAAGTTTTTCCATAGGAACTGACTTACTTTTTCTTCACGAATTCTAGCAAAGGCTTAAGCCTGGATCCACTTAGTAAAATTATCTGTTGCTACCAACAAAAAATGATTCTGGGAGGGTGCCATGGGGAATGGCCCAACAATGTCCAGGGCCCACTACATGAACGGCTAAGGACTGGCCACGATTTTGAGTTCTTCGAGGGACATTTTTAATACGGGCGCGAAAAACTGACACTTGTCGCAAATTTTCGCATATTGTTTGGCATCCTCATGCATTCGGGGCCAGTATTATCCTTCATTCATCACTTCATGGGCTAGTGATCTGCCCCTAGTGTGGTTTCCGAATATGCACTCATGAATTTCCGCTAACACATAATGGGCCTCCTTTTTCCCATAGACACTTCATGTACGGTCCTGTAAACGTTTTTTTATATAAATCCATGTTAATCATCGTGTACATAGCACCCTGTTGTTGCACCTTTTTGGCAAATAGTTTGTCTTTAGGAAGTGATCTTTCTTCAAGTAAGTGGATTATGTCGTCCTGCCAATTGGGTTCCCATTCAACTTCTATATCAGCCACGTCATTCCACGGGAGCGAGATGCTTGGCTCCTTCAGAATTTCTACACGGACATTCTTTTTGTAAGGGAATTGTAATGAAGATCCTAGATTTACCAGGGCATCTGTGTGCCCATTTTCAGTTCTCAAAATTTGCTAGATCTCATAATTTTTAGCGTGGTGAGGAGGTCATTTGCTCGTTGCAAATAATTCACCATCCGTTCATAATTAACATGGAATCACATAATAGTTTTACCTCATATTCCCACAATAAGGATACTCCCACGATTAGTGCTTCATACCCTGTTTCATTATTTGACGTATTGAATCTAAGGAGATGAAGTGTTCTAATATTTCTCTAACAGGAGTTTGTGCTACTACCCCTACTCGTGCTCTTCTACTGTTTGAAGCACCGTCAACAAAGAGTTTCCAATTTCCATCTTCTCCCGATTGGTGGGTCTCCCGTTCAACTTCCCCTTCTATGAAGTCTCCAACGAAATCTGATAACGCATGCCCTTTTATAAAAGTTTGGGGCTAGTAATTGATGTCGTACTAGCTCAGCTCAATTGACCATTTTGCTATTCTCCCGCTTGCCTCCGTCGAGTGTAGAAGGTTTTTAATGGGAGAATAGATTAACACCTTGATGCTGTGGGCCTGGAAATAGGGCCTTAGCTTCTTTGTTGCAGTTATAATGGCTAGTACTAGTTTCTCCATCCGTTTATATCTAGTTTCCGCTGTTACAAGACTTTTGCTCATGAAGTATACAAGTTTCTTATTTCATTTCCTCTTCTTTGATAAGTACTGCCTGACTGCCTCCGTGGAGATGGCTACGTACTAAGTTACTCACCGAGAGTAGGTTTGAAGAGTAATGGGGAGTTGTTAGGTACTCATTAGCCTTGGCAAAAGCTTCCTCACAGTCTTCATTCAAAACTGGCGGAATTTTTCCGCAACCTCTTGAAGAAAGGCTTGCATATGTCCGTTGACCTAGAGATGAACTTGTTTAGAGCAGCTAGTCTTCTCGTTAACTCTTAGATTTCTTTAACGTTCTGCGGGGACCTCATTTATGCGATTGCCTTTACCTAGTCCAAGTTCACTTCGATTCCCCATTGTGTAATTAGGTCCCTAAGGAATTTCCCGTTGCCACTCCAAAAGTGCACTTCTCTAAGTTTAGCTTCATGGAATTTCTTCTTAGAACC
Source organism: Datisca glomerata (assembly GCA_003255025.1). Taxonomy (NCBI): domain Eukaryota; kingdom Viridiplantae; phylum Streptophyta; class Magnoliopsida; order Cucurbitales; family Datiscaceae; genus Datisca; species Datisca glomerata. Next base: position 85,153 of record QANY01006045.1, read on the forward strand.
GAGAAGGCTTCTTCAAGGTCTTGAATGTGATATTCCCACTTCTGACTTTTAACCAGCATGTCATCAACATAGACTTCCATATTCTTCTCGATTTGGTCACGGAAGACCTTGTTCACCAGCCTTTGATAAGATGCACCTGCATTCTTTAGACCAAAGGGCATGACTTTGTAACAATAGACGTCGACTCAATAATGAAAGAAGTTTTTTCCTGATCGTGTTGAAACATTTTCACCTGATTATAACTTGAGTAAGCATCCATGAAGCTGAGCAGTTAGTGCCCTGAAATGGCATCTACAATGTGGTGACCTAATACACTATGACGCTCAAGTCAATGACGTGAAGGAAAGGAAAGGAATAATGTAGAGAGTTTTGAGTCTTTCGAATGTCATACCTCATTGAGAATTGTTCTCCTTTGTATAGATAACTCAGCATCCATATCTGAATACAGAGAGATTTTCTCATTAATTACGGACAATGAAGAGTCTTTCATTAATTGAGGAATATGAAGAGATTCCTTATCTATTGAATCCAATCACTAGTTTCACTCTTAATGAAAGCTTTGTAACTATTCTTCCTACTTGAGATTATTTTGATATTGGGACACTACCGTGTGTCATTTGATATTATCATTTTAGTCATGTTGACTAAGTCTATGTTTGGGATTCGGCATTTTGACCTTTTGTGAATTTGACATTATTCCGTCTTGTATAAGGTTCGGCCAAATGATGACCATGTATAAGATTCGGTCATATTTCGACCTTGTATAAGGTTCGGTTATAATTTGACTTTATGTCATTTGTAATCAATTATTTTGAGTTTTATAAAGGACATTTATATGAATTGGATCGAGAGTCTTTATGCGTGTGATCTATAATGCAATTTATGGACACTCTACAAGCATCACGTGAATTGCAAGTGGCTTTATCAACTATACTTCAAACTCATTTTTATTTTATATTTTGTTGCAGCAAATCATTGACTTTGGTCAAGGAAACAAATACTAGGAAAGAGAAAACTATGAATTAAAAAAGTAGCATACAAATAATAAATATTTAAAAATGAAGGAAATAGCAACAATAGTAATTCTAATATAGTATGGACAATATTGTGAAAAGTAAAAACTTATGGTCATTAGTCATTTCATTTAAAATTATTAATGTTTAATTTCAATATTTATGAAGGATAAATTTAATAATTCTATAAGGTAGTATGGTCAATTTGGTCGAATAATGTTTCTCTAATCCCAACATTTTATGTGTAGTATGGATACATATTAAAATACTAGTAATAAACTTCTAGACATTTTTTAACTAACATCAGATTTCATTATCACAAACAAACTACTAGGCAAATTTCATTATCACAAAACATTAGATCTAAAAACCATTTTTTCTTGCTTTATCAAACTAGGCAAACTGACAACTCCAAAACTAGCACAAAATCCCGAATATTGTCATACTTCAAGATAACATCAGTAATTGTGTGTAAGATTTTATATATTTTGACGCGTCCGCTAAAGTTAATTTAACGATAATATTACTTTATTTGATAAAAAGGCAAAAGCTAGCTACATTCAATCTCGTACCTACTCCAACCCATGCTAGAGGCCAACTTACAACCATCTTTAACAGCCATAGTTTCTCATGCCAACACTTTGGGCAATAACTTTCTTCCCAATCAAGCTCAGAACTTCGCCTTCAAAATTATATAATTCCTCAAATGAAGACAATATGAATTTAGGACTATTTATCTAAAATCACGTGTGTCATTAGCAGCATCACCGTGTTTAAATTTGGATGCTCTAAACTTAATTTACATCGTTTATAAAAAAATATTCATTAAAAAAATTGACGCGTCACCAAATTATATTAAAATTACCGGGGATTTTTTTAGCACGCATGCCATTACATTCAATTATAATATCTCAATTCTTTTAGCATATGAATTCACTTCGCACAATCATACATAAATCAACTGAGATGTCAAATTCTACTAAGCAAAACTCACAAGATACATCCATAGACAATCATTAATCTTAATATATGATTACTAATGATCAGAGAAAAATTACTTCAAGCCATTGACGATCCTACCCCTTCACCTTCAGCTTCATAGCAGTCGGCCACCGCCCCTCTCTGAACACTTTTATATGAATAACCCCTCGCCATTATTACATAAACCAACAAATTACCTGCCATCATTACTGCTAATAGCCAATAGAATTTGTCCAATCTACTACTGTTTAAATCTTTACCAAACCAACTCTCCCCCTTCTTCATTGTCACCTCATCAATTACCGTGATTAACAAACTACTTAAGAAATTACCAGCTCCAATCACACTTAAATAAAATGCAATTCCTAAGCTTCTCATTGAATCAGGCACTTGGTCATAAAAATACTCTTGCAGTCCCACAAGGGTAAATCCGTCCCCGACACCGATTATCACGAATTGTGGTGCTAACCAGAAGACGCTCATAGATATCAATCCGTTCTTTGGGTCGTTCTTTACCATGTTTAGTCTCGTTTTCTCGACTAGGGCGGCCGTTACCATCGTGGCGATGGAGAAAATCATGCCGATCCCAATACGTTGGAGGATGTTGATGCCTCGTTCATTGCCGGTTAGACGTCGGAGGATCGGGACGAGTATTTTGTCGTAGAAGATGACGGAGAGTATCATGCCGATGGCGGTGAGGGAGAAGATTGAGGCGGGTGGGAGGAGGAAGGTGCCATTGGAGATGTGTCTGTTCATTGTGGCTGCTTGTTTGATGAAGAATGTGGAAGCTTGGGCTACGCAGATTCCGAAGGGTAGAGTGGAGAGCCAAATTGGTATAATGTTAATTATTAGCTTCATTTCTTCTACCTTTGTCACTGTTGCAAGTCTCCATGGACTTTGTTTCTCTGCTAAATTTCCTCTGCCTTCTATTATAGCTGCTTTGTCTAGAAACCTGTTCATTTTTTCTGTCGTTAAGAACTAATATGAGGAAATTAAGAAAGATGACCCAAAAATACATCTCAACTTTTTATAATTTTGACCCTTTTTAAATGAAAAGACAATATTATCATTCACGAAAAATTCTATAGTATTGACCAAGTTCTATACAAGGACTTAATCTACTTACCATTAGAATATTTGAAACATGAAACTCATATGAAGTGATTTAAAAATATATTAATCTCGGCATCGATATCGAGTCAGTATCAAAATATGACAATACAATTTCCTACCTATCGTTTCATTTCATGTAACGCTCAGCACATATAAAAAATATACTTTAAAAGGTAATTGAGCTTAGTACCACATGGGTTGTGCGAGGAGATAAATCACCATTATTAGCTCATTCAAGATTCCAAAAGATTACCTAAGCTTATGTTTGATTTTAAAAAAAGTAAAAAAATGTGAGGAAAGAACATGGACTAGAGAAAAATTGAAGGAAATTATTAATATAGAATACCTCATACATACCAATATTTTTCTTTACGTATTCTAAATACTATAAACAATGAAAATATATGTAATGTTTCACATTTTCTTTTCATTTTTTTTACTAATTTCTAATATCTAAACAAAGTCTAAGTGCTTTGGCATGTTGTGCCAATAAATCTAATAGAAGTGATTTAATATATTTGTGTGGATCTGTCTGCGCGTGCACAAAGTATGTGTTATTCATTAAAAATGTATGTTAAAAGTGGAATGCCTTGAATCGCCTCAAGTAGAGAAGGATAAAATTGACTTTTCCTTTAAAAAATACTTAGAATTCTAAATTAAAAAGGAAAAAAAAAAAAGATCACCATAATTGACAGCTAAATAAATTCCTCTTACTTGAGTTTTTGGGTGTGGCATAAGAACCTCCCATGAACCTTTTCTGACTTGGGAATCTCATGCAACTGAGAAGGATTAGAAGGAAAAGGGAGATTCCTCTTTCGAATGGAAGCAACAAGAACCTGCAACATAGGCGTCAAAGGGCTTCCCGTCGGTGCTCTGTACCGATAAAACGGTCTACCGGCAATAAAGACGACAAGCGATACAGCCATTACAGAAGTGAGAATAACGTCAGCCACTCCCCACCCAAAATGGTCTTGTACATAAACAATCAAAGTGACACCAAGCAAAAGTCCACAACATAACCCAAAGTTCCACCAATTGAAAAATGACATCTTTTGCTTTCTTTCTTCAGTGTGTTCATCGTCAAATTGGTCTGCTCCAAAGCTCTCTAAAGATGGCTTATGGCCTCCAGTTCCAATGGAAATTAGGTAAATAGCGAGGAAGAAGACAATTTCGTGAATCTTTCTTGGATTTTGGCATGGGTTGTTATTCTCACATGCCTTTAAGCTTGGAACGAATGATGCCATTGTTAATAACGTCAAGCCCTGTTTTGGAAACCAGGAAAAAAATTGAATATTGTTTATTAAATGAAAATATAATTTAGCTCAATTTATACCGTATCACAAGTATACATAATAAAATTGAAATTCATTTTAGTATTTCAAAAAATATATAATTCAGTTTTATCATGTAAACTCCTGATAGATAAATAAAACTAAATAGCATTAATTATTTTAAAATCATTTTTCAATTTTTCCAAAATAAATAGATGAGGGAAAATAATATATTACCAAGATGTAGACAATAGATGAAAGTAGGACTGTGGGGAAACGACCCAAATAAGAATCGGCTAGGAACCCTCCAAACAGTGGCATTAATGTAGTCACTCCCGACCAATAGTTGACGCTTCTTGCGGCTGTCTTTAGATCTTGATGAAGCACCTTCATCATGTATATGATTAAGCTAGTTGCTATCCCGAAATAACTCAGCCTTTCACTAAACTCGATTGCTGCCAAATTAAACACACGTATATTAATCAAATAATAAAAAAATAATTAGTTATTTTAATAAATTATTATATTTTAAAACAAACAACGTAATAGAGCTTAAAAAAACTTTTTTAAGTTGTTCAATCTCGCTATTGGATTTGGTTGCTGACCACCAAATACCATAAGCAAAAGCAACATGTTCTTCATACTGATTCGAGTTGACTTTAGCCTTTCACATAGTCTTGGCTACATCTTCTGTTGACCCAGGACATGATTTTCTACGACATGATATAGCTTTTGGCAAGATTTTCTACAATAACCACTAGTGGTTAGTGGTTATGGTCAATATTTTTATCATTGAAATCTTTTTAGCCGTTTTAAAAAAGACAAATAATTGAAAAATGACGTTGACTCAATTAGAGCCTACGAATTTGAATTATAGACCAATCATGATCAGTAAAAGACGACTCAGTGTGTTGAAAAGAAGACTTGCAAGTTGAGCTACAGCTACTTAAAAGTCACTTTCATTTGAAGAATAAACAATGGTAAACTCACTCAATTATACTATTAACTCAATTATACTATTAAGCAAAATATGCTTGTCTAGGAAAAAAAAGAGAGGCTTGATCTGATAGAATATATCATAGGAGCATCTATTTGAAGGTATGAGAGGACAATTAAGCTTTAATTTCCTCAACTTTCTTGGCAACCAAACAGAAAAAAAAGAAAGAAAGAAAATAATTAATACATAACTTATGTATTACCTATGATAAAGAAAGAAGCTTTCCAAGCTCCGGTAGATGTTCGGAGAGGAACCCTTTTCTTATAATCCACAGAAGAATCATTAACCCATTTTTCATTATCAAACTCTCTCAACTCTGATTCAATCTCTATCTCCATCTTCATCTTCACAAGTAAGAAGCACTAAAGAGAGAGAAAATGAAATATTTGGTTATAGTTAGAGTTGGTGAAAGGAGGTGTGGATTGAAGGTCTTCTTATATAGGAAGAGAATTTAGCTTTTTGAGTCACTTAGTTGCGTATGAAAGTTTTGTCAAAGCAATGGGAAAATTCGGGTCTTAATCCAAAGAAGGAAAACAATTCTTGGCAATTATTGCAAGATGGGAAAAAAATATGTCATTTTAATTTTCCACCCAATACGTCATTTTATGTGTTAATTAGTAGAGGGAATGGAATCCCAATAAAAAAACGTCTGATTTTTTGTATTTGTGTTGAAAGTAGAAAAGTAACCCCACGAAAAAACGTCTGTATCTGTGGTCTACCCACCAAAAAAGAACAGAATTTTTTTTACTTCTTTCTGAAAAGAGTTTTTTGTACTTAGGTTGATGATGGTATTTAAATAGGTTAATTATAGGAATCCATGCAAGTTGGCGTAGCTGGTTTAACTGGGTAATTAGAGCCACGTCGATCATTCTTTAATTAAGAATATGCTATTAAGTTAATGCGTCATCAAAGTATTTATAATAGGAGGCTATAATGTGATGTTAAAATTAGAGGTGTAAAATCTATAATTTCTGAAAAATGCTTAAATGTGAAAACACCCTATGTTTATTATATTAATGATGTATAATTTCTTAAGACTCCTAGATGAGTACCACGTGTTTGAGGAGCTGGGCCAAACTTGATTCAAGTGAGCTCAAGTAATTGTACTAAATAATCAAGTTTAGAAACTTGAGTTAAGTAATTATCCAGTTTTTTTCTTAGATAAATAGTAGATTTTTTGTTGTCACATTACCAATTTTCAGCTCGGACAGATTTTTCCTCTATAGATGATTTTCTATTATTAATTTTGTGAGACTATTTTAATTAATTAGGAGGATTTGCTGGTTTTAGTATAATTTTTTTAATTCAAAATTATATAATTGGCATTCACTTATCATTAATAAGCTACATATAAGGATTTTTGGTTATAGAAAAAAAATTTTGTTCATAACTGATTGATAATCATTATATTTGTTTAAAAAAAGTAGTCAATAGATAGACAAAATCAATTAAAAATAGTCAATAGATAGGAAAAATGAGTTACATTTTCCTTCAATAAAATGTTTTCTTCTGCAAAAGAGTCACCTTTTTGTCGATGGCAAAAGAGTCACTAGTGTTTCGACGGCGTCGGCGGTTTCTGGAGGGAGGGTTTTGGGATTGTTTCGAAATCAATAAGTGTTTCTTGATTTTGTTTTGATCCTTTAGTTTTTTATTTTTGGGTTGATTGACAGGTTTTTACCATAGTTAGGGGTAGTTTCTTAGGGTTTTACCGTAGTTAGTGAATCGTAGTTTAACTTTTTACATTTTTTATTTTTTCTTTGAATTATCATTGTTGAAATTCAAAAACTAAATTAGTTAAATTTAATAGGAGGTTGGATGAGAAATATTTACCTATTGGTTGAGTAAAGGGTGGGATTTTCCTAATTTTAAAAATTAAGTTTTTTTGAAAGATTGATTTATGGTTAGTTTCTTTTGATTGCTATTTTTTTCAATTATATCATTATCTCATTAATAAGGTGGTTGAGCCGTGATTAGGTGGATGCAAATTTTAGGGGATTTTCAAAATTTAAAATTTTTATGGTATTATTAGATTGATTTTGTAACTATTCAAACAACAAAAGTTTCCTTAATCATAGACTTTATAATTAGTATTTCATTAATAATCAATTGATTTATCCGAATTATTAGTTTGAGTTTTACATTTTCTTTTTTATTTAAATATCATTGGTTTATTTAAAAAATTTGAATAAGTTTCACTTAATAGGTAGAAGGTTGAAGTTGATTTACCTAATGCTTGATGGATGAGCGAGATGTTCTAGTTTTCAAAAACTTTATTTTTTTGAAAAATTTGATTTCTATTTTAATTTCAATTGATTGTAGATTGTGTTTTTCAAGTAGATCATCATTTCATTTAATACTGGGAGGCATTTTTTGTGAGACTTTTTAAAACTAAACTACTATAATATTTGTAGGTTTACCGTACGTGATAATCTAAACACATAATATTTCCTTAATTATAAGATATATAGAATTAGTATATCAATAACTTTCATTTGATTTACCCGTATTAATATGTTTGCTATTTTATATAGATGAAAGGTATTTTGATCTAAAATTATTGACCGTTTTTTGAAACATGTTATTTACCTACAGATCGAGTAAACCTGCTATTGCTTAAAACACCCCTCCTAAACTTGTCTATAGTGCAAAATTTCCCCCAACTTATTTGGAATGTGGGACCCCAAAGCTTAATAACTCAATAAAGTCTCCTTAATTTAGAGAGTGCTCAGGCACTCATCACCTTTCTAGGTCAGAGCTCAATTTTACTTATCATCATATATTGTCAGGTAGTCATACATGTGATTGATTGAGAATCAATATCAAGAAAAATATATGTCACCAATCACGAATTGTGTTGTTTACGCCACATGTTTTCCATTAACTTAGTCATATCACATTAAATGCAGTCATCCATCCATTGCATAGCTACATCTGTCACGTTGGTCGTTGCTAAAGTCTACCATTTCTCCTATACACTTCACATCTATTGCCATTGTAAGCCCACGTCGGGATTATAGATGCTCTGCCGATTTCTCTAAAAAATAATAACTAAGCATTAGAGAGTTTTTGTCAAGGATTCACCTGATGCTACTTGTTTTTTAATTTTGCCTGCTTGTATGTACAAGAACCTACTCATCCTATTCATGATACATACAAATTGTCTCCAAATTTGAGCTACAACAATACCATTAGGGTGCATTGGGTATAGAGTCCTCTTTAGTCAAATACTTAGAATCCCATTCATTTTTATGTTTGCCCATGTTTATTATACAAATTGAAGAAAATGTTAGATGCATGGAATGTAAAGATACCCTCAAAGGAGGTATCTGAAACCTCCCAAAATGGAAGGGGTATGTGGATGCCTAACAAACATAGTATATACCCACATCTTATATTACCTAAACTATCATCCCTTAACTCATATTCTTCCTTCCTCTCACTATCTCACCAGACCATAAAAAGATTATTTTCTAAATTTCAACACAATTTTATTAACATAAAATGTTAGAAAATAAAAAATATATACATTAGAAATAAATCCCAAATATACAGAAAAGTGGATATTCAAGTAAGCTATCCAAATCAGAAAAAATGTAAATTAATCACATGAAAATCTGAATGCCAAAACGAATCAAGTAATAAAAATGAAACCCAGATTTGTTTGCAATGGCTTTGATGAAGTTTTGTTGCGCTCCACATAGAAGATATAACGAGAGATAAGATTGAGGATACGGTGTAGAAACTTACAGTGATGGTAGTATGGAATACGACATATCAGCAATAGCAGAAGTGATTGGCAGTCACGAGGTGGAACCGCAGAAGTGGTTGACGGCCAGAGAGAAAATGTGTAGAAAAAAGGTTATTTGGATAAATATACCCTTTCTATTTTTTATTAGGATTTCTATACACATTTACTAAAACTCAGAATTTTATACCCCTGGCCCACCACTATCAACATAAAACAATGGGAACACTCTATTTCCTCATCATTTCCTTTCTCTTCTCCATGCAAAGATCAAATCAATTATGGTTGACATATACCCACCTCCCCACTCTTAGCTCTCCTTTCAAGCTTATTCTCTCTTCTTCTTCAACAAAAATGTACATCTTCTTCTTTTTCTTCTTCGTCGTCTCTTCTTCTTCTGCTGCAACTTCTTCTTTATATTCTTCTTCTTCTTCTTTTATTCTTCTTCTACTGCTTCTTCTTTATCTTCTTCTTCTTCTTCTTTTATTCTTCTCTTACTTCTTTGAGACCATGTGACCCATCCATTTTCAGCGAGACCCAACAATTCTTCCCTTCTTCTTCTTCAACGAAAGCAGACCAGTACCCATTCTTCTTCTTTTTTACGCATAAACACTTCAAGTAATGGCTCGAGTAGTGACAAAATAAAATTAACTATTTTGATGGAATAACTACTTGAATCATTCAAATAGCCACTGATATTTGGGTTGTTGATACAAGAAAAAATAACTACTTAAAAGATTCAAGTAATTATAGACTCATTCTTAACCCTTCAAATAGTCATGTTATACTGAAAATTATTTAATTTTGCTAGAATGTAAATTGTATGTATTTTTATGACTACTTAAACCCTTCAAATCATTATTTACGACTACTTGAACCCTTCAAGTAGTCGCATGCTCTCTAAATGACTGACTGCAAAAATCAAAATGACTACTTGAAGGGTTCAAGTAGTTATAAAATATTATTTGAACCCTTCAGTTAGTGACAAGCTCCCTAGATAAATGAATACTTGAAAGGTTCAAGTAATGTTTTATAATTACTTGAACCTTTCAAGTAGTCACATGTTCTCATGATGACTGACTGCAAGAATGGTTCGAGTAGTTATAAACCACTACTTGAACTCTTCAAGTAATAAAATGATTTATGGTTATTTAATGAGAATAAATATATATGGCTGAAAGTTAATAGGTGAAAGTTTTTTTGTCTTAAACAGATATGTCTGGAATTTGGATATTAGTGGTACACGGTGGTGAATGGGAGAGAAACAATGTTTCATTCATTTTTAATGGTACGGTAAGCTCACTGTTAGAAATACCATCAAATTGTACTTACCAAGAGTTATCCAGTATCATATACGATAAAATAAATGTTGATCCAACAAAGTACAATATTTCAATGAAGTTTTTATACAAGACTCATGCTTCATCCCCACTTGCTAGAATTTTAATTGTCGAGAATAGTTCTAAAGTACTTTGTACTCCTTTATATGTCACTCTCAAACTCAAACCTAGGACAATTGCTGATAATCTTACATGTCCAAGTCAAAGTCGGGTTCCTGAAATAGCTCTCTCACAACAAGATCGTTATGGTCACATTCAATGCTTCATGGGTGAAACAAGTGAGGTTCATGAAACAACTCCCTCGTAACAAGATCGTTATGGTCACATTCCATGTTTTATGGGTGAAACAATGGTTGATAGTGATGAGAACAATGATAATGACAATTTCCATTCATGGGAGTATTTACTGTGGGAGCTATGATGATGATGATTGCTAACAAGATGTTAATGATGATGAACTCGAACATCTTAACAGTGATGGTGGGCTTAATATTAGTGTTGATGATGATCTTGATTTTGCACTATTTGAAGAAGAAATTCGATTTAATCCATCTACTTTACCAAATTTGAATAGAAGGCCAGAGGCTAATGCACATCCTTCATCAATGCCAAGTAACATTGCATCTTCATCACGACCATCTTATAATGCTCTGGGAATATCATAACTAGAGGATTACGAGCATGTAAGTGTCTCAGATATGTTAGATACAAAAGAACTCTACCAAGACAAAATTGAGCTCAAAAGAATTGTTGGACTCTTGGCAATCCGTCAAAACTTTGAGTTTCAAGTCTTCAAATCCACGCCGACGTTGTTAATGATTGTTTGTGCTGAGAAAACATGTTCATGGAGGCTACGGGCTATTACAGTGAAGAGTACTTTAAAATAACATAGCTCATAATTACTCATACGTGCTCTTTTGACATCTTAGAACACGATCATTGTCAAGCAACAAGCCTATTGGTCAGTCATTAGAGGCTACGAACTGTTAGGGTGTGATTTTCAGAGTACTTTAAAATAACAAAGTTCATAAATACCCATACGTGCTCTTTTGTTATCTTACAACACGATCATCGTCAAGCAACAAACCTATTGGTCAGTCATTGCATAAAGTCAAAACACACGGGTGTTGGACGGATTTATAGGCTGAAAGATATCATCGAAGATGTTCGTAGGGATTATGGCATCAACATAAGCTATGAAAAAGCTTGGAGGGCTCAGGAAGTTGCATTGGCTTTAGTTTGAGGTTCACTTAAAAGTTCATATATAAGGCTCCCATCCTACTGTCACATGTTAGAGGTGAAAAATCCAGGTACTGTTACTCATATAGAGACTTATGAATATAACCATTTCAGATACTTCTTCATGTCGATTGGAGCCACGATTTGTGGATTTCTTAATTGTATACATCATGTAATTGCTGTCTATAGAACATAATTAAAGGTAAAGTATGGGGGACAATCTTCATTGCAACTTCTAAAGATAGGCATAACCAAGTATATTTACTTGTCTTTTGGATTGCTGACTCTAAGAATGACGCATCATAGGAAGGGTTCTTTAATAAGCTACACAGGGTTGTTGGAGACTTGGATGACATGGTACTTGTGTCAGATAAAAATGAAACTATAGCAAATGGTATACTGACTATCTTCCCACAATCATTTCATGGAGCTTGCATCTACCATACGGGAATGAATATAAAATCAACGTTCAAAACTAGCAACGTCAATCCTTTATTTTTCAAAGTAGCCAAGGCCTATCGTGTATCAGAATTTGAGGCATACATAACTATCATCAACCAAGTTTATCCATGTATTAGAAACTTAATTGAGGCGGCTAGATTTGATAGATGAGTTCGTTCTCATTGTGGTGGTAGACGCTATTATTGCTTGTCGCGGTGCGTGCGCGGCAGAAGCCTGTGGCTCCAGGCCATTTAAAATTAAATTTTTTAAATGAATATCGAATCTTTTAATAAAATAAAACTTGTGCAGCGCCACAATAACCAAATAAAGAACTTTTTATTGAAAACTTTTTTTCAATCAGTCAGGCTCCGTTATATATTTATACATTAAATCTTCAACATACAAGTTTAGAAATCATATACCTCTTGTGGTCTATATCAAGCGTCCATACAAAACCGATCGATCATCCGTCCCACGAAACCGTTCCATCGATCAGTAGACTCTGAGATCCACACCAAAATCTTTCAAGTCAATCCTCAACGCACTAGGACATGTGGGGGCACGTAGAAAATTACAAGACATTTTTTTGTCTCTAGATGTACTCAACACATGAGATCTAAAAGATTTACTCAGGTTAACTTTAAGAACTCGATGACTATTCTTTCAGAGTTTTGATTAACCATTAATCAAATAGAGAAATCACTCTAACACCAATTGTGCTCTCAATTCGATTTTTTTATGAACTGATGAACTGACTCATCAATTGAGGCTATTAGAATAATATATGTATATTTTTTAAATAATGACGTATCAGATTTTGGGAATAAACTGAAATAATAATTAACTGTAAAATTGTCAATTACAGTGGGACCCACTGTAATTGTGCACAAGTGTTGTGAGGTAGCACAGTGCCTCACGGCATCATGTAGTAATATGTGGGTCTATAGTTTTGCACCCCTACTACTGTAGTGCCTCGTGGCACTACAGTAGTCCATGTCAATCTCTGATACCCAATCAGAGATTGACACGTGACAATTACTACGAATTAAATCTTTATTTTAATCAGATAAGTTAGTTGATATGAATAATCATATATATTAATTTTGAATATCAGTGTCGCTACAGTAATCAATGTCAATCTCTGATACCCAATCAGAGATTGACACGTGACAATTATTATGAAATAAATATTTATTTTAATCAGATAAATATATAGATATCAGTTAATTCAAAATCAACATATATGATTATTCATATCAACTAACTTATCTATTATTTCACAAATAACAGACTTAGTTGATACAAATTATTATATAATAATAATTTAATTATCTAATCACAAATTAGATATTCAGTCTCACTTATCGATAATTAAAAAAATAATCAATTATTATTTATATAGATATAAATTCCAAAATTTATGTATATATATAAATAATTCAATTAATTAATTCTTAATTAATAATCACACATAATTATGTACTTGCCCCAGAATTAAAAATTCATTTTGCAAGTTAGTCCTTTTCTCATGTACTGAAATATTCATACCCTATACTGCGTAGTATAAATGTGGCTAGCGAACCATGAACCTATAATCTTAAACTCCAATAAACAAGATTATTTATTAAACTCTTCAATTAAATAATCTTATTTATTAATTTCATTATTACTCCATTATAACTATAGAATTGAACTCTTAGTGACTATAAAATGTATTTACAGAGTATTCTCATATAGTACAATGATATAATCATTTCATATAGTTATGTCCTCCAATTATTCGTTCGTAAATTAGAGATTGGTCAAAATTACCATTTTACCCCTCTAAATACCCCTTGATCCTTAATCTACTGGGGAATGGCTAATTTATAATTTTATTATAAATTTGAGCTCAATAACCATTCAGTTTCAGAATTAACACTTAAAAAAACCAATATACGATCCGTTAGGAAAGTTTGGATTTCAAATCTTGCAAGATCATGTTCCCAGCCATCCACATCACTGAATATCTAAAACCAAAGTCACTAGCTTGTTTTATAAACAAGCCTTAACGAGTGAATCGAAAGATCTAGTAGACATGCATGGATTTTTCATGACTACTCACGATTCAAACTGATCTACATATGATCATCGAATTGATGTGTATTAAATCTTTATGATAAACGGTAGGTTAATAAAGATATTAATTCACATCGGTCATGTCATATATAATCGCATTATATAAAATATCTTCACTAATATGTCTAAACACATCAATGATCCAGATCAAGATCACAAACATTCATAATGTTTAGCGAACAGTATTAGCAATCATTTATTAAAGATTTCATACTTTAATATATTGCTGACAATTTTATTCATTATCTATGATCTTAATCCTCTCGTACTAATACAAGACATAGTCTCACTAATGAATATGGAATTTTCATATATTTATATAAATTATTCAACAATAATTTAAAAGAAAATTATAAGAAAAATGTAATCATCATTAAATTTCATATCAAAATTTTAATACATGTGCTTTGAGAGCATAACCCCAAACAGTTATAATATAATGACTACCAACATCGCTGAATGTAAATTTTCTTCATCTCCAACATCCATCTTGTCAAAATTGTTGTCACCATCCTTAACAACTTGGTCAAAATAATGTACATAAAAATCTTGCCCAATTGGAAATCTCATTTGCTGATCAATAAGGACTTATAACTGACCTATAATGCTTCTTAATTCCTGTTTAATATCAACATCTTCTTTTTTAGCATTGTTGAGTCAGCCTTAAGTTCCTTAATATCAGAAGCCATGATGTCCAACTTCTTTTTGGTCTCATGCATGAAAGCATAGACATCATCCTCCCCACTATCAGCAGCAGCCCCAAAAGGTAATATACTATAACAGTGGAACTTCTTCAGCCACAGTTTCACTTTCAAGTAAAGGACTCGGCAACTCCACCTCTTCCTCAGCAACAACCCTAACTTCCTCAACAACAGCCCCAACTTTATGAACATCTGTAAAATTCTTCCAGAATGGTTGTTACTCTTCTTGGTCAGTTATGTTCAAAGTCAAAAGAACCTTCAACTACAAATTAACACAAAAAATATGTCATTATTTGTTGAAAGATGCAGACATAAAGTAAGTTTCATGATTTATTTATATAAAAAAAAGCACTTAAGCCCTTCAAGTAGTCACTTGTTCTGATTTTCAGAAATAAATGATAACTTGAAGGGTTCAAGTAATCCGATACTACTACTTGAACCCCATAAGTAGTGAACAAATGAATACTTGAAGAGACCAAATAATCACATACAACTAATTGAACCATTCAAGTAGTTACTTGTTCTGATTTCCAGAAAAATCAATACTACTTGGGTTCAAGCAGTCAAATGCAACTACTTGAACCCTTCAAGTAGTTACTTGTTTTGACTTTAAGAATCAAAATCACTACTTGAAAAGTTCATGTGAAACAATGGTGCTAGTCGTCCAACTGAGTAATCTTAGAAAACTATTACCAACCTTTGTAGCATACAAGCTTCCAATTGTAGAGATGACCTCATGTGCCAAAACCTGTATAAATCAATAATAATTATTCTCCACTAATAGGAAGCATTAAAAGAATAAGAGAGGAATTAAAATACCTAAAAGCATTTGGAAAACCCCCCAAGGCGTATGTATACTCAGAATTTTTTCCTAACCTTCTTATTTTTCTTCTTTTGACTACCACCAGCTTCCTCATCATTGACTATTTTCGGAAGAGCGTTCTTCAATGCCCATATGGCCCTCTCAAGACATACCTCCCCCATGTGTGGCTATTAAAATCATGCAGATTATCAACTAGCATCACCCATCTCTGATCAATCTTATTCCTTCTCTCATTCTCACACAAAACATGCTCCAATAAATACAGTAGCCCCAACTTCACAACATCGCCATCCTTCACACCTTCGTTGCCCATAAACACTTCATCCAATCACTTATTGTTGATGTTGTCATTGCGGTTGAAGTACTGATCCCTAATCTCAAGGACATGAGGAATGCCACAGTGAAGGCCAGGTATAAAAGAAAATTCTCTTTTGGAGAACCTAATTGCTTTTCCAACTATGAGAAAACACATTACATCATCAGTGGTGTTTTCCTTCACCTTATCTTCTCTGAAAAGCTTGATGACATATGATTCCAGAAAACTAGATACTCCGTATGTCCAAAATGACCAAAATGTGTCTGCCTAAAGAGAATCTTTTAAGATTCAGTGAACTTCTCATTCAGTTTCTTAATAGCATTTAGGTTGGAGAGATAGTTCACTCTTTTAGATATGAATTCATCATCCTTGAGGATTGGAGTCAGCTGAATTTTTTGAGCCATTATCTGTTGAAGGATGTAGATATAATGTAAGTATCATGATTTATTTATACACATAAAAAGCATTTGATTGCTAATTGAAGGGTTAAAGTATTTAGATAAAACTATTCGAACCCTTCAAGTAGTGAACAAATCACTACTTGAACCCTTCAAATATTAACTTGTTTGGAATTCTAAAGTCAAAATCACTACTTGAAGGGTTCAAGTAGTGAGATACACTACTTGAACCTTTCAAGTAGTGACTTATTTGACTTTGAGAGTGAAAATCACTACTTGAAGGGTTTAGATAGTCAGATACACCTACTTGAACCCTTCAAGTTATGACTTCAAGAAGTGGTTTTTGAGTTCCAGAATTAAAATCACTACTTTAGGGTCCAAATAGTCAGATACTATAGTCAATATGACTACTTGAAGGGTTCAAGTAGTCCTAAACAGCTACTTAAATCCTTAAAACAGCCAATATGTTCAAATGGTTATCACAAGCATCTATCACAAATATCAAGCAATCCAGACATGCAGAAGGTTATAATCATCAAGATGGACAGTTAAACCCTACAGATTTTCTCCTAACCCTAGAACAGAAAAAGACCTGATTTTCTAAACCCTAGACAATTTCCCCCCAAACTAAGTCCTTTTCTGCATTCCCAAAGAATGAGAAGAATGGGTACTCGAGTTTCTCAATCGATGGGTATTGAGCCTGGGTATCGTGTCGGAGTGCTCTGGAAACAGAATAAGAAGAAGGAAGAAGACTTGCAGGGACTATCTCGCCGAAGAAAAAACCTCAATTTTCACTGAGAAAAGAGAGCACAGATGGGAATGGAGACGAAGAAGAAGAAGATAATAAATGAGCGCAAACCAAAGGAAGAGAAATAAGGAAGAGACGCAAAGAAGAAAGGTGAAAGAGCAAGTAACCGTATAATCCTACTTGATATGTAACTATCTTGGGCAGTGTGTGAACTGTGAGTTTTGTTTGATTTAGTGAGCCAGATGTATAAAATTCTGAGTTTTAGAGAAGGGGTATAAAAATCCTAACAAAAAATGAAAATGGTATATTTATCCCAATAACCCTAAAAAATGAAGAGGCTTTGCGATTAGGGTACAAGAAAAAAATATATGTGGGCTAGGATTTGTTTGTATGCTGCAAGGTGTAAATGCATTATCTCTATCCTTTTGACAACTATTTTTTTGGTATCTTGACAACTAATAATTGGTGCATTAATTTAAATAAATGAGATATTTATCAATATAGTATCTATAATTCTGTTAATTTATATAGTTAGCATTCCATCGCATTCCGTCAAAACAAACAAAGTAATTAATATTCTCATTATAATATCAAAATATTTTCAATTGTTACCAAACAAAATAATCTTAACTTTTCGGACATATACTTTCTCACAATCATATCCCAGCAATCTTATTTCAGAAATCATTTACTCGCAATCTTATACCAAACATTTGTTTCAAGTATTCTTCTTTTGGCATGGTAAAGTTATTTGACCTAGTTAAATAACAATCTCACGTTACTTTCCCTACCACTTTTCCTCAAATATCTCGTTTACTAAGTAACTTTCTCAATTCATGTACCCATCTTATAACACATCTATATATTTTTTTAAAATAACTTTTATTTTTTCAAATCCCATAAAAATCCCATTATTTGTTTCAATTCTTTCTACTTGATTTTGATATTTATCTTCTTTAAGACCAAAGCCTCACTAAAGTGTCATAAAATATCATGGTCTTGAAATCTCGTTAGATCTCATTCCAGTACTGGTGGAACCAAACCAGTCCCAGTACTGAATTTTGAGATTTTTTTCATCCATTCTGACCCCGGTCCCGAAAGTCCCGTCCCATGAGATCAAGATATGCACGTTAATTGGAATAAATGATATAAAATATTAAGTTTGAATTAAGAATAGATAAATTCTTCATACACACATAATATAAAATTAAAATGCATGTTAATAATATCAAATATATTTTTAAAATTAAAAATTATTTTGTTTCCTAAAATAAATATTATTCATAAACTATCAATGTTTAAAAAATATTAAAATAAAAAGTGGGACTATAGTGTGATTGTTTAACACGTCTCATTTTTTGTGTGGATGATCGTGCCCGTGAGATCGAGTCGCGAATGAGGGTTTTCCCTGAATCATTTATATTCAGTTTTAGATTGTATTTGACCGAAATATAACAAAATTTGGTATCCCTATTTCATTTTGTTCATGTATCATAACCAGAATATTTTGCCCATTCTAACCGAAGCATAACGAAATTGATAATCATTGTATACATATCTACTGAAGAAAAATATATGTAATGGAAAAATTTTTATGTATTATTAAATATTTGAGTGTACTAATATGAATAACAGTTATTTATATCAGATTTAATATTAACATATAAAAGGGAAAAATTATATGTTATAATTAATTTCATGATATCGAAGAAAATTTAATCAAATACGACATGAATTATTAAGATTTTGTACCAGTTGCCACCAGAGAATCTATATACAATTTTGCTATATAATTTTGAATAATTTATCATTGAAGTTATTTGTACGGTGCAAGTAAAAAATTATTTTAGTTTTTGACGTAGTAAGAGAAAAATAGTTGATTTGATTTTATTAGTAGAGTTAATTATTTAGTGCGTAAAATTAAAAAAATATGTATAAGACACTATGTATATTAAAATCTATAAATAATTATTGAGAACAAATTAAAACTTGATTAAAAAACTATAAATAATCAATGATTTTATTACTCTCGTATAACTATATAACTTTCCCAATAACTTTACTTAAGTTTCCTACATACCAAACAAATAAATCATAATTTTTCAGTAACTTTTTTAGTTTAACAACGTGTTACAAAACATGTAATCTTAATATATTGTCATCTAACTTTACAGCTTAAACTTATCCAAGAACTTAATTTTTCTAACATTTTTATTTAACTCGTATCAAACAGTCCCTTAATTCTTTAGTCAACTTAATAACTTTAAGGTTTTTGCATTTGAAAAATGGAATGTTGGCTTATCCTCCTACAAAATATGCTGGTGAGGAGGGATTTGCTTCTCCTCTTATTGAAAACATGATATGTTATGTTCCATCTGACTATTCATTTTAAAAATGGACAGCCTAGATTATATTTGGTAAAAAGAGAAAAATTAGGAAAAAAAAATGACTTCCTCTTTCTTTTATTTTCGCGCCAAACTAATCCAATCCATCCACTTTCAAAACAGATGGATCGAATTTAAGTGGACAAAATTTTCTAAGTATCATAGAAGAAAGATCTGTAAATCTTCCAAGTATCTTTTATCTTCTATTTTAATTATATCTCTAGCAAAGACACAAGGCTTCTCCTTTCCGTGGCAATATTTTAATAATTTAAAAGCTATAGCTCACTGTGATTATAGTATTTTAAGTTATCTTATAGGTAATGCGATGCTATATTGCTCAATTAATAATGATGGCTATGCTTAATGGCACATTTCCCCCTCGCGAGCTAGTCAACTAGTTCCCCATTAAATGGATAAATTATCACGTGCTACATACTGTAATTGTTAAAATTCTCTGATTATAGATTTTTATGGGTCAAACAAATTCAAACGTATCTTAATAGTATGTTATTGTAATCGACAATGGATGGAAATATTAGGTAATTGGTGTTTTGTTGTCTCAACTTAGTGGTATATATAATGACATTCTAATTAACCAAATACTTTTTATCGGCTGAGTTATCAAAAAGAAGGTTGAAAATATAAAGAGAGTTAAAAATTATTTTTAATAATTAATGAGACTTGATTCTCATGTGATACCAATGTGAGTTTCCATTATTATTGTAATAACTATTTTGCTCTTTTCTATAAAGTAAAAATGGTTGAAACTCAAGTCTTAATTTTATAAGTAGAGTTGAGATATATGTATATGATCAAGTCAAATGTCCAAATTTAAGATGTTATGTTTAAATCACATCATTTAAATTTAACAATCATATGTGTTACGATGGAGTTATGGTTAAAACGTGTCTTTTTATATATATAAATATTACAAATTATATGTTTGACAGTATTTAAAAAAAACGGTTTGAGTTTAGAATGTTTAATAGGCTTGTTTTCGTAAATGTAATTTTGATTGGCCAACTGGAGCTTAACTTGCGAGATATGATCATATAATTCAACTCTTTAATCAAGTGAAGTTAGTCAAAGTTTAATAAACTTGTGGCAGAGACGTCTTTACTCCAAGCTCAAGTAATGGGAAAATGTGTGGCCAAGGTTTGATTCAGAGTCTCAGAGTGCTGCTTTTCATTGTGGATAGACCACTCTAATTCACCGTAATTAAAATATCACAAGAAATAATGTATTCACCAACTGTTTTGAACAAATATTTTATTTTATACATTTTTAAAAATTATTTTTCTTTACATTTATATTCACGTATTACTCGATTAAAATAACATGCCTTGCACATTATATATGATATTTGTATAATTAAGAAATTTATATTTGACACACATATTAACACCTTGTTGTAAATTCGTAGGAATTTTTGTTTTTCTAATTACCCAATATCAATTTTCAACATTCCTAATGAACAAAATATCAGTTAATAAAAATAATTGAAAAATTCATCTTTATGCACTATATGTTCCTAGTTACACAGTGTTACAAAATATATTAACATATTTATCTGAATTGATATAATTTTTTATTTTTGTAATAACATAAATATCATTATATAAATTAAATGAAAAATAAGTAAAAAATTAATTTCTTTTATGGTGGCTCAAAGACTAAAATTTTAAGCTCATTTATATGAGTTAAGTTTAGGTGCACTTTAACTAATTTCACATGACCAAGCATCATGCCTTAAAAAACTAATTGCACATGAGAAAAAAGAAAAAAATTTCCCTGACACTTGTATTTTGTTAAATGATACAAATACCCTTCTAGTTTGAAAAATATCATAGACTTCTCTCCATATTAGGTTTCATTGACAAAAACTCAAAATCTTTAAATTTTAAACTAAGACCGTTTAAATAATATTGATATCAAAATTACCCCTCATTTTATTCCAATTCACCTAAACCAGAAAAAATCTAAGTCGGCTTATGTTTCAAATTAAAAAAAATGATTGAATCAAATTAGTTATAAAGATAATATTATCTTTTATCATTTAAACTAAATGACTTTTAATAGAATAGACATATTTACCATGTCTCAAACTATAAAAGCCTAGATAAACTAAAATTGCGTTAGCTGGAATTTTTCAAAAAATATGCTGTAGAACCAAAATCTTCAGTAGTTGGACCAAGTGAGGATTCATTGCTGAACTAAATTATAGTGGTAAAAGTGATGGAGAATTCTATTGAAGCATGTGATTTTCGTTGGTTGTTCGGCTTCTTGTTTGACCTTCCAATGAAAAGTAATGTTGCAATGATTGACACGCAATACATGACCATTACTAACCCACCTTCGATTTATGAACTCTAATCTATTTTTCATCATCTAATTCTTTCAGTTGTCCAATGGTGACAATTTTAAGACCCCAATTCATGTATCAAATTAGTTAGAAATCAATGATCATGAGAGAGTTTGATCTCGTTCTAATTTAGACAATTCAAATAAAAAAATAACAGAGAAAAAACACATTTTTTTAACCACTTAACTTTATATAGGTCTTTCAGATCGAAGCTGAAATACATTAGAGAATCGTAGAGATTTTGGGGAAAGAGAATTGAGGATTGGGTTTGTCTCATATTTCTGAGGAATATATTCAAAAGCCTTTGATAAAGAAGAATGTGGCCCGTGATTCTCATGCTTTTATGATTTGCTCGGTACTTAGACGAAATTCTAAAGAATACTAGCTGGGGTTGTGGTCCTGTTGTTCCCCCCTAAAAATGTTGCGTAAACAAGTTATTGCATCGACACAACATCACGTTCACATTCTCAAAACAAATGAGTAATTTGAAAATTCTTTCGAACCCACAATCTCTTGAACGTAATAGTATATTAAAATGAAAGCTTTTCAAATATAACGAAGGCCATCGTATTAACAGACGAAGTACGCTTGTTATAATTTATACTATTCAATAACCAATTTTGTCTCAAGGTCAAGAATAACCAGTCACACTAGGATGTGGTCAATACAACCAGACCACACCTGTAACCTAAGTCAACTCGCGTGGTTTTTAAAACCGCTGGTGAGATAACGCAAAATTCATTATTAGAACCATCATAATTGCCGACCTACAAAACCTGAGAACCTCACTGTAGTTAAAGGGGGGAATCGATGCTCTGCTTTGATCCAACCACTTGATGATGACAGAGAAATGTGTAGAATGGGTTGAGCTATCAAGAATTCTAAGAAAAAGCTGTCCAAATCACTGTAAGAAAGAGATGTCAAGTGGAATGAAACCTAATAACAAACTGAAAGAAGGGTTCTACTTACTATAGTCAAATGTGATTTTAATGATTAAAAGCATCCACAAAACATGGTAGAACTCTACAGGTCCATGTCAAGAGTTATTCCACATATCTTCTTCATCTTGAATCAAAGTGTGTTCGCTACTGATCATGAATAGATGTGAATGAAAGGTCTCTCTTACAAGCTAATGGAACCAATTGGTCTTATAAAGGGAGAAAAAGAGACGTGCTCTGCCTTGAGTGATAAGTTTTCGTTGGAGTATTCTAGTACAGATTTAACTAGACGAATTCGTAGATGTCAAGCAATAAGGCTGTATAATAAGATGGCCATACAAATCGTTGGTAATTGATTTGATCAGGATATGTAGGATCTGAGAAGAAATGAATGATAAATGCAGAGTAGAAATTAATTTTCCTCTCATCAGACCACAGAGTAAATAAAATACAAATACTCAAATGTTTAAGAATCTTACAAGGTTAAGGGCCAGTCACAGTCCCGCCAGTTGCTATGGCGCATAATCGTTCTCCAACCACTTTTACTTGTTTCAATTCTTGAAGGCTGCCCTGCAGCGCAATTTCAGTACATACTTTGATCAATCATGGTTTAAATTGTTTAACGTTAGCTTATTTTAGGCTAAAACACCTCTTTTCTCCAGTTTTTCTTCAGAACCTGCAATAAGCCGCCTCTATAAGCTTCACTGTTTGCAAATATACCCGTATGACTTTAAAGAGATTCTATTGTCATCCTTTAGTTCCTATGTCTATAAATTATCGTTCTTCATTAGTTTGGGAAATGGGACTTGAATTCAAGATTTCTTATCAAAGATGACAACTACAAGTTTCCCTCTTATCAAGACCACATCTTTCAGGAGCTGTTTGCCTGCAGCCACTGATGCACAAAGTGTTTCAATTTCAACCAACCATTCATTTGAGGAGCAGTAAATACATCTCGCCGCAGTGTGTACGAATTCTTCATTGAGAACAATAAGTTGTTTAGTCAAGTATACAAGGCCTTTGTATGTCAGACATTTTTAAGCTACTGCAATTGCCCTATTCAGATTTATTCTTCTCATCTTCATTCTTCTGCCTAGACCCTATACTCTCAAGATTCACGTTAATTCAAACAATTAGTAACATGTCATTAGAACATAAACAGAGCAACCATCCACAAACTGATCTAGAAAAAGAATGTATCATGCTGCGTGCAGTACAACTGGATAGTATTATAATTTCATCTGTATTTGTACAAGATCTTTATGTTGTTTAGAGTACAAAATGATCGAATTTTCAATGTACCGCAGATTTTCTCAAAAAGTGAGAGTTCACAGACACATACAATTTGGAAGAGTGATGCTGCTAGTCTGAGGCCTGACCATTTTCCTCATGATTGAAAGCAACTGAGTCCATTATTCACGCGCAAGTGCCTTTTGAATGCAAATCTAAAAAGAATCATCTTCATTTGCATTTTTAGCCCCATTGAAGCTACGTTGGCCTTTCTTCTGTAGAAATCCGTAAGTCCCATCTTGTTCCAATCTCATATCATACACTTCAGAATAAGAGCCATTGAATCCCCTTGAACTATTGCGCCTACCAAATTGTCTCTCCCCTCCGCTGTGGCTAGTAGAACGTTGAACTCGTTGTCTTCTGTCAAAACCAACTGACCTTGAATCCGATTGGGTCGAACCCAACGAATTATGAGACTCAATCCTCCTCCTAGTCCCATTATACCTCGGTGTGCTATTGTAATTCTTCCCGGTTCTCCCCTTTATGCTTGATGCTGAACTTCTGGAATAAGAAGTTACTGTGTCTGAGCTATTTTCACCTTCGCTACATGACCCACTTCTTAATTTCCCCTTTGAAGACCTAAAATTACTCCTACGGCCATTTTCACGGAACCCCATATAATTTTCAGCTTCCAAACTCAAGTCCTTTGATTCTTCAGATTCGGTAGTTCTTTGATAGGGTTCTACACTGCGAACCACGCCTTCACTAAATGATCCAGTTCTTAATCTCCCCTTTGAAGACCTAATATTACTCTTATGGCCATTTTCATGGAATCTCATATAATTCTCATCTTTCAAACTCAAATCCCGTGATTTCTCAGACCCGTTTATTCTTTTATAGGCTTTTACACTATGAACTAGACCTTCACTAAATGACTCGATTCTTAATTTCCCCTTTGAAGACTTCTCATAACTCTTACGACCACTTTCATGGAAGCCCATATCATTTTCAGGTTCCAAACTCAAATCGTGTGATTCTTCAGACCCAGTAATTCTTTTATATGGTTTTACACTATGAACCACACCTTTGGGGAAAAACCTCGCAGAGGGTAAGTCGTCGACGGTCTCAAACAACTGGGGGCCGTCCCTGTCGGTCCACAAGTCGAATCCGCCAGGCTTTTGGAACCTATCGGCCAAGACCTTCACTTGCTCGTCGGCGCGGACTGAGAACAAGTTGGGGGCCTTCTCCACCACCTCCCAAGGCCTCTCCAGCTCGGAAACAGCAGCCTTAAGCTCTGCCCTCTTGCGCATCTCGTAAATCTGGCGCTCACGGCAAAGCCGGGCCTTGAGGAGCTGTTTCGCTTTCTTTGCTTGCATTCGCTTCCACTGCCACTTGGACACGCCGCCTGGAAATGTTCTTGGGCCTCCACCCATTCGAATGAGAGTCTTCGTGGTTTTGGTAGTGATTGGCGTGGTGTGAAATGAAAGGTGCGAGGGTTTCAGGTTAAGGAGATGGTGATTTTGTTGACCCGTTATGGAGCTAGAGAAAGAGAATGAGACTAGTGGTGAAGCGGTATGGCCTGAGAAGAACATTTGGAGGACTGACATATTTAGTTGGTACTAGATGGCCAAGAATTGAAGATGGGATTGAAAAAGGGTTGTTTTGCTCAAGTCGACCGCTAGACAAATGAATTAGATCATTGTCCTAATTTTTATTTATCCTCACTTTTATGATATTACATATTTATCAGTCATAGATTCTAAATCTCTACCCCACTCTTTCTTTATATATGTTTTTGCCCCTTCTTTCTGTAAAATGAATTTTTACTCAAAGAAGACATAAACTGAAGAAGACGACTTCTGCGTTCTCATCAAAGAAGACAACCGATGAAGGCTCCATTCTCGTTGAAAGAAGATGATCAAATCTCTGCAACTGAAAAAGACGATCGGGTTTCATTTTTACATATCCAACTCAGATCTAAAAAGAGGTTTTTGCCCATTTTTTGTAACAATTTCTTCTTCTAGTTCTTCTTAGACGTTTCATTTTTTAATCCTTTGACATTTCATTTTTTGAGTGTTATTCACGTGGGTTTCATATTTTTTTCTCATATTCTTTTTTTTATCGGTTATTTCTCATATTCTTAACACGCGATTTTATGGCAGAGTAAGTTAGTAGTTTCAAGCTTGAGGATAGGAGAAAAATTATTTCAATTTATTTATAATTTACTTCAGATTTTTCAGTAGTGCTAGGAGGTAATCGTATGCTTATTTTCTTCTCCTATAGACTACAAGAAGTAAATATTGCATTGTTATACTTCTCTTCTCCTCTCTTGTAGACTACACGATGAGTACACTAACATCGTGTAGTCTACGATATGGGTACACGACGCTAATGTACCCATGTAGTCTACGCAATGGCTATACGATGCCAATATACCAATTGTGTAGTCTACACAATGGTCATAGGATGCTCGTGCACCCATCGTGTAGTCTGCAAGATGGGTACGCGATGAGTACACGACACGATGGGTACACGAGCGTCGTGTGACCATCATGTAGACTACCCAATGGGTACACTGATATCGTGTAGCCATCTTGTAGACTACACGATGGGTACACTGTCGCTGTATGGTCATCTTGTAGATTATACAATGGGTACACGGGCGTCGTGTAGCCATCGTGTAATGATGCAGACGGTATAATTTTGAAATTTCTTGAACAAATGGATCATGACAAGCGTATACCAAATTTCAGAGGGCGTAACTTTTGACTTGGGTTGAACCACGTGGCCTGTAAAATATCAAATCGAAGCATAATCTTGTTGCAACGCTGCTTTGAGCCCAAAAAATAATATTTTGAAGCACTTTTGGAGGCCTGAAAGTTATTTTGTTCGCAGTTTTAGATTTTTTGCATTGTTAGGGTTTTGTCGAGACTTCCGCTATATCATGTAATCTACACGGTGGGTATACGTGCGTCATGTGGCCATCATGTAGACAACACGATAAGTACACTAGCGTCGTGTCGCCATCATGTACTCTACACGACGAAGGCACACTTGCATCGTGTAGCCATCGTGTAGATTACACTAAGGCCACACGACGTCAGTGTACCTCATTCGTTGACAAAAATTAACAAAACTTATAAAAACCTACAAAAGTTAATGAAACTAATTAAAATTAACCAAACTCACCTCTCTCTATGGTTTTTCTCTCTCAAATACGGGGAGAAGTTAAAAAATTAACAAAACCCATCAAATTTAGGCCAAAATTCTCACAAATTTTCACTAAAATTCCAAATTCCAAATACATTTTAGAACTCAACCTTAGTTTTTCAAAAAATAAGAAAATTGTACAATCATAAAGCAAATGAAGCATGAAAAAATAAAAAATGAAGATGGGTTTATGAGAAAATAAGTTTCTGGAAAATGAGAAAGAGATGAAGATGAAAGATGAAGAGAGTGAGTGTGAGCCAGTATGTAAGAAAGACAATAAGAGAAAAAAAGAGAAAAAGTGAAATGAATATAGGTCAGGGGTCAGAGTAAGTAAAAATTAAAAAAAATAGAATATTCTGCAAAATGATTTGTCTAGGGGTTGACTTTAGCAAAAAAACCCTTTTAAAAATTCCCAACATGGGGAATAGCAGCGAACAGGGGTGTTCACGATTTGGTTCGACAACAAAACCGAACCGAATCAAACCGTGAATACTAAATAATCGAGCCGACCCGAACCGTGAGTTTTGGTTCGGTTATTCGGTTCAATATTATTAATTAAAAATATTTTTTAAAATATTATTGAAAAAAAAATATAAAATTAAAGTTTTACTTCGGTTCGGTTCGGTTCAGTTTTATAAGAAATTATATATAAAAATAAAAAAAAATATAAATTTAAAGTTTCAGTTCGGTTCGAAAACCACCGAATTTCGAACCGAACCGAAAATTTGGTTCGGTGATTTTCCTAAACCGAACATACATAAAAAACCGACGGAACTGACCATTTTCAGTTTTGTTCAGCCAGTTCGATTAGATTTTGAACACCCCTAACAGCGAAATTAAAACGATGAAGGAGAGGATGAAGAAACCAAATTGAATTGCTGGACTACAAGAACTGACCAAGACAGAACCAAGAAAAATGGTTCGGATCGATTAAGTTTTTGTAGCCTTGTTTTAACCAATCATGCAAACTACAAACGCAAAAAAAAACACAAAATTCATGCAAACAAATCAATCTAATTTTCTAATTTAAAAAAAAAATTCGACATAGTACTCTCGTCTAACATGAAAGGTTTGTCTTGTGATTCCCGGAAGGAAAATACCTGTTTGAGCTGGTTAATAATAGGTATCACACTAACCAAAGTAATTAACTAAGTTTTAGGGTGAGTAAGTGATGTGATAATCATTTATAAATTGAGTCTTAGAACAATTTAATAAGTGTGAAATATCAACCTATAAATGATTGGTATCCTACATTGTCACTTAAACTTAGTCAGTTAATTGGTCAGCTAAAAATTACTCTTTTTATTAACTCCTTTCTATTTTATTTATAATAATTTAAAACTTAAGTACATTCATTTAGAAATCTATTAAAAGTTATGTCCATACATATCGTAGCGTGTCCATACTTGGCAGGAGTTGTTTAGCGTGTCAAATATGTGTATGAAATTTGAGAAAATACAAAAAAAATTCAACATGATTTTGTCGTGTTGACGTGTCATAGCGTGTCGGCAATGATTGGTGTATTTTCCTAATGATCGTCATGTTTCGATATCGAGAACGTGCATGTTCAGGGGATCATGATTATATGTCGTTGCTAGGTAATAGCAGAGGCACATCTTCAGTCTGATCCGTTGAATCATATCTGAACATACCAGATCCATTAAGAAAAAGGTAAAAAGAAAAAAAATTAAAAATTAATATTTTAATACAAAAGTAGTTTAGTCAGATTTGACTGAACGACCTGATCTAAGCCAACTGTTATCCCTACCGTTGCCAAGCAACGGTAGAGAAACCATTTCCATGTTCATGAGATGCGACCTTAAAATATCATTTATAAGGCTCATGTAAAGTGACCTAATAATATAGTAATGTATTGATAATTGTATCTTCTAGATTTTAACTGGATTTTCTTCTAAATACACTTCTACAGTTTGTCAAACTGTAAACAACCTGGTCCATTGGTATTAGACAACATTTAAAAATGCAAAATGTGGCTCCAAAGCATTTTACTTTAAAAGAGGTGATGTGTAAACTTCAAGGCGTTCAGTGGTGTAAGCCTCAATCTAAAGCAAAATGAAAGTAAAGAGTCATAAGTAACACGTAATCACACAAACTTACAATAGCCAATGTTTTGATTATTGTCACTAGTGCTTTCCCGAGCACCAATGAGAAAAGTAACTCTCTCCTAAGGGAAATTCGGTCAAAATTACTCCAGGATACTGACTTAGGCATCGGAGGTACTTATGCGAGGAAACCGCCATTCGGTTCTCTTCGTCTTGAGAGTTCTTTGTCTGTGTTTTATAGATTCCCAGGGTGGCAGAGTTTATGTGAGAGAAGGAGATTGCATAAAGCGTCACTGTTAAAATTTTTGGTACAAACGGTTAATGTCATTTATGGGGAACGACGATAAAGTCACTCCTACTCAAAGCACTTGGAACCTCCTCCCTCCCCTCAAGGAGAAGATGAGTTTGGCATCCTACACAGACGAAGTCCATGACGAGAGGGAGGATTCACTCTTCTCCCTAGTGGGAGAAGAACCATTTGCTTGTCATAATGACTACACAATGATGAAGAAGGATACAACGATTGTAACCTCTAACGTAACCAATAAGAGGAGGAAATACGTGTCAGTCACCGCTCAGGTTATAAAAGTTTCTTGCACAAAAATTATCCCCCATGACTTAAAGGCCCCCTGGCCGAGTCGCCACGTGTTCCTTGGACCATGGGGAAAAACTATACGGGAAAGGGTGAGGCGACACCTTAACCTGGAGAAATTGCCAACCCTTGAGGAAACCATGACCAAAACGAAACCAGGCTTCAGATGGCCATGCTCGCCGTTTCTAAGGTTCTGGTTGGGGTCATCCCAGGAAGATGGGGGAGGACAGCTAGGCAACTGAAGAATAAACAAATACAGAGACCCCTAAAAGACCTACTAGAAGATGGAAGAAAATATTAGTAGGTCACCCTCCGCCTAACTCCCTAGTGTCATTTTGGCCACCAACAAGTTTGCAAGGCTCCCGTGCAAATGAAAGCCACATGGCACGGATAAAGGGTCGAGTGTCATTCCTAGTTGAAATAAAAGGGCCTTGCATAAATCCTCCACGACAGGAATTTCCCGCTCTCACACCTTGCATCATTACGCTAGCTTGTAAGCCAAGTCAAAACCTAAAGCTCTGCTGATAGAGTAAGGATGGTCAAAAGACCCCTTACGCCAGTTTCCAATAAGATCATACTTTACTAGTGAGGCATACGAGCATATCCTACCCAAGCTCATACACGAAGTGGATGAACTCACATGAGAGAAGTAGCATGTGGCCGGATCATTGCCTGATGAATAATCTTTGGAAGGAACTTGAAGGCTTGGAGCGGTCAAACATTCTTCCATCAGAGTGTCTGGGAAAGGTGTTCAAGACAAATCGACATATGTACACGAGTACAATGTGAAACTCAAAAAGAAAGACGCCTCAACAAGGCATGGAAAATGGTAGCTCAGGGAACAAGACACCACACAATCTTTGATGCTTCACCTCGGCCCTTCCTCAGTCAGAGTAGAAGAATTGATCTCGATTTCAAATGACCAGCACCAAGGTGTAATGGGCAATACAAATAGTGTAATCGACGTTTGTTAAATAAAATGAGAAAATTGACTCTTCCACAAAGTGCCGTGAAGGATTAAAAAGTGTTTACCGATGCAGTGCTCTTGCCCACCAGAGCAACCCTGAGTTGAGGACAACATGTCTCGTCCAGACCAAAACGAAGCTCAATGGAAGTGAGAAACTTCATCTACTCAAGGAATGTTTATTACTTAAATCACAACTAGTGAGACTACAAAATGTTATGACAAAGGAAATAAACAAGACCATAACCAAAAGAAGGAGTCAAAGAGTAAGAAAGTTCATTCTCATTAATAAGGAGAAGGGATTACAAAGACAAGCAAAGGAAAAATTATAAATATCTCTTCCTCAGATAGATGGATAATCCCCTCCTTAGGCTAAATTTAAAATAAAAGACCCCCCCACGTTGGGGTTAGTGTTTGCAGGGTTTCCACAGCTTTCTTGAACTCTTATGGAGGTCTTAAGAGCTCAGGTCAATTTTCGGCCAAGGATTCATGATCACGACAACTTGGTCTGGCGCCCACACCAAGTCGAGCGAAAAGGGAACTCAACTCCTGGGCAGCACACCATTCCCGAGCTAAGGACGAAAAAGGCCTCAATATCTCCCACAAGGTGAGCAAGGAAGGGAGCCGACACACCTGAGTTTAAGATGATCCTAAAGGATACAAGTGGAAGGGTTACTTTACCCACTCGATAGGCATGCCGAAGTAAGTCGATGAAAGATCGAAAGGACAGAGATGGTGAAAGAAGGGAATGGTGACACGGTAGGAAATAGATGGATTGTGGTCGGTAAGGGTGCTCCACTAAGGATCAAAGGTCAAGGTTACCGGCTGGGTTACAAGCCTTTTTCAAGGATAAGGTTTCGCGACAAAGGGAATTTACAATTATAAATTCGATAACCAACGCAGATAAATGGTTCACCACTTAGAATGGAACGTCAACAACTTTGAGGCACGGCATTTAAAAGATAACAGAGAAGGAAACAACAACCGTGGAACGAAAAATTGAGAGGAAACCTCACAGGTAAACGAGGCCCCGAAAGGGGAAGGACCACCGTTCTCCCAAGGAGGAAAGTGGACCGAGTGGCAATAACATGGGTTTGCAAATGTTTCGACTCCTTTAGGAAGGCAATGATGGAGAAAATGAGAAGAAGAAGTGCCTATTTATAGGCCCAAAAGAGAGAAACCACTCATTTAATGAGCATTGAAGAAGACCATGATGGCAACCGTCGCAACGATTCTATGCCCACTAAACGACCGTTTCGCAGCCAATAAGAAAATTTTGAAAAAACGAACATCACTCAAATGAGCAGAGGAATGAAGCGACACATCGAGAAGTCAGGCTTCACATTTAGCAACCCTCACCCTCCTCTACGTGTACCACACACCATTAATGCCTCAACTCCCAAGAGATTGATGGTCTTGAATCACGAAAAAGGTGAAACGGCATGTGCGTGATGAGTACCGACAAAAATGGTCGGATAATTGATCACATTCAGTAGGGGCCTCCCAACCAAACTAACTTCAAACACAAGTGAGAAGTGCCTGAAATGGATGAAGCTCTCAACATGTCACCACTCAAGGTAGCTCGGACGAGGAGCTCGGATAAAGAAGTCTTCGGACCCGGGAGAATGAAGCCACCCAAGTCCTCAACTGGGGGCAACTGTTATAGGTGCTTTCCCGAGCACCAATGACAAAGTAACTCTCCAATAAGGAAAATTCTGTCAAAATTATTCTAAGATACTGACTTAGACATTGAATGCTCTTAGACAAGAAAACCACAGCCGATTTTCTTCATCTTGAGAGTTCTTTGTCTGTGTATTGCAGATTTCCAGACTGAGAGAGTTTATGTGAGAGAAGGAGACTGCGTAAAGCGTCACTGCTGAACTTTTCAGTTCAAACATTAATCATCATCCTAGTCATAATAAATAGCTTTGAAATCATGAAGTTGAAGATAGTCTATTATATCTTTTTGAATATTATGCTAGAAAAGATTCTAAAGGAAAAAGAACTATCACATTGGTTTCATAACTTGAGTGGTGTGATTATTTTATATTAACTTCTAAATGATTTTTTATCATATGCTAATAGTTTAAATCTTTCTCTGATTCAAGTGGTACGTCACTTAAGTTATCAATTTTTGTTGCTTCATGATCGGATTTTAAAGAACAAGGGGGCGAGTAAAAAAGGTGATACCTTTTTTCCTGTAAAATATATAATTTATGGAATAAGGTTTTACTTTTTTTCTTCTTAGATCAAAGAAAAAGACACATGGTTTAGAAAGAGAAGGAAAATAGGTCTACGTTCGAAGAAATAGTAAAATATTTATTAGAAAAAATATAAAAACGATGGAGGCTTAAGCCTCGAGAGTCTCAATGCGAACATTCAAAGGCTTAAGCCTCACTATAGAGAGGGAAAAAATTATAGTACTCCCGAGAGTATCACAAATTTTTATACTTTTTTAAGTTAAAAATTGATACTTTTCATCAATATTTTTTAACATTTTTTATTAAGTGTCAATTTTTAATTTGATGAAATACAAAACATTATGATACTCCTGAAGCATCATAATTTTTTCCCATAGAGAGGCGTAAGCCTCATCAAAGAGAGGGGTAAACCTCACTGTAGAGAGGCGTAAACTTCTTTCTTCTATCTCGAGACTTAAGCATTAAGGTACTTTTTATAGTCTCAAATTGAGGCGAGCTCAACTAAAGCGTTATAGCTTTTTTTAACATCAGTATTAAGTATTGCACTGCATGTCAGACTCCGCAGCTGAGGGAGTGTTGCCAGGGCAACCATTGACAGCCAAAGGCCTCAGAACGCGTGCAATTCGCCGACATGTTACAATGCCCAACTGGACTTGACTATACCAATTCATTAGCTGGCAGGCCGCGAGCATAGGATCTCCAGCAAGACATAAATTATTGTTTATTTATATCTTTGTACTACAAGGACAGTATCTGTCGTTGGAAGCTGCTGATGAAGTGGGGTTTTCCCCTTTTTTTTCTGTCTGTGTCGAAAACACATACTGTTTCCCATATATTGGGCATTTTCTTAGTTGCCCTCTATTTAATTTACAGTAAACTTATAATAGAATCAACTGCTTGCTTGCTTATGAATTATTGACTCTGCACCCTGTCTCTTATTTCCTGTGCAGCACCATTATGTTAGATTCTAGATTCCTTTTTGTAGTTAATACTCTCTTTCTCAAATAGATTTATCAGGCATTATTTTTTCATGTTTGAAAAGATGAGGCACTTTATTATTAATTTCTTCATAAAAATCCATTTGTTTTTATAACCAAATATGTTCTAACAAACTTTGACAAGTTTCGCCATTGTAATCTATGGTAAGATATCATGTTCTGCGGATCTTTTACACTGTCGGGAATAATTTTTTGGCATTGATGTTAGGTCATTGCGACCCTTAGATTACTTTTGAAGCAATATGAGCTACACAAAGCGCAACAGGTAAAATATTTTTTTCTTTCTTGGAGGGGTTCACTAAATACGTACTAGGGCTCATCAAATACGTACAAAATAATAATTCTTGGAGGAGTTCACCAAATACGTACTTGAGTTCACCAATTACGTAGTGTGGTTTACCAAATACATACAAAATAATAATAATTCTTGGAGTGGTTCACCAAATACGTACAAAATAATAATCCTTGGAGGAGCTCATCAAATACGTACTGAGATTCACCAATTACGTAGTAGGGTTTATCAACTAGGTACAAAATAATAATTCTTGGAGGGGTTCACCAAATACGTACTGGAGTTCACAATTGCATAGTGAGGTTCACTAAATACATACAAAATAATAATTCTTGGAGGAGTTCACCAAATACGTACTGAGATTTACCAAATACGTAGTGGGATTCACCAATTACATAGTGAGATTCACCAAATACATACAAAATAATAATTCTTGGAGGGGTTCACCAAATACATATTGGGATTCATCATTTTCGTAATGAGGTTCACCAATTACGTAGTGAGTTTCACCAAATACATACAAAATCATAATTTTTGGAGGGGTTCACCAAATACGTACTGTGGTTCACCAATTACATAGTGAGGTTCAACAATTACGCAATGGGGTTCATCAATCTATCCCAGCGATTTCTCTAACCAATAGCGGCGGTTTTTCATCCAATACCGATGATTTTTGGGCCCAATACCAGCGGTCATTCATCCAGTACGGCGGTTTTGGACCCCATGTTGGCGATTTTTCATCTTATACTAGCGGTTTTGGGTCCTATAACGGTGGTTCCTGGCAAATTTTTTTCATTTTTCGCGGTTTTGTTGTTTTTCAGCGGCTTTGCATCAATACAATGGTTTTGAGGACCTTTTTAGGTGAATCCCTCCAAGAATTATTAATTTTGTACGTGGAATATTTTGGTGAACTCCTCCAAGAATTATTAGTTTTGTACGTGAAATATTTTGGTGAACCTCTTCAAAATTATTAATTTTGTACGTGAAATATTTTGGAGCATTTGTTGTACGTGAAATATTTTGATAAACCCCTCAAGATTCCTTTGTACTCCACTAGGTAGTAGAGCTCATCAAATACGTATAAATTAATAGTTCTTGGAGGGGTTCACCAATTACGTACTTGGGTTCACCAATTACTTACAAATTAATAATTCTTGGAGGGGTTCACCAAATACGTAGTGGAGTTCACCAATTACGTACTGTTTTACCAATTACATACTGGAGTTTACCAATTACGTAGTGAGGTTCACCAAATATGTACAAATTAATAAATCTTGGAGGGGTTCACCAAATACTAGGGTTCATCAATTACGTACTGATGTTCACCAATTACGTAGTGAGGTTCACCAATTACGTATAAATTAATAATTTTTGGAGGGGTTCACCAAATACATACTGGAGTTCACCAATTACGTACTGAGATTCACCATTTATGTTCTGAGGTTTACCAATTACGTAAAACCTAATCGCCATACCTAATAGGCGAATCGCCTATTTTTAGCCGCTAAAGCGCCATCACGAAGGTGCTAATCACATCTTCAAAGCCAAGCGCTAGTTTTATGCCTCTAATCGCCTATTTCATTCCCCAAACACCATGTCTAAATAGGCGATCTTCAGTCTCCCTCCCAATCGCCAGTTTTTCGGGCCTAATCACCATTTATATGGCTCTAATTGCCATTCTTCACAATTAACCGTAAAATTGATATTTTTATAATTATTTACCGCACATCCGGAAAACCATTGATAAAAATGGAAAAAAAAACTTGTTATTTCAATGCAAACATTCATGATACTCACTTATTATATGAAATTAGATTGGATTAATTAAGGATTTCTGATGCAATTGAACACTTATTCATAAACTCGTTAAAAGTTGTCATTGATAATGTTGTTGTGCTTTTGTGAGAAGTATCGAGCGAGATGAGTTTCACCATATATAATTATAGGTCATGTTGTTATGATAATCGGTAAATTATATTTATCAGTTTGGCGAACACGTATAACCTTCAAGCTTTAAATCGAATGTATCCGCTAAAAGTTTGAAGTTGAATGGAAATAAATGAGAACGATTTTCTCATAAAAATATAAAAACTGTCTAAAATAACTGAATAAGATGAATTTATACCGTTCTAAAAAACCCTAAATATTAAAAGAGATTAAAATTACAAAAAACCCACAATTAAGTTCGAAACAACTTCCGGGCCTCTGAAAGTGCTTAAAATAATGTTTTTGGACCTGAAACTGTGTTGCGACTACCAAACCCTATCGCACGTGTAAATGTATGAATAAGATTCGATTTAATATCTTACGACCCACGTGGTTCGACCCGAGTCAAAAGTTACATCCTCTAGAAGTTGAACTGCATGTGTCACGATCCAATATGGAGTATTGAAACCAAACACCATTCATTACTGGTGATTTGCCAGTTACGAATGGCGTTAGAGCCTAATGGTCGTACCCCAGCAGATGGACATGAGCCAAACATATGTTACAATGAGGTTTGAGGTTCAAACGCTACCAACAGACCCCAAATGCCATTCATGACTCGCGATTCGCCACTCACGAATGACGTTTGGGGTCTAAACGCGACCAGCAGGCCCCAAATGCCATTCATGACTAGCGATTCTCAAGTCACAAATGGCGTTTGGGGCTTGATGGTCGCGCCCCAAATGCTTAACACAAAGGCATTTGGCCGGTGTCGTTAGACACGGGCCAACCACATGTTACAATGACGTTTTGGACCAAAATGCCACCAGCATTCCCTAAACGCCTTAAACACATGCGTAATGAAAGGCATAATAATTTCATGTGCTTGTAAATTCTAGATCTTTCCCTCTCATAAAGTTATGCCTTACATTTATCTTTTTCATTCACTTAGTCATTTTCTCACCCTTTATCATTTTCATACACTTGTTTTCTCACTTAGTCATATTTTCATGCATTTAGACATTTTGACATACTTAGCTATTTTCACAAATTTAGCCATTCTTATTTTCACCAGTTTGTCGTTTTCATGTACTTAGTCATTTTCACACATTTAATCATTTTCTCAACCTTTATCATTTTCATGCACTTGTTTTGTCACTTAGTCATATTTTCATGCATTTAGGCATTTTGACATACTTAGCTATTTTCATAAATTTGGCCATTCTTATTTTCACAAGTTAGTATTTTTCATGTACTTAGTTATTTTCATATACTTAATCATTTTCACACACATGTAGTCATTTCAACACTTAGCTATTTTTTTGCACCTAGCCATTTTCATAATTTAGTCATTTTCACAAAT
Source organism: Datisca glomerata (assembly GCA_003255025.1). Classification (NCBI taxonomy): domain Eukaryota; kingdom Viridiplantae; phylum Streptophyta; class Magnoliopsida; order Cucurbitales; family Datiscaceae; genus Datisca; species Datisca glomerata. Next base: position 122,920 of record QANY01006045.1, read on the forward strand.
TTACTTATTTTCACACACTTAACCATTCCCACACACTTAATCTTTTTTAAACACTTAGCCATTTTCAGCAACTTGCTTTTGATGCACTTAGCTATTGTCACACTTTGACATTTCATGTATTTATAGGTCATGATATTAGGATGATCGGTAAATCATATTTATCAGTTTGACGAACATGCATAACCCTAATGTTGGTCAATTTTCATACACTTAGTCATTTCTAACATATACTCTTCATAAAGGTTCTTCCATTTCTTCAAGCTCTCTTCAAAAACTTCACATACTTAGTCATGTTTACACTCTTAGCCATTTATATACTTGATCATTTTCACGTACTAATCTCATTGTAAATCTTTATGAAATAATAACTCGTTATCAAATAAAAAATGTAATTCAGACTTTTTAAAATCATTCATCGGTACCACTGCATATGCATATTTTTTTTCCGTTACAAATCCCTTCTATTTTAAACTCTACAAACAGACTTCTAACTTACTTTCTGTATATTACAACACAAATACAGATGATAGAGATTTTTCAATAATTGCTTCAGCTGCATCGTTTCATTCCAAGTACAACATGTCTCTCATATCCAATCTGTACTCTACTCTTCATATAGGTTCTTCCATTTCTTCAATTAACTATAATTTAAAAAAAGAAGTTGATGATTTTAGGAATATGCATATCTCCAAAGGTTGGCCATTGGTAACAAAATGATCCACATCAAATGCCTCCAAAGATTTGTCATTCAGTTTGGCCTCTTCATTAGAAACTTGTATTTCAACAATGTTCTAGGCAGACACATAATAATTGATATCACAAATTCACAATAAACTCCTCAAATAGATTCGAGAAAAGAACTTTAAATTGAAAACCCTCAAACTCACGTCTATACATAACTACACAAATATTACACTATAAAGTAGCAGAATGATATGTAAATCCTGATACTTTTTAATGACTATTTTAGCAGCACCATTTTACTCTTAGGATCAAGTTGTAATGTATGAGGATAGAGCAGCAGCCTCTCTCCATCATGGTCCACAATAGGAAGCTGTGATTAGAATGTGAAGTCAAATATCACAGAAAATAGTTGGGATTCAAAAGGAACCTGAAGTCAAATATAAAAAAAATAGACAAAAAAAGATGGATGAAATAAGAGTAACCATCCTAAGCAGTAGGATCATATGATAACACTTACATGTTGATTTGTTGATATATTAAATAGAGTTATATAACAGATTAAAAAAATAAGGTGACATTTGAAAGTATGTGTATAACATCTAATCATTAAGACTATATGCATAACGTTCTTTGTATAGCCTATCCTTTGTAAAGCATGTGAAAACGTTAAAACTATAACAGAGAACTCTACCAAAATCCATTGACAAAAAACATAAAATTCGACTAAAACCAGAATCATAAAGCATGTAAGAGTCCTGCAAAAAAGGTAAAAAGAATCACCGAATAGATGAGCACCAAAGCGAACCTAATATTCTAGTAGAATGTCTAAAAAAGCAGTTTCCAGTTTGTTTGTAATTCTTTGACCTTTCTTTAAATAAGCTACTCTTACAACTAGTATAATTGTTAAAATATCGGACACAACTAATATGTTTCCGGTCAAGATTAACACGCTCAATTCTCAAATACAAATAATACAACAAAAATTGCGAGGAAATGAAATTAATGCGAATAAACAAGCATACATACATGAAGTGTTATATACCATGAAAAACTAATCATGCTTATTCTATATCACCATTTTTAGCATAAAAATCCATCAAATCATTATTCAAGTATAAACGTGAAGTAAACAAGGACTGACGCGGTTAAATACTTATGCTCATACATGAGTAAAGCTAAAAAAGAGACCAACGCAATAATGTCCTATTGCAAGTTTGCAACTACAGAACAAGACACATAATCAGTAAAATAAATCATCAAAATAAACAAGGGAAAAGCAAAGAAAATGCCAAAAAAGACAGTCCAACTATTCAAAATGCTTTTCCAATATGAACAACACCATTAACATTGAACATCAATTCAATTACAAGCAGGCTGCCCTTCCCTTCAACTGAACAACATCATCAGAATCAATTTGACCAAGCTTTTCTGAAATCCGTGAGTGATGTTGAGTTTATCCAGAATCAAACCCTCTACTGAACAGAAATAAGTCTCGAACAAAGCTGAAAATTCGTAATCCAATGAAACCCAAACAAAATCAAATGAAAAATAAATCAGGTTTAAAAAACCCTATGAAATCACGACAGAGAGGGGGTGAACTGTAAAATAATAGTCTCTGTTTTCTTATCTTAGCAAATTCAAAAAAATTAGAAAAAAATATTCAAGTAAAATCCCAAAAAATTGTAGATCTATAACCAAATCGTGAAAAATATGGCTGACTCACCTGATCATATAAATGTGAACCTGAAATCGAGAGAGGCAAGGGAAATGAAGAAATGTAGATCTGAGATGAGAGAGGCGAGTGAGTCGAAGAGAGGCAGAACTGAGATGAGAGAGGCGATGGAGATGAAGAGAGGCAGATCTAAGACGAGAGGTGAGGGAGATGAGGGAAGAGGCAGATCTGAGAGGAGAGGTGAGGGAGACGAGAGCGTTGACTTGCTGAGTTTGGTAGTTGCGAATGATGAGAAGAGGCTTTGCTCGATAAGGGAGAGAGCCTGAGTTTGGTGAATAAGAAGAACAAATTGCGCTTGCTTTCGTTGTTCGTGGTGGAGGTTGGAGGAAAAATCGTGCTCGTCGATTTTGAGTGCCCTAATTTTTGGTTGTAGTCGAAGAAGTGGAAAGGGGAAAGTTGAGAGATGAAGGAGGAGATGTTAACTTACTCTATCAGTTTCTAAAGAAAATAAAATTAAAAATAATTTAATGACTATGATTAATCTAGCCATATCTTACGATTAGGATTAATCCCAACATCAATACTAGAAAAAAAATCCCAACATTGAAAAAGGACTCATGTTTTGTGTGTTTGCCTTTAAAATTTGCTAGTAATCGGTACCTACATAAGGCCAATTGACATTATTACTCACTCTATAGAAAGAAAAATTGGCAACACATATAAGACATTTTTGTGATTTTTTTTGTCAAAGAAGGTATTTTTGTTATCTACTTGCATGTTTTTGTCATTATTAGAAGCATTTTGTTTTCGGTTATTCAAAATTTGAATCTAGATTATAAGTGTGGATATAAAAATTTATATACATGATGAGAAAACCCTGATTGTCATAATAAGGAAAAAAAACTTGAACATGATTAAAGTTTAACTACATTTTTATCCTCCAATCACGACTCTTTTTTCATTTATTTTTTGAAATTTATGTTTAATCAATATAATCCTTCAACTTGAGATCGTTCTCACATGTTGAGATTTTTTTTTTCTGATATGGATGTTGAGAGTTTTTGGTAAACCCAACATGTATTTAGTGAACTTAAAAAATTTAATGAACCTCCTATTTAATGAACTCTACACATATTTGATCAATTTTGAAATTATTTTTGTTTCAGTGCATAGTGTATATTCTGCGAGTAAAAAGTGTCTATAATGCTGGCTTAGTGAACAACATTATTATGTTTTGGAAAGATCTCCATTTTAATAAGAAATTGCATAATATATTTTATTCGTCAAATCATTAGTATCGTGACATTTCACTTACAAATTTAATGTAATGAAACTAACTGAATACTGTTAAAAGTTAAAAGACCAAATTTAACTAAAACAAGTCAAAATTAAGGGTTTTAAATTATTGTTAATCCTTTTTTTTTGTCATTTTTCATTAGAAAATTTACGTTTCATGAAACCATTCGCTACACCACCTGGCCTGGCTACTAGAGACATTGAAATTCCACCCAAGCTTTTAATATTCCTTCATAGGTTCATGGGAAACAGAGCCCTCTTTAGTTTTTCAACACTTCCCTTTAATTAATCTTTATCTCTACCAACTTGACATATAAACATAATAGACATACTGTTCCTTTGTTTTGTAATCTTATTCCTATTTTTGTAATGCTTACACGTGTATCTCCCTAATTTCCACCCTTCCACAGACAACCCCATTAATTTTTCTAAGTCTAAAATTGATAAACTAATCCAACAAAACCACCTAATGGGAAATTTCCAATTTCCATTAGACTACACAAAATAAGATCTGGGTTTATTTTCAAACACCTATAAATAAAAAACCCATACCCATCTCAAATTCAATAAACCCACCACTCAGAAATGGCTCAATTTCTCTTCTTCTTCTGCTTCATCTTATCAAGTGCTCTCATGGGTTTATCAGTGGCTACCGAAAGCAGAGCACAAGCACCTTCAATTAGAAAGTTTGGACCGAGTATCGCTATTAGCCCCTCTGAAGCACCGCAAACCCAAGTGAAAGTTCAGTCTACAAGCAGTGGGAATGTTGAAGGTGAATTTCATTTGAAAAAGCACCATCATAAGTCAATAGACAAGTCTATTGCCGGAGGCGCCGTGATATTGGGGTGCTTAGCCACCACGTTTCTGGTGGCGGTTTTTTGTTACATTAGAGCTACCGGAAGACACAAATCAGATTTTTTGGTGTGAGCTTTAAAAGTTTAGCTTTTGTATTCAAGTGTTTTCATACCTATCGGTGACTTACTAGTCGCCCGTTCTGTTTGATACAATATAAAGTAAATGATAACAGTATTGTAACTTGTAAGCTACATAATGAAACTTTAAAAAGTTACTCTGCTTGTCTGGAGTGAGACCATACACTGAACATAATATCTGCAAAGATTGTAATGCGTCAATTTTACCAGTATTGTAGCTCGATTTATGAGAGCACTGTTCTGAATCTGATGGTTGCTTCTTGTAAACAAGAGATGACAAAGACTTCAAAGGTAAGTAGCACAAAGAGTGGATCTCTGTCAAGAGTCTCGAATCACTCCCAATTGACTATGAAGTTTTGTATTTTCATAAAATGCACCAGGATAGATTGGTAGCAACGTGTAATACATTAACTTTACCTGACATAAATCATCCACCCGCTGACATGATAAATATTGATTTACAAAAGTGATAATAAGTGAGAGTTATAATTACTGGAACTTATTTTTTAAATAAATAATGAAATGATTTAAACATTACCTCACATTTCTTTCTCGTGGAAAACGAACTTTGTTCATCTTCTAAAGCTAACACAAAATTGCAGGAGATGTACAGCCGTCCAAAAAAACCATCACGTGATTTGGAACATTTTTTTTAAGAAAAACTTTGCAAATCAAATAACCAACCAAAACATAAGAATATGAAAGGAATATAGAGCTCTTTAAGACATGAGTCGTCAAAAAATACGTCCTCCAAAGACATTTCGAATGGAAATGGTTAAAGATTCTTCCACCGATCAATCTATCAAAGATTTGCTACATAGAAGCCTCCAAAAATGCAAATATTGAACAAACCAAATTAAACACGAGAAACCAAGAGCCTTTATTTGTGGGGATGACAATTATAGATCTAAAAAATCTATGGAAGAAAATTATCAAATATCTAGATATCATTTTTTTTATGTTCGGTCCCCTTCAATGTTTTTCTGACTTAGTGTTGCTTTGAAGTTTCTGATTCAAGTTTTTGTTTTAACTTTCAATGATGATGTCCCTCCTCAGATTCGTTCTCTGACAATGACAGAGACAGATGGTCGATTCTGACTGTCCGATCAGATATGACCGTCCGTCGAGATTTAGATGGATAAGATTTGATCAAATTATAAATGAAGCTTCAAACAAAATTAGTGTTTTTTTTTTATACATGGTGAATGTGTATTTATTATAGAGCTTTAAACAAAATCACTGTCAAGGATAAATTCTCAATGCCAGACATTGACGAGCTCCTTGATGAATTAACGGGTGCGCATTTTTTTATGATGGTCACTATGAATTTCTCGTGATGTCATTTGAACTTATCAATGTTCCTTCCACTTTTCAAGCTCTTATGAATGTGGTATTTAAAGAATATTTATGAAAATTCATTTTGGTATTTTTTGACTATATTCTTATTTATAGTAAAAATTGGGATGAACACTTGAAGCCCATTTAGATATTGTTTTTAAATCTTTGAGAGATAACAATCTACATGTAAAACTTGAGAAATGTCATTTTGCGCAAGACAAAGTAAAGTACTTGGACCATGTGATTTCGAGAAAAGGAGTAGCAGTAGATCCTTAAAAAATTGAAGCTATGTTATCTTGGCGTAAACCAACGACAACCAAAGCAATGTGTGATTTCTTGGTCTTATGGGGTATTATAGAAAATTTATCTAAAACTACGGAAAAATTGCCGCTCTACTCACTTCAACGTTGAAGAAAGATTCTTTTACATGGAATGAAGTTGCAGAATAGCCTTTTAAAAGATAAAAAAATTTATGACACAAGCACCAATACTAGCACTCCCTGATTTTTGAAGAACTTTTATTGTTGAATGTGATGCTTCTAGACTTGGTGTAGGGGCTGTTTTGATGCAAGATAAAACCCATTGCTTATTTTAGTCATGCACTTCATGGAATGCATTTATTACTGTCAACATACGAAAAGGAGATCTTGGCGTTGGTACTTGCAGTTCAAAAGTGGAGACCTTATCTTCTGGGCAGACAATGTCGAAATAAGTGATGAAGAAGAAAGATTCAAGATGAAGAAGAAGGAGACGGAAGAATGTAGAAGAACCAGAGGAAGAAGATGAAACTGTATTGAATTCGTCAAAAGGTCTCATGTACAGAAGAGAACAAAATAGAGATAAAGGCTAGGAAAAAAAGTACAATACTATCCTTTTAACTAAACTAAATATCCAATTAACTATGTCTAACATCCCCTCAAACTTATCATGGGTTAAAGAATAAGTTTGTCTCTTAGAAATTGAAACAAATCTGCCAATTGAATTTGAGAGGGAATATGTTGAACAATAAGATCTTTCTTCATAATCTTCTCCCTCACAAAGTGGAAATCAATCTCCACATGCTTAGTTCTTGCATGGAGAATCGGGTTAGAAGCCAATGATATCGCATAAGCGTTATCATAGTGTATAGTTGGAGCTTTATCTTGAAAAACATGAAAGTCTCGAAGAATTTGCCGAATCCAGCTCACCTCCGCAACAATATTTGCCAAAACTTTATACTCAGCTTCGGTAGAAGATCTGGCAACCGTGGTCTGCTTCTTAGCACTCCATGACACAACGTTTGAGCCAAGAAAAACAACAAAGCCTGAGGTAGATCTCCTATCGGAAGGATCCCCAACCCAATCAGCATTAGTGAATGCCTGTAAATGAAAATTGCCTGGTTTAAACAAGAAACCATAACCCAAAGTTCCAACTAAGTATCTTAGTATTCGTTTAACTGCTACAAAATGAGTAGTTGTAGGAGAATGCATATATTGACATACACGATTCACAGCAAAAGAAATATTAGGATGAGTGAATGACAAGTACTGAAGAGAGCCAACAATGCTCCTATAAAGAGTTACATCAGAGAGAAGAGTACCCACATCCCATTTGAATTCCTATTAATTTCTAGACCAAGAAAGTACTTTAAACTACCTAAATCAATCATTTTAAATACATTTTGTAGATCAGAAACAATATGAGTAATATAATCATTATCATTCCCACTAATGATGATATCATCAACATATAATAAGATATAAGTCAAAGAAGAAGAAGTTGCATGAACAAATAAGGAAGTATCAGCTTGGGAAGCGGTGAAGCCAATGGGAAGCAAATGACTAGTCAAACGTTCAAATCACGCCCTAGTTTCTTGCTTAAGACCATAAAGAGATTTGTTTAGTTTACATACATGATTAGGATAATACGTGTCAATAAAAACTTGAGGTTGAGACATATATACCTCTTTAGAAAGAGTATCATGCAAGAAGACATTTTTTTACATCAAGTTGTCTTAAGGACCAGCCATAAGTAGTAGCCAATGATAGCAAAATAAGAATAGTAGGTCATTTAATGACTGGGCTAAAGGTTTCACTATAGTCTAATCCAGCTTATTGATGAAAATCCTTAGCAACTAACCTTGTTTTGTGCCTAGAACTAGAACCATCATGGTTATATTTAAGCTTATACACCTATTTACATCCTATAACATTTTTTTTATGGGGATAATGGTACTAAGGTCCAAGTTTCTTCAAAAAATTAAGGCATTATATTCATCATTCATGGCCTGGACCCGAGCAGAATCTTTGCTAGCAGAAGTGAAAGAGGTAGGTTGATGCAAAGATGGAGAAGGAGGGGAGGCAGAAACATTTAAAGCCCTTTTCTTAAATATGACAGATTTTGGCCTAGTTTGCATGGGGTGGGAAAAGCAACTATGGGAAGACACATTGGAAGGTAAAGACTGAGAAGCAATAACTATAGGCAAATCAATAGAAATATTAGAAGAAAGATCAGGAAATGTGCTAGAGTCTAAGGACCCAAAAGTGATAGTAGGATGCATAACAGGGGAATTATTCAAGAGTGTAATGAAGGCATTATTGGGCACATCAGTGGGCACAGAATCAATATTCACAATTTGATCATTAGTAGGCATATCAGGAACAAAAATTGTAACAGCAACATCAGACATATCAGAAGAGGTATTTTTTTTTTTGTAGAAATAGCATAATCAATATGCATAACAGTATTTTCAGCATGAGAATGAACATTCAGAGGAGAGACAGACATATTAGAAGTATGAACAACATTATGATCATCACTAGCAGGAACTATATCAGCATTGGCAGAAGGAGTATAGCTAGAAGAGGCAGTAGAAGCAGGAGTGGGGGAAAAAGGAGTAGAACCAGTGATAGCCAAGGGGAAAAGTTTTTCATTAAATAATACATGTCTAGAAACATACATTCTTTGAGATTGTTTATGATAACATAAGTATCCATTTAACTATTTCCTGTACAGAAGTGAACAAAATAAAGATAAAGGCTAGGAAAAAGGAAAGTACAATACTACCCTTTTAACTAAACTAAATATCCAATTAACTATTTCTAACAGACATTTCGTGGTGAGAACTAACCACCAATGTCTCAAGCACCTTTGGGACCAAAGGATCATTACCAGCGAGAAGCAAAAATGGTTGTTCAAATTAATGAGCTTCGACTTTAAGGTTGAATATAAAAAGGGAGTTGAATATATAGTCGTCGATGCATTGTCAATGAAGGTGAAGAGCATTTGGGCAGCTTGCACTTAATGTCCTTTCCTACTCCCCATTGCCTGGATACTATCAATGAAGAGATGAAACAAGTTCCACTTTACAAAGTCTGAAGGCAAAAATTGACCAAGATGAAGCTATTGGCCCATGACAGATATTTGATGGGAAAATCTTTTCAAGGACCGGATTTATCTAGATGAGAAGTCACAACTTACGTCATCCATTTTTAAGGAGTTTCACGACAACACTCATGAAGGCTATACGAAGACTCTCCAATGTATTAAAGCTTTCTACTGGAAGGGAATGCGTCAACAAATAAATCAATTTATACGCAGTTGTTATGCATGTCAACGGCACAAGGTGGAACAAATGGCACTTGCAGGAATCCTACAACCACTTCCCAATCCAAATTTAATATGGGAAGACATCTCAATGGATTTTGTTGAAGGATTACCCACCTCTAATGGTAAGATGACTATACTTGTGGTAGTTGATAGATTGTCAAAATATGCCCATTTTATCTCTCGCTCACATCCTTATATTGATATGGGGGTTTCTAAGTCGTTCTTTGATAATGTATTTAAGTTACATGTCCTTCTAAATCAATTGTATGTGATAGAGATCCTACATTCACGAGTATTTTTTGAAGAGAATTATTTCGGCTCAATGAAACTTCTTTCAACTTTAGATCCATCTACCACCCACAAACAGATGTGTAAATTGAAGTCTCGTGATCAAGTTCTTAAGGAAGTCAATGTTTGTATTCAAAAGGCTCGAGTGAGAATGAGAAAGATTTATATGACTCACGAAATAGAGAGAGAATTTGTTGTGGGTGAATTTTTTTATCTGAGATTGCAACCATATAGGAAAATATCTAGCCTCAAGAAAGAGTAACGAGGCATTTCCGACCAAATGATTATAAGAGAAGTAAAGAAAGAAAGAAAGAATTCCAAACTTTCTGCAAGATAGGCCATTTAAGGTTATGGGGAGAGTGGGTCTAGTCGCTTATAGATTGCAACCGCCTTCCACGCCTAAAATTCATCCAGTGTTCCACGCGTCATTCCTTGAAAAGAATATTGGAGAGGAGTAGACTGTGCAAGCTATTGCTTACAACCAATACCGGAAGTCGTTCTTGACCGTAGAATTAGAAACGGAAGAGAAGAAGTTGTCATTCACTGGCAAGGATTATCTCCTGCAGAGACTATGTGAAATGATCATACATCTATCAAAGAACAATTACCCGAGCTTACTCTTGAGGACAGGGGTGTTGTTTAGGGGTGTAAAAAAGTGTAATCCAATAAAAAATTATCAGTTCGGTCAGTTCATTATATGCCCACGGTTCAGCTCGATTTGATACTGTTGAATAACCAAAATTTTGGTTCGGTTAAAAAATTTATATAATTTTGAAGTGAACCGATACTTAAATAATAATTATGGTGCAGTTTTATCTCACTGTTTTATACACCCTCCATCCAATACGTAGTCGTCTATACTCAAAATAAAATAGAAAATTATGTTTGTTGTAGGCATTCTCATCCTCCATCTCAAATTTCTTCACACCCTAACCCCGACGGCGCGCGGCTGTGTCCATCTCTATCTTTGAGAACTTCACTAAGCTTAGTGGGATTTTGGTTTTCCATGCTGCTGGTGATGGTGCTTGTTCTGGGCTTGGTTATCTTCTTCTTGAAAGACTCTCTGTAGACGACGGAAAGAGATCCAAGGTCGGTATTATTGTTTACCCTTTATCTCAGGTCTCCATCTCTGTTGTAGAGCCTTGCAAGTATCCTCTCCACTCACTCTCTTCTAGAGCACACTGATGTTGCTGAAAAATCTGTAATTTATGAAGCTTACTGGGGTTGAGAGAATTTATGAAATGTTTTGAAGCATAATGAAGCAAATATGAGAAATCTGTCGCAAATCTTGAGATATTGAGAGGCCCACTTACATCAAACTTAATGGGGTTGTTTCTCAGGTACACCATGTCGATTTAGGAGGGAAAAAAGGAAGAAAGTAGGAAATATAATTTCTGATTTTTAGATAGTAAAAGAGAGGGAGCTTTCATTAGGTAATCGATTCTTTGTTTCCACGCTCATGGCATATGGGTGGGTCTCTTTGTTCCATTTTGATGGCTGTTTTCTTGAAGATTTCCAGTGGATAATTGTTGAATGTTGCATAAATTTCCCTCACTGAGAATGTTGTAGCCGAACCGTAAGTCACGGTTAAGTTCGGTTCTGTTCATATAGGACTCACGGTTCGATTCTTCGATATTCAACTGAATCTTCAGTTCTCAGTTTTTATCGAATTAATGTATCCTTAGGAGGTCTTCCTCCACTAGCAGGTTTTTTCAGAAAACTTCATTTATTCTGGTGTGGATGGCAGGCAGGCCTATCTTTCTTGGTTTCAATAGGACTCCTTACGAGCGTTCTTTAATTCCAGCAAAGGAAGAAGCGATCGAGTTGTCGAATGAAAACCGGTCTACTAAGGCCCTGTTTTGGCGTGACTTTCTTCTGGGTCAGGAAGTCAAATCGATTACACCTTAGTGTTGTTTGAGAAAAGGGGAGCTGATACAAGTTAGTCGCTTGAGCTGTTGCGTTGAAGGACACGTAGGAGAACGTGGATTTGGTCAATGCGTGTTGCAACTAATTTCCTTTATTTTGGCAATAAATAATTTTCTTTCTCCAATAATCTCTTTGTTGGTCAAATTATGTTTTAGTTCCTTAATTGGAGCAATTAGTTGCCAAGTGCACCGTTTGGAGTTGTATTTAAATATTGAAAATATGGAGTGGAAGAATTATGCTTTTGTCTATTAATCTCAAACACTTGTATTTGTTCTGGAGGTTTTAGTTCCCTCGAAGAACTAAGCGGAAGAGTCAATTTATTGTTTCGGTTATTTTTATTTTGGGTTTGTAACAGATTACAGTAAGGTCTATTAATAAAGCTATGGTCTGGTTTATAAATACAAAACGAAGCCATGGATGCACCTTCTTCTTTTAAGTCCTAAAAGAACTCTCTTTCCGCCCAACGAAATTTCATGTAAAAAGGTGCAAATAGAATCATGTTCTTAGCCAGTTATCAATTACATTACATATAAATTGGTGAAAGACAAAAGGGCAATTGTATGTCTGTTAAACAACTTACTTTCCTAATTTGATTGAGATTGTTAATTTATCTTTTTCAGAAAATAAGTTGTAAATTTGAAATGCTAATTGTAAGTCAATTAAGTTTAATTGAGTTTTAATCAAGAATAATTTTAGAATTGATCAAATTTTAAGTGATTACGTGATGTGTAAATTATTTATAAGTTAGTGTTTTATAATTTATTAAAATTATTTGATCATTGTAGAATTATTCCTCAATCAATTCATGATCAACTTTTAAATTTATTTTAAAATAATTTTTTTCTGACAGAGGAAAATCATAAAAATCGAACCGAAATAGTTTTGGTGGTTCGATCTGCTTTGGTTATATGGAAACCACGGTTCAATATGTTTTGATATTAAAAAAATCACATTTATGATTCAATTAAAAAAAATATCTTTTTAAATCGAGCTGAACCGAACACATTAAACTAGTAGAAACTGCGGCAAAACTTTAATTCGCTTGCCAAACAAGCCAACTTTTCGATGGAACACGCGCGCATTCTCCATTGAACCGCGAAGTTCTTTTTCCAATCTCATCTCTCTTTCGCTAAGCCAGGCACCTCTCTTCTCCTTGTAAATCTTCAGTGATCACAGAACTTTGCAAATCTCTGATAGCAATGGCGAGTGAGAAAACAGTGATGGCGGTGATTAGGGCAGCCAGGCCTAATTTTCGCAACGACAACGATAAAATCGCCTTTGCCGTTCATTCTGCTTTCCTTGCATCGGGGTTCGTGCTCAACGCCACTGGGCCATCGGCTCTTTCTGACAATGCATTTTCTTCTTCCTCTACGGGTATAAATCTATCTTTCTGTGCTTAATAAAGTATCTGTGGAAGATTATAATTAGTGCTTCTGTGTCTATTTTTGGGGTTTAGATGAAGTGGGTATCGAGCGGTGGAACGAACTAGATGATGAATATGCTTTCGTCTATATTAACCCTGAGGGTTCGAAATCAAGGAAAGTGTTGGTGAGGTGCCTCGTAGTGAACGGTAAATTGTTTGTTGATACTTTAGCTGATAAGGATTCGGAGCCGGTTCATCTCGAAATTGAGTAGGCTTCCTTTCTCATTCCCCTGGCTTTACAATTTGCAATCTTTGTTTGAACGTTTGATTGATGCTATGGAACTTCGGTTTTTGTCATGTAGTGTAGGAGAGTATGTAAACGAAAATGGGGGAAGCAATTTTTCTGATCAGTACAAGAATTTGGAGAAGCTGGTACAGCGTCTGACTTCGGAAGTTTTGTCTAGAATAGATGGTTCCAAAGCCCAATCTAGTAATCCTGCAAGGTAAATCAGGTCGACGATTATTTTTAAAAGAATTATGTAATGATTTGATATGGTAGCTATGATTATATGCTGCATGAAAATCATATATTTTAAACTCTTTCTTACTTGCAGTTCATTTCAACTACAGACTTTGATTATTTCACTCTCTCAATTCATTTGAAGTTCATGAAAGTCAGATGATAATGCTTGAACCACATATTTATCAGTTAATGGTTCCAAGTGTTATGATGAGGAATCGTGATAGAAGTTTTATTAGCTTCTAACCATGTAATTGTAATGTGCTTTGCAGCTCTCAGACAAGTGAAAGATCAACAACGGAAAGAAATGAGCCTGGTTTTGGATTTACTGAACCATCAGGCCCTCAGATCCACCCTTCAGGGTCTCTCTCTCTCTCTCTCTCTCTCTCTCTCTCTCTCTCCCCCCCCCCATATGCATGGGGCCCCGGTTGCAAACAAAGTGTTAACAGCTTTGAATCGCAAATTAGGTATAGAGCATGGACTTAAGGTCTGCATTTAATTTCATTCGATTCTTAGAAGTGACCTGAAATTTTGATGGTCCGAATAGTAATTTATTAGTATCAGCTCATGTCTCCATGTCTTTTGTACTCTAAAGTCAGTATTTTCAGTCTGATGGGGATATTACTCTGCTTCATTTTATCAGGTTTAACTGTATGTCTATTCTGTGTCTTTGAGTGTTGGTTGTATAGCCTCTATAACTTCTCTAAGCTGTGGTGCAGCAGATATTGAGTGATGACCGATTTCTTATCATACAAGACAATCATTTTATAAATCAAAATATGAACTCACACGACATTCCTTTCCTTAGGGTTATAGTACCTCCTGTTAATCCTTTTGGTGGTAGTGATCTTTTTCCTGGACCTGGTGCCGGAATGTACCCTACAAGGTAGCCTATATATTTTAAAAAATCATTCCTTTGTTGGTGTCACTCTCTTCTCCATTTGTTGCACACAACTTAAAATGATTATATTTGTTTTATGAACTTTTCAGGGGTGGATTTGGTGGTGGTAGCATGCTTATAGGTTTGTGTACCTAAAATCTTCAATACATGGTTTGGCCTAAAGGATGATGAAGTCACTGAAATATACTGTTTGTTTGTTGTAGGTCCTAATGACCCTAGGTGGTTTGGTGGAATGCACGGAGATCCTGGTTTCCCTGGAGGACAACCGTGAGTTTACTAGATCTCTCCCTCTCTCTCATCTTATGGTATACTTATTCCTGACTATTTGCTGCTAATGTTCTCCATGGACTGAAACAGTGGTGTGCCACCTGGCGCACGCTTTGATCCGTATGGTCCACCTGGCGTTCCTGGTTTTGAACCAAATCGGTTTGCAAGGTATATTGGAATTTCTCTTTGCTATGTAGATCCAAATAACGTGGAGAAATATAAATTTATGTCCTGTGCCTAGATATGGTACCCCTTTTTTCTAAAACCGTGCATCTTACCAATTGGGAAATTGTAAATGCTGATAAATGATGGATGTTTCAAGACTTAATTCTAGTGGGGAATTTCCATTTGTGGGTGCGAGGTTCGGAGTTAAGAGTTGTTACATGGGACTTCCGCCTGACTTAACTGTTTCTTTTCTATTTGATGTTTCAAGAAAATCTATGATCTTTCATTTCGTGTTAGCAGGCTGGAAGTTAGGACTTCTCTTCTTTTCATGATTTTAGTTCTGGAACCGACTATGGATTTCTTGGATCTTTGGTCATTTCCACATGCACTTATGAATAAAACTGTTGACATGCTTGGGCAAGAGATGAGTTAAACATTTTCAATAGTATGAATGAAGATTGAGGAACACTAATCATTGCGATAGAGTCGTGTAAATACCCTTGGTGCAGATATCATGGGCATCACTGCAGATTTAAGATTTCTACTTCATTAGTGAAGGTATAAATCTCTAAATTATCTTTCAATTGCTTGCAGAAACCCTCGGAGACCAGGAAGTGGGACTCATCCAGACTTGGAACATTTTGGGAGTGGTTCAGATTTCATTTAGCTGATGAGAAATTCTCAGCGTGTTCTTCTCTTGGGGGGAATGGAATTTTGAGTTACAATAACATGTTTATAGTAATGCCGATCTCTTTGAGAGGCACGTGAATATGGATGTATTTTTACGTTTATGTTTGCCCCTGAATTTCAAGACTGTATATATCGGTGCCTGTTCTACTACGAAGAGTGATTGGTATGCTACCAAATGCACCTGTATTGGACCTTTAGTGGGCAAGTTTTTGTTGTTTTTCTGTGGGTTGGGGTGGGGGTTTTTTAAATTCCAACCGTAAAAGTGGTCGGAATTTTATTTATTTATAAAAAATGACCGGAAATGATTAATATATCAAAATTATACGGTGGTAAATAAGTTATTTATTATATTTTGGTCCTTTTTACGATAAAAAATTTTCTGAAATTTTTTACAGTTTGAGCTGTAAAGGGGTCATTTTTGTAGTCCTCTCTTATTTATGCGTTTGCGGAGCGTGTTTCATGATTTATCATGCTCGATCTTGGTTGCTCTAGATAATTTTACCAAAATGTGTCAAATAAGACTGTTTTCAGTTCTTAGATGGGTTCAAGATATCATTGGCTGAGTAATAAAATTCACTTTTCAATTACCACCATCTTCAAATTTGTGTTGTCAAAGCATATGCGAAACTCAAACACTACTTAAAGAAAATGTACTTTCTAGCAAGCTAACTTAATTTTACGAAGGTCTAGTATACTAGTTTGGCCGAAAGCTTGGAAGCAGAAGTTAAAGTGTAATGCGGATAAATAAAAACGTATATATATTAGTGTTTACCAGATTGTTAGTCGGGGATGTAGCTCAGATGGTAGAGCGCTCGCTTAGCATGCGAGAGGTACGGGGATCGATACCCCGCATCTCCATTTTTGTGTCCATTTCGTTGTTTGCTTTGTATAAATAAAATCATAAGGCCTAACTCAAACAAGGTGGGCGTGCCGGAGTGGTTATCGGGCATGACTAGAAATCATGTGGGCTTTGCCCGCGCAGGTTCGAATCCTGCCGCTCACGTACTATACTTTTTCCCACCCTTATCCTCTTATTTATTTTTTCTTAGTTTTAATTAAGAATGACCTGATTAGTCGAATTTTTTTGCCAAAATTCACCTGGCCCTCCCATTGCAAACCAATCTAGTCTACTCTTATAATTTACTTAAATTATACATACATTTCTCTAATTTAAAAAATGACATAACATTCCTTCATATTAACTTTCACTAACAAAAAACTCAAGACTTTTAAATGATACATAATAACAAAATTATTCATTGTTTTATTTTTTATTCTAAAACTGTCAAAATCAATTTTTTTAACATCTAAATTAGAATATATTTAAATCGAAAAAGTCTGAGTCGATTTATGTGTAAAAAATAACAAGATTGAATTTATTATAGGAATAACATTATTTTTCGCATCTAGATTAACAGATTTTTTACTGAATGAATTTATTCTCATCTTTCAAACTAAATGAATGTATGTCTTAAAAAATAATATAAAGTATATCACACAAATTTTCATTAGAAAAATTCATAAGAAACCAAAAAAATCAAATGATGAATTAGTCTGTCTTATTTAACTTTGCCATGCTCTGAGTCTCTCAGATCCCACCAATTTCAAGGTTGGAAGTTTCTTCACAATTACACTCTGATGGAAGACGTGAGAACCGCTGAAAACGTGTGGTAACTGAGACGTACATCCTTAATTTGTCCCATTCTAGAAGCCCCAAGGAAAATGATTCCCCCCCAAGAAAACAAAATAACAAAAGCAAAAAGCCAAACATTCTAGAATTTTATCTTTTTCCATTATTAAACTATTCCGTCATTATTAATATTATCCTCCAAAGTCTTCATAGCTGAAATGCTATAACACCTTTGAGCTGTGACAGACATCTTTGGTTTTATCAAAACGATTCTTAAAATGGGTTTCTCTAAACCTTCTCTGCTCCTGGTTGTACTCCTTGTTTCTATTATCCCTCAACCTATTGCAGCAAAAAGACCACTTATTCCCAATTTCACCACACAACAAGGTTTACCTCTCTCTCTCTCTCTCTCTCTCTCTCTCTCTCTCTCTCTCTCTCTCTCTCTCTCTCTCTCTCTCTCAATTAGTTGATGAATATATTGACTGAGTTAATTTACAATTAACTTGAAGGGTACACAAATTTGTTTGAAAATTTGGGCATGGTGTGCAAATGTTGTGATGGAAATGGCGGAGAGTGCAGCAGTACTTGGACAGGAACTTGTACCAAGCTCAAGTGTTTGCCATGGAAGCTATATTAGGGAAAATTTGAGTTTTTTAATGCATTTGGCAGTTAGCACAGTAAATAGTAAAGTAGTTTTGAAGGATCATTTTTGTCTTCTTTTTCTTGTTGATGTATCTGTAAATCTATACTTTGGGAGTGAAATAAATTTTGATGGTTTTTAGCCGATTGGATATCCAAAGAATTAGCTTCTAGATGCAAAGGAGGGACATGGATCCTCTCCTCTATTTTCTCACTCTGTCTATCTTGTTTTTTTTCAATCATAATTATCCGTCTACTAGCTAGCGTCATCTAAAGAAGGTTATATGCGTGCCATGACATTATAATTTTCCTTTTTTATCTATATCTATCATGACATGTAATTATTATTTTATTAAATCATAACTGTTAAAATCTTTAATAGTCATATAAAGAAGAAAAACCCTAATACAACAAACATCAAGACTTCGATCATAGTTTCATAGAAAAGAAAAGAGAAAACTTCACGATCTAGGAGCATTGTCACTATAGTATTATTCAAGTTTAGTGGATCATTGAGGTAACATTTCTCAGTACTCTCTCTAACATGTGTGTAATGCATATATAATAAGTATTTGTTTTATTAATGATTGTTTTTGTCTGATTTTTTAATGATCACCCCTTTTAAACATAAACTATTGTGTTGTCTCTTGTAATTTCAGATAATTTTCATTTTAGATCTTATATTTAAAAAATTTGTAAAATAAATCTTATAGTTACATTTTACATTTACGTTAGATTTTTCGTAGCACCTCCACTTAAAAATAATAACGGTCCGTCATGGTCTGCCTACGTGGAAGGTAGTTTAACGCCACATCAGTTTTTTAATTACACAGTTACCATGTGGGATGAAATCTTCAAAATACCCTTAATTCTCCCTTTCTTTCTTCTTCCTCCTCCCTCGTTCACGAAATCTACTATTTTTTGGCAGAGTTCTTCTTCCTCATCCGCTCCATTTTTGCACAGTTCTTCTTCCTCTTCGTTCGCAAGCAGACCCGAGTTTTTCTCCCTCTTCATTCCTGAGCAGACCCAAGTTCTTCTTCCTCCCTCTTTGCAGGTTCTGTCTTGTTAAAGTTTTCATCTTTTTTCAATTTCTTTTAAAAATTTCACAAGATTTTATCATAGGAGATTCCTAGTGAAATCTTTTTTCAATTTCTTTTGGAATCTTCTTTTGCAAGATGAATTTTGTCCTATTTGTTTTAGTGATTAGTGATTCTTAATTTGAGATATTAGGGTAAATGAATTTGGATGTCGTCGAGATTTAGGGTAAATTTTCGAGTTCGAGATTAGGGTAAATGTTTGCTATTTTCTCATACTATTTGTTTTAGTTGGGATTTAAATGTACTAGATTATTGGTATGACTTCTTCAACCTCAACGACATCCGTTTCACATGGACGCCGACGACTACCACTATGCTAATGTGGAGTTGGTGCTCAGATTAGAACATCATGGACATAAACAAACCCATGGTGGAAATGTTTTGGTTATTATGCAACTTGGTGAGCCTATGCTACAATATTTTACGATTTTACTGAATGTTTAGAATATCTATCTAATATTGTATTGCTATACTATTAGGGTGGAGATGATCCAGGTTGTGGATATTTTGCTTGGTGCGAAGATTGTTTACCAAATTCAAAGGAAATGATTGAGCTTTTGAAGAAAAATATGAAATTGATGAATGCACAATATCGATCCAAAATGAAGAGAATGTGGTTGTTTCTAGTATTATCATGGCTTGTAATTGTGTTTATGTTATTAATAGGATGCCCTAAAGAAGGTGTTAGTAGTGGTTTATGTAAATTAGGTTAAAGTTTATCTGTTTATCTAGGTGTGTTCATGACATTATGTAGTAGTCAACTTATTTGGTACTCTTTCGGTGTAACTGATGCCTCAATATGGATTAACTATGAATGAACATTTCTACTTATTTGGTACTTCAATTATGAATGAGCATCAATTATGAATAAGCATTTTCAATGAAATTAGGATCCCATTAAATCTAAGATGATTGATTATGAATGAGCATTTTAGTATAGCTGCATGAGTGTCAAAGAACCTTCATACAAGCTACAAAAGAAATAATTCAAAGTAGGAGTATAGCTATAGTTTTTGTGGAACCCATGTAAGCTCACTGGTTCAATCTGATTTCTTATTGTCCATCACAAGGTGAACATTCAATTTTAGTCATTCATCATCCTATTTTTACTATCTATTACATCCAAACTGAAGCTAACATCATATCCAAAATAATAAATTCTAATTATCGAAAAACCATCCATAAAAAATACATCTTAAAACATCCCAAAATGAGTTTACAAAAGCATTCAACAGCATATATATCAATATATTAACATCCCAAAAAACTATCCAGCAGCACCTATATCAACATATTAACATCCCACAAAAGAATCCCAACACCTATTAACATGCCCAAATCGTCCATATTAACATCCCAGTACTCATATCAACATAGAAGCCTAATCCATCACAAAAATAGCACCAGAACCTATTAACATACACTAAATTAGTATCGAGCAGCATAAAACACAATCACAAACACTATCCAATTTACATTACAAAAGCATAAAACAAAATCATAAAACAGAATCCCTTCCATTAGCAGCACATGTACCCCTTCCTCGACCTCTCCTAACAGCAGTAACAGAACTGCTTGCTTGAGTTCCAGCAACATTGATTGCTTCAGATGAAATCTGAAAAGATAAAGTATTGTGAAAATCAAATATATATTGAAATGAACATAAACAAAACATATTAAATGTAAAGTAGAAGCTTACTCTAAATCCCATGTACCTCTCTACACCCTTATTGGTACTAATAGCAGTGTTCTTCATTCTTGGGCCAACATTTTTCTTTGCAACAACTAGAGCCCTCTTACATGTCCTCTTTTTTGTGCCCAATTGTGTGACACTTGCTATAGGTTAGTGTCCCATTCTTTTTCTTCAACACCATTGAATTTGTTGGCTCACCATTGTCTCTTCTTCTTTGTTTCTTTGACCTCCCAGGTGACCTTTTGAACTTTGGAGGCAACACTATATTTTTATCATTGGTGACTTTAGGCCAAAGGTTTGGCCCATTACATGGCTGTATAAAATGAGAATAAGTAGCTAATATTGTATCTTTGTAATAGAACTTATCAACATACTCATCAGGGTTACTGCCCATAAAAGTAAATACACTATATGAGCCTTAACAACATCTTTAAACTCAGCTCTGTTTTTAAACTTCATACCTAATTTAAAAATAACATTGTGCATGTCACTATCAGCCATGAATTCTAAAAATACTTTCGAATTCTCCTCATCAGAATTGGGAGGAGAATTCAACTCCTCATAATCAATTATAATGAATTTGATGTTGGAAGAGTGGAGCTTGATTATGAGGAGTTGAATTCTCCTCCCAATTCTGATGAGGAGAATTCGAAAGTATTTTCAGAATTCATGGCTGATAGTGACATGCTGAGTCTTTGCTTGCTGAGTCTTTTCATAATCAATTATAATTATTTATAATTAGTTGAGCCACAAGGTCCACAAGGTCCACCAGGCTTTACATAATACATGGTAGTATACTCAACAACACCATAACAGTCAAACATATCCTCTAGTTCTAGTAGACTCATTTTATTCGAGTCACAGTCATCAAAAATAGATATTTTATCTCCTAAGTATCTTGTAGGAGTGGACCATTCAAATTGACCACTATGATGCACATGAATTGAAAATGGATATGGAGCCATCTCTGTAATTAAAAAAAACCTCAATCAGATGCATATACAACAAAACATAAATTAAGAGATGGAATCAGATGCATTAGTTCACTAATGAATGGAGGTGGATGAGATTAGATGGTAGATAATGAATAAATCACATGGAAAGGGTTCCAATTCATGTTGGATGAAGTTATTATCACATTGACCATAATAAGTTTGGAAGAAACACGATTGCCTCCCAGCTACCAAGCATATTTTGGGTATCATTACTTACATTTCAACATTGAATATAAGTAAAACTAAGCTCTTCCTTCATGGCAAAAAGATGAGATATTCCAATACATGGTAAAAATAGAAGCTGCTAAAAGGTTATGTGCGAATTTGGCTCATCTTGTATTAATATATGATAACACAATTGATAGTTATCTTAGGATTCTAAGTTTCTGACTATATAATCCTATAAATTCATTACACATAAGTAATAAGGTCCATATATGAAACTCAGGGGTTATGAAATGATGACGTATCCATAATTTTCAATAATTACTCTATTATCAGAAGTCATAATTCGCAATAGTATAACTATCAATTTTCTTTCAACTTAAACTATAAATGTGATCATAAAGGCAGAAAATATCTGAAAACTTCAAACGAAGCATTCATCAATTTAGGAGCAACCTTTTTCCTTAAAGGGAAGTTTAGAAACAACTATATAACACCTTACGGAACAACACCTTGAAAAAATGCCTCTACAGCTTAAACATGCAACTAACATTCAGCAACATGCCAAAAATAGTTAGTGCAAATGTAACATCAACCCATTTAATTATCGATACTAAGAATAGACTAACACTACTATCACAATTTTAAGATGAGATTCTTTTAGAACTCCATAACTGATTGTAGGTACTTCAGTTTTCATGATGTATAGCTGGAAAAAGAAAAAAAAAACTCAAAGTTAAAGATTAGGAACATTAAAGGAAAGGTGACCTTTGTTAAGGGAGCATATGACCTTACACAAAAATTAGAGAATAGAACTCGAAGACCAGACTCGAACCCTAATTTCTAAAAATAAACGAGCAAAACTCAAAGAACATAACTTGATTTGGTAACTCAAGCCCTAATTTTTTGAATACTCAAAGAACAGAACAGACTAGTAATTGAATATTAGACTTGAAAAAATACCTCCTCCAAACATAGAGCTCCAACCTCCTCAGAGTTATTCGATCACCTATAGTAACTCTAACTAAGCGCGAGACGAGCCATAACATAAGGGGCGAATCTACTCTTCGTAGAATCAACCATAGATATCTTCTTTTTTCGGTACATTTGCATCAGGCTTAGCTCGTACTAGTAAGAAGGTGTTCCCGAAAGGGGACAAAACCTGTCTAAGATCCTAAAAATTTTGAAGACTGCGATTTGGTAGGTCAATTTCAAGCACAACGAGTGATCTAGGGGTGATTTCGCGAACCCTAACCACCTAAGGGAGGAAAACTACGTTTTTGGTGGGGGTGGTAAATTTTTTAAGGTGAATTTTTTTTAGTTTTGTTAGTTAAGTTAATATTACTAGGTGTTAATTCTAGGTTGGGTTAATTTTAAAGCCACGTCATTTTGCTACGTGGCAACTGGATAAATTAAAAAGCCAATGTGACGTTAAACTCCTTGCCACGTAATATCATGTAGGCATACCATGACAAACTGTTATTATTTTTAAGCGGAAGTGCTACAGAAGGTCTAACATGAAAGAAAAATGTAACTGTAGGGTCTACTTTATAAATTTTTAAAGTGTAGAGTCTAAATTGAAAACTACCCCAAACTGTAGGGGCAAAACTATAGTTTACCCTTTTTAAAATCCAATTCTATTCTTTGTCTTATACTTTGTACTAATTACTGTCAATTTGTTTATTATTATGGTTTGTATTGTTCTCTTTTCTTTGTCTGACGGTTGAATTTTGAAGCCTATGCATATTGATGTCAGCAGAGTAATGTAATTGTCTGCTATGTTGATAGGAAAAAATGATTGTTTTTGTCCAATTTAAATTAGGTTAATTGAATTTTCAAACACAACTGCTGGCCAAGGGATAACATTAATTTTCAACAAACACAATTGCTGGAGGATTAATATTGATTTTCGACAAACACAATTTATGAAAGTTTGTTTATTGAAAGATTATGTAATAGTTAGAAGAACTCAGATAGAACTGAGTTAGGGAAGAAACGAGATCGAAGAAGAAGATGGTTTCCAATAAGCACTCAGTTATCGGGCATTAATGAGGCTATTATCATTCATTAGTATTTATGCACAAAGAGCAAGCATACAAGAGAGACTAGTGTATTAGTTACAAAGAGGTTGGATGATAATAGACAGAGAGAGACTAACTTTACTAAGACAGTTAGCTCGATTACAGCTTGACAGTAATGATTTACTATCAACCTATTTAAGTCACTCCCCTAAGCTTAGTTGGCAAGTATCCATCCTTGACATGTTCACCTACTTCCTTGACATCATTTTTATTAGGCTGAGGTGTTATCCTTTCATCCCCCCTCAAGCTGGAGGGTAAGTTTCTGATCTGAAGTTTGCTCTTAAGATAGTAAAAATATGAAGTAGAAAGAGCCTTAGTAAGAAAATCTGCCAACTGATCAACATAAGGGAAAAAGTGTACTGCCAACTGGCTTTGCTGAACCTTGTCTCTTATGAAGTGTACATCAAGCTTCACATGTTTAGTTCTAGCATGGAGAACACGATTAGATGTAAGAGCTATTGCATGTATGTTATCACAACATAGAATTGGGAGTTGAGTATAGTAGAGTCCAAATTTAAATAATATAAGCTTTTGAACCATTATAGTTCTGAAGCAGCATTGGCAAGGGCCCGATACTCACTTTCCATACTTGATCTAAATACTATGGCTTCTTTCTTGGAGGACCAGGACATAATATTACCACATAAGAAGATCAAGTATGCACCAGTGGACTTCCTATCACACGTATCCCCTGCCCAATCTGAATCTAAGTAAGCTTCCAGAGAGAGATTGGAAGAAGGCTTGATCCTTATGAAATTGTGCCCTTTGAGCACCTTAGAATCCTCTTGCAACCTTACCAACGAATATGAGTGGGTTAATGTATAAACTGACTTAGCTTATTAACTATATAGCTAATAGCAGGTCTTGTTATGGCCAAGTATTATAATGCACCAATGGTGCTTTTGAATATAGTAACATCAAGCATTGGTTTCCCTTCTGTAAGACTAAGAGAAACAGAAGCTAAAGTAGGTGAGGATGCGGATTTGGCACCTTCCATTTCAGTCTTCTTAAGGAGATCTGTTATATACTTGGTCTGAGTCAGATGCATACCTTAGCAGCTTCTATGTATTTTAACACCTCAGAATTAATGTATATCTCTCAGATCTTTCAGAGCAAAGGTTTTATACAAGTAATTTATTGTTTGTTTGATCATATCAGTGTTGCTACATGCCAACAAGATGTCATCAACATACAGTAACAGGTACATAGCATCTTTCACTCCTCTAAAAATAAAGAGTGAAGTATCTGATCTAGCATTCTTGAATCCCCAATCCAGAAGCACTCTCCTTAACTTGTCATACCAAGCCCTTGGGGCTTGCTTCAAGTCATATAAATCTCTCTTCAAGATATAGACATGGTTAGGCTTCTGTGGGTCAACATAGCCTTCAGGCTGAGGCATAAAGACAATTTCATTTAAAAAACCATTCAAGAACATGTTGTTAACATCCAACTGTTTCACTACCCAATTGCATGACACTACCAAGTGGAGAATAACTTCAACAGTTATAGGTTTGATTACTAGACTAAAAGTCTCAATAAAATTAATTCCTGGGGTTTGATGAAAGCCCTTTTGTAACTAGTCTAGCTTTATGCTTTTGTATGTTGCCATCATGATTAAGCTTCAACTTAAACATCCATTTCTAATGACATGGAAGGAGAGTAGGGAACAAGCTCTCAAGTACCATTTCTCAACAAAGCATTTAGTCCTTTACCATGGCTATTTTCAATTAGTACTAGTAAGTGCCTGCTTAACTGTGCTAGGTTTAATGTGTAGGTCTAAAGTAGGACTTGGATGTCTAGTTGTTGTATAGGCCTTAGGTTTAACAACACCATTGCTTAATCTAGTGACCATGTAAGACCCGACTTTTATGGTTAGTATATTGGTTAATTATTTTTCTTAGAATGGTTATGTATTTTCTTAGTATATCTCTCATTATTATTATCATTAATCTATTTGTTTTATTATAATATACACATTCTATTGTATGTTCTACATCATTAGTCTACTATTAAATTAAAAACTATGGTCATTTTAATGATATTTAGATTAAGTTGTAGATTAGTGTGTAGATTATCTAAATTCTATTTACAAAATTTGTTAACTCATATTTCAAATTATATTTCCATTAAAACTGCTACTCTAACAATAGTATTAATGTATTAGTTTTTCTATTAAAACTACTACTACTATAACAATACTATTGATTTCTATTAAATAAATAGTATTAACTTAAGTATACTACAACAAACATGGGATTTCAATTCCCCATTTTGCTTTTGAAAAGAAGTGGTTATCTTTTTAACCCACTTATTACGTTTTTAGTTGCTAAGTTCCTCACCTTCAGCAACCACGAAGCCACTTCCTCTTTGAAAACTGCTCTAAAAAAAATTTCTTCCTTCTTCGATACCCCTGCCCTTCTCCATCTTTGCCTCCTCTTTTTCATCCTTCACGTTGCTGCCATTTGTATCTGTGACTGAAATTTCTGCTGCCTCCCCATTCTCTGGTAAGCACTCTCACCCCCTGTTTCTCCTATTTGTTGTTTTTCTGTTTTCTTTTCTTTAATTCCCATTACTGCCTCTGTTTGTTCTCTCTCTCATTTTATTCTTTGCTTCTCTATAGTTCTCTTAGTCTCTCATTAGTCGCCCAATCGCCAAAATTCTCTACGTAAAATTCTTTCTGCTTGCTCTTGTTCCTTATCTCTCTTTCCTCTGTTATCACCTAGCCGAACAGTGGGTATTTTAAAACCACTTTGTTAAAGGGTTTCACACAAGATTTAAAGTGAATTGGTTCAATGGATTCTTAAATTATATTTCGTAATGCCAACTTTTTATTCAAAACCTTTGTGATACTGTAATTTTTATGGCTTCTAGTTTACCTTACCTTAGTTGTTTTATGTATGTATTTTATTCAAGCTTTGAGTTGGTGTTAGTGAATTTGTACGTGGCTCTAAGTACTTCATCTATGTAGTTTATGTGAAATCAAATCTATGGTTGGAATTTAAACACATATAGAATTGTATCAGTTTAAGGTCTTATGATATAGAGTTTTTAATATATATATATANTTGATAAAACATTCTGAAAATATTATCCATATCATATAAGACATTAATCTTACTCCTGTAAAGATATCAAAATTTTTAAAAAAATATTTACATGGTGAAAACATTTTTTCAAATCTTCTTCAGAAAACTAAATATTAGGGGCAAACGACTTCATCTTCATGGATTCATTTCTTATATACATTATATCATTTTGGCCCAAATATTTTATAGTAATTTTTTATCTTGTAAATATAGTTCTGTAAATTTTTATAATTTTTAGATAAGATATAGTATTTTAAATGAAAAGTTAAACTTGTAAATTTGAATTTCATTTTATTTCTGGAAAGACACTAGTTGATGACGATTTTTCAATATGAAAATGCGTTAAAAAAATTACAAACTTTTAAATCAAGGTCTGTGAGACATGTATTAACGTTCAGAACTAAGTTTTGTAATTTTTCATGTACCGTACAATTTATAATGAATTTTCAAAACTAGACATCCAAGCTGTTTTTCTTTCGTTAGTGTTTGAAAACATCTGAGAATGAAATTTTTCTCATTTACCCTTTGAGGACTTGAACTTTAGGAACTTACAGAGGTATATAAGGAAAGTGAGATATCCGTATGTAATTGTTTGCATTGAATGGCTGAAAATTTATTATAGAACTATGTTTATGTTTTGTGATGTATAGTGTACTATGATGCTTCTTTCTTCATAATATTGTTCAATTATGGTGTTGATGTGTTTTGTTATATTGCATGTCTGATGAGTTAATATATGTTGAAAGCTAAGAATAAATATCAAATGAACGCATGAAGAATTAATTTTGTGCCATTAGAGTCACGTGTCCATCATTCTGCTCTGTTTGCCTTGTCCTTCGGGAAATGGTCTCTATTATATGCTTTGGTTAGATTTGTGGAAATACGTTAGCGCAACTGGTTCCACCTCTTCGAAGGTGCAGAGTAGTATTCATGAGAAAGGTCACATGTACTTACCTCACAGCTAACAATTACCGACGGGTAATGTACGACGCGTGTGGAAAGCCCGTGAGGGAGAAGGCCCCGTCGAGGGAGCCCAAGATCAGTATAGCCCATAGTCATTACATGTAATCTCTCTTCTAGGTGTGGTGACGAACTCCAATGGAAGTTGGCCAGCGAACTCTATAGGAATGATCTGAAAAGTATGCATGTGTTACGATTTGCATGTGACTGTGAATGTTACTCTGTTTTACATGTGTGATATTTTACTTACTGAGTATATTTTTATATACTCACTCCGTTTTATTATAAAGTTTTAGATGATGATGATATGAGTGATGGGGAGTTTATTGTTAAAGAGGTCTAGAGTCTCTGGCATCGGACGAGTGTCATCGGGTCCTATTTAAAAGTCCACTAAATTATTTATTTGCTGTTGGGTTTTATTTAAATTAAATCGTGAGACTTCAAACATGTACTCTTGGGTTCTTGACCGATTTACTAAGTAAGATTTCTATTTATGTAACTAGGAGTTTGATGGAGGATTTGATTTTCTTTATAATATATTAACCTATTTCATTTGAGTTTGTTTTAAAAAAAATTGACCAAGATTCCGCGATGTTTGTAGTAAAATAATTTAATTAAAACGTAGTTAAATTTTCGGGTTGTTACATACCATAGGGTGAATTGATCTAGAAGCAGTAGTAGAAGCTATTGGGAGACTACCAGAGGTAAGCTCAGTAGTTGGAATGTAAAGATATGCTGCTAAATTATCTGATATGGAAAGAAAATTGGTATTTTGACTAAAATCAAACTGAGATTGTGGAGTAGGAGAAGTATTACTTGATGTAGTGTGACTTTCTGATGCCAACTGTTGCAAAGCAGGATACTCAGGTCACGAAAAGTTGTTTTGGAAAGAATTCTCGGATGTGCCTGCACTGGTGGAGTTGGAACCATATTGATTTTGAGGACTGGATTGAGGACCAAAGATTTGACTAGGCTTAAAATCAGAAGAAAGAGTTGGAACATGATTATCTACATTAACAGTATTCTAGTTTTTACACTGGTTTTGGAACTGAATCAGAGTAGAAGAAAAAAGATCCTCATTGAAACCCACATTTCTAGAGACAGACTTTCCCAAAAGGATGTAAACATTTGAAACCTTTATGATTAAGAGAATAGCGAACGACAACACACATTTCAGAATGAAAAATAAGAATTGTTTGTTGTATGGCCTACGATGTGGGAAACATGTACAATCAAAGATTTTTAGATTGTTATAGTCAGATAACCTATGGAATAAATTTTGATAGGGTGTGGTAAAGTTTAGGACTTTGGTTGGCAACCTATTTATTAGGAACGCTAAGGTTTGAAAAGCATATCACCAGAATTTTAGAGGTAGACTAGCTTGAGCAAGGAGTGTGAGTCTAGTCTCTACAATATGCCTATGTTTCCTCTCAAATTTTTCATTTTGTTCATGTATATGTGGATAAGTGTGCCTAAAACCTATTCCATGCTTTTAAAGTACATTAACAAAGATTCTGAACTCCCCACCCCAGTTTGATTGTAAAGTTTTAATAGATATATCAAACTGTTTTTCAACAAATAACCTAAAAACCTTGAACACATGCATTGCTTCAATCTTTAAATTTAAGGGAAATATCCATATAAACCTACTAAAGTCATCTAAAAATTATATGTGTTATTTGAATCCTTCTCTAGAAGTTACAGGGGCATGCCCCCACAGATCAGTGAAAACTAGCTCTAAGGGTTGAGTAGTAACAAATTCAGGGTATTTAAAAGACAAAGTATGGCATTTTCCTTTCTGACAGGCTATGCAAAAATTTAATTTTTGTTCACATATAATGTTACAAGACTTTAGAATCCTATGCAGAATGTTTTGTGCATGATGACCCATCTCTTATTCCATATATCAGATATTGAAACATGTGAATGACATGCTTTTGAGTTTTCTAGTTTTGCAGAGTAAGCAGATAATGCATTCAAAGGAATAATAGTAGAATTTACAAGAGGCACATGTAGATATTCAGAATCAGTTGTTTTCTTATTAAGAGAATGTAAGAGACTTTTGTACAAGCAGACATGAGTATTTTTTTTTACAAACAATGACTTATCAGTCTCAAAATCAGAAAAAGACTTATTACAAAACTCATTTTGTAAGGGTCAAACATACTTGACAAGTGTAAGTTGAGCTGAAGGATTTTTCTGATTGGGATACACCAGCATGTACATACCATCCTTAAGAATTCCTTCCAAAATTATTGTTCCCTTGACTTTGTCCTTAACAAAGTGAAAGTTAGCATTAAATTCAACAGTTACATCATTATCAAGGGGCAGTTTTGAAATGCTTATAAGGATCTTTTAAATTTATGGAACTCTGAATAATGAATTGAGTTTTAAGGGAAGAGAATTGGAAGGAAGTAAGACTGAACCTATATGAGAAATATGGAGGCACTTACCATTACCAACAACAAGTTTTGCGTGGCCTGATTATTCTTGAGCTAAGTTGAGATCGTCTAGATTCGAGGTTACCTGATTGGTAGCAGCACTATATGCATACGAAGCATGTGTTGGAATTATGTCCATAAAGTAGGGTGTAATAACTTTTTATGAGTAAACATTTATGTATTACTGAATTATCTTAATAAATAAAAGTTTTTTTTAATTAAAGTATGTTTATAATTTACTTAAGTTCTTGAACTATTATCAATGAAAGAAGAGTAAAGGCCGAGCTGTATTCAAGAAATATAAGGAACCTTTCTCATATACTCTTCCTTCTGAGGTGCCTTAGGACATTGCTCCTTGGAGAGAACAATATCATGTATGGTCGGTAGTTAACCTTTCTTAGAATTTTTCATAGAGAATCTCTCCAACACCTTATCAATATAAGATGTATAAGAAAATACCAGGAGCTTGTTCTTTCTATCTCTTAGGATTTAGATGCTCAGAACATAGCTTGCATATCCCAAATATTTCATTTGAAATTTCTCAGCTAAGAACTTCTTTACTTTCGACAAATTGTTTACGTCATTTCTAATGAGTAGAATACCGTCTACATAAAGAACTAAGAAATCACTATCTTATCTTTGATATATACACACACACACACATATATATATATATATATATATAAACACAAGCTTCATCAATATTTTGCTCGAAGCCATACAATTTAATAATTTTATCAAAGGTAAGATTCTAAGATCTTAATGCTAGCTTTAAGCCATAAATGGATTTAAGCAACTTGCATACTTTCTAATCTTGCCTTCTTTTCACGAATCCTTCTAGTTGCATCATATAGATACTTTCTTCAAGAGAATCATTCAGAAAAGTTGTCTTGACATCCATTTGCCATATTTCATAGTCTAAACTAGTGGTTATGGACAAAAGGATGCGAATAGATTTTAGCATGACAACCTGAGAGATGTCTCTTCATAATCGACTCCTTCCCTTTGTGTATAGCCTTTGGCCACCAGTCATGCCTTGAAAGTCGCTACTTTTCCATTTTCACTTCTTTTCTTCTTGAAGATCCATTTACATCCAATGAGCCTGACATCTTCAGGTTGATCTATAAGTTTCCAGAAAGAATTAGAATACATCGATTTCATTTCGTGGTTCATGACAACTTGCCATTTCTCCTTTTCAGTATCTTCCATCTCCTCTTTAATGGTTAATGGATCATCATTATCAGTGTTAGAATAGAAAATGTTCCTCTAGTTAATAGCAAATAGGTCATCTTACAACCTTCCCACTACGACGTTGCACCGAGGTTTCTTGTACAAGAATAATGGTTTCTGTGGTTTATCGTTTATCAATTAATGATGATGATGACGACCTGATCTCATCATATGCTAATTTTTTGCGAACTATTTTGCTCTGAGGTTTGTAATTTTTCATATAATCGTGTTCAAGAAAAATTGCATTTATCGATACAAACACATTTTGATCATTGTGACTATAAAAGTACCTATCTCTTGTTTCTAGAGCATAGCCAACAAATATACACACTTCAGACCTTGAGTCTAACTTTTTAGTCTTGGATCTAAGAACGTGACTAGACACCCCCATATATGAAAATGACGTAAACTAGGTTTGAAGCCATTTCATAACTTTAAAGACGTCTCGCTTAGAAACCTAGAAGGCACTATATTCAAAATGACAGTTGCCATTTGAAGTGCACATCCCCAAAATATGAGTGGTAGTGATGAGTAGCTTAACATCGACCTAACCATATCCAATACGGTTTGGTTTCTCATTTCTGAAACACCATTTTGCTGTGAGTTGGGATAAAATGTCATACTCCAACAGATAATCCTTGGATTCTAAATCTAAGTATTCACCACCTCGATCTGATTGAAGTGTTTTATAAGATTTACCTAATTATTTTTCAGCTTCATTTTTGAAGTCTTTAAAATTTTTAAAAGTTTCATACTTTCTATACATTTGGTAAGTATAACCATATCTAGAGTAATCATAATAAATGCGACAAAATACTCATACCTACCTCTAGCTTATACATTGATCGGCCCACAGATATCACTATATACTAGCTCAAGTGGTTATTTAGCCATTTCTAGTGAAAGGTCTCTTGGTCATTTTACCCTCTAGACAAGATTCAACAATTGCAAGAGTCCCAACTTTTAGTTCTCTCAAAACACCATGCTTTGTTAATAGTTTAATCTATCTAGATTAATATTTTCCAACCTAAGATGCCATAGATACATGTCATCATCATGAGAAATTCTTTTTCGTTTGTTACTTTTAGGATTTGCTATTTTAAATAATTCTGAATTATTTAACGTATGTTCATTCGGTTTAAGCATATACAATCATTTCTAAAGTTTTGCATGAAAAATATTGAATCCATTCTTAGAAACAACAAACTGATTATTAATAAAAAATATCCAATAATTGTTCGTGCAGTAACAATAAGGAAACAATTTTTTTTTGAAAAAGTAGGAATAAATAAACATTGTTCAAAACAAGAAAATTATTTCCAAAACTTAAACGAACCGTCCCCAATGCTCTTGCTGACACGAGCGTACCACTGCTAACTCTCATTACCATAAACTTCCATAATAGAACTTAAACGCTAGTACTATGTTCAGAGGTCACCAATATATGACTAACAACATTTTACTGGGGATAGTTAGACAATAAAAACTTATAATATAATACCAACAGCATTATACGGGAAAAAGCTGTAAACTCCATTGCAGAGCACTCCATTGCCACCTTTACGAATTATAACTCCAATTCTTTTCTAATAAGATCAGTTACTTGTGGTAGGATAGAAATCGTCATCTTCTGATATGAACTTTACTTTCATTTTAATTGTTATTGCTAATTGCTCCATTCTTTTTACATGTCAAACCCAATAACTCTAGCTATACAATTTTATTATGATAAATGGTAGGGAAAGGTTGGTTGAAGTTTTTATTATCTCAGATCAATACCTCACATTGCAATCACCATGCCAAACCTAGAACAAAACGCCTAATTTGCAAATAACGTGTCTTTGAAAGTCCAATTTCATACTTCATAAATGTTTATTCCATGACATGAAAAATGGAACTGGTATTCTCCATACAAGTTATTTGTACAATCATCCGCATTGTTTGATACTGCCAGTAGATTAACTTATCTAAATCGTTCACTAGCTTAGCGACTCTAAATCAAAAAGAAAAAAAGAAGGATAAAAGGAAACCTCAGGTGCCATCCAGAATGGAGTCCACTTGCATAGTTTAACATCATTCAATTTTGTTGCCTGACAAAGCACAAGTCAGATCCATCAAAACAAGGGAATGAAATTTCACTCTAACTTGAAAGTGAAAATAGTGAAAAAGAAAAAAAAATAACAAAAAAAAGAAACATGGACGGTGAGAGAAACCTTTGTCAACCCAAAATCTGTAAACTTCACTAATCCAATTCCATGCACCAATATATTTGCACACTTGATATCCCTTGTATAGCAGGAAAAATGAGGTTAGACTTTGCAAGATTATTACAGAAGCTCCCCCCTCTCTTTGATCACTTGCATGTACAAATCATTCTAATCATATTGCCGGTGCTGTCACCGGAATTCCTTAACAGAATTCATATTTCTATTTTCTTCTCCTTATTCATCTCGTGCGTTCTTCGTCTTCCCACGTACATAATTTTTACAATATAATATTTAAAATAAAAATTACAAAAAAAATCCTATGCCCCAAAATGACTTACACAAGATTTAAAGAAAATAAAGAACAAAGTTTAAACCCAAAATTTATCATACAATTAACGATTCGTCATTAAACCATTTATTCAAAAATATAATCATCCATTCATTCATACATATTGAAATATATAATGAATAATCCAAGAACACCCATACAGTATTTAATGTACACATATATAAAGATCACTCTGATACCATTTGTTGGAATCGGTGGTAGAGCGCAGCGGAGGCGTGCATTTAAAAAAAATTAAAGCTTTATCAATTGAAATAAAAATAATTGCGACCCTACGGTTTCCAAAAAAACTTTTAAATGAAAAAAAAATTCTCATCTGATCCACTATATATTTATACATTAAATCTAAGACATAAAAGATAAGAGTTATACCTCTTGTAGCCTTATCAAGCGTCCTTGCAAACAACAAACTTGTAATCCCACGAACAACGGACTGAGAGATCCACACCAAGATCTTTCAAGTCAATCCATAAATACACCAAGACGTGTGTGAACACATAGAATAAATCAAAGATACTTTTCTATCTCTAGATGTACTCAACACATGAGACCTAGAGATTTGAAGAATGACTATTGCGAGACAAAACTCTGAGAGAAAATTAGGAAAACTCACAGAACATTTTGATTAACCTTTAATCACACAGTTGCACACACTGAGGTCAATAGAATAATATATATCTTCTAGGTCCAGGCTCATCAGATTTTTAAGGATTTAAAAAAATATTAAATTAATTACAAATGTGTCGTTGCAGTGAGACCCATTGCAATTGACCAACACTACTGTGCCACACGATACTATAGTGTGCCGTGTAGAATTGTAGTGCCATGAGACACTACAATGTGCCCCGTGTCACTATAGTGATGTGTGGCACTATTGTAACTCATATCAATCTCTGATTCAAAATCAATGATTGACATGTGGAAGTCCAACATGTCACATGGTAATTTTTCTAAATTTATTATTTATTTTAATCAGATAAATATCTAGATATCAGTTAATTCAAAATTAGCTTATCTGATCATCACAATCAACTAACTTATCTGTTAGTTCACAAATAACAGATTTAGTTGATTCAAATTTTAAATTATTATCTCATACTAATTTAGCATTATTTAATTTCATAAATCAGATATGATGTCTCACTTATCAATCGACAAAAAATAATTTATATAATTATTTTAATTGTAATTTCTAAAAATTACATCGAATAATTTAATTAATTAATTACACATAACTATCCCATAATTATATATTTGCCTCACAAATTTAATTATTTTCATAAGTTGGTCATTTTCTCATGTTTTAAAATATTTACACCCTAGGCTGTGTAGTACAGAGGTGACTTGAGGACCATGAACCCATAATTCTAAGCTCTAATAAATAAGATTGTTAATTAAACGTTTTAATTAAATAATCTTATTTATTAATTTCATTATTACTCCACTATAAATATAAAATTGCATTCTTAGAAATTACAGAAAATATTTATAGAGTATTGTCGTGTAGTCAAGGGATATAATCACTTTATGTAGTCATGTCCTCCAATTATTGGTTCGTAAATTAGAGCTGGTCAAAATTACCATTTTACTCTTCTAATTACCTATTGATCATTAAGTATCATTAATTCACTAGTGAATGACCAATTTATAATTGTATTATAAATTTGAGTTCAATAGCCATTCAATTTAAGAATTAACACTTAAGGGAACCAATATACGATCCATTAGGAAAACTTGAATTTCAAATCTTGTAAGATTCATGTTCCCAGCCATCCATAACACTAAATCTTCAAAATAAAAGTCACTAGTCTGTTTTACAAATAATCCTTAACAAGTGAATCAAAAGATCCAATAGACATACATGGGGAGTTCATGACTACTCAAAATTCAGACTGATCTACATATGATCATCAGTTTTGATGTGTATTAAGTTTTTATGATAAACGGTAAGTAAATAAATATATTAATCCACATCTGCCATATTCTATATAATCTATTATATAAAGTACATTCACTCAGATGTCAATCCACATCAGTGATCCATATCTAGATCACATGCATTCAAAATACTTAGTGAATCATATTAGCAACCATCCATTAATATGTTGCGGACTATTTTATTCATTATCTATGATCTTAACCCTCTCGTACTTATACATGATCATAGTCTCATTAATGAATATAGAATTTTCATATATTTATATATAAATTACGCAACAAGAATTTAGAAGAACAATTATAAGAAAAATATAATTTTATTAATTTCATATTAAAATTATCTAAACACATGCTTTAAGAGCACTATGTCCAACAAGAACTGAGTTAGGGAAGAAACATGATCGAAGAAGAAGAAGACGGTTTCCATGAAGCACTCAGTTACCGAGCAATACTGAGGCTATTATCATTCATTAGTATTTATATACAGAGCAAGCATGCAATAGGTTGAATGATAACAGAGAGAGAGAGACTAACTGTACTAAGACAGTTAGCTCGATTACAGCTTGACAATATTGATTTACTATTAACATGTTTAAGTCACTTCCCTAAGCTTAGTTGGCAAGTATCCATCCTTGACATGTCCATCTACTGCCTTTCACTTATTAATTGATTTTTCTTAGGAAACAAACTCCATACACATCATATTTTTAGTTGTATAGTAACTGTTCAATGCGCATTTTACTTCGAGGTCTCACTATTCAACTTTTTTTCCCGTCATCTTATTCCGCAATTTTAAATTGTTTGTGTAGTGAACGGATGATATAGAGACCACAACAAGCATTGATGATGAAGTTTACTTATCTTTAGATTGGACACCAAAAATTGATATGGAAGAATGAGTTTTGGGATTTGAAAAGAGACATTTAACAAGAATAGGAGTACTGGTGAGATCACTTCAAGAATATTTGTTTCTTGTAAAGAAGGATACCGCTCAATTGACAAGAGAGATTATCTAACTAAAAATCCTCGGGCAGAGACAAGAACGGGATGTCTTGCAAAAATGGGTGTTAAGTTAATAGACACAAATATAATGTGAATATTATTGTGAAGACGCACAATCATTCTCTTGTAACGGAAGAATGTGCGCATATGTTGCCATTTCAACGAAAAATCTCAGTCTTGCAAGCCCGAGAGGTAGAATTGGCAGAAGAATCTGGGATTCCTCTTAGGTCTTCTTATGAGCTAATGGGAAAACGTGTTGATGGGAGGGAATGTCTTGGGTATACAAAACAAGACATGAAGAATCACCTCCGTTCAAAAAGGCAATACCAATTGGCATATGGTGAAGCAGGAAACTTATTAAAATATTTCCAAAGTCAAGTTTTGGAAAACCCATCTTTCTTTTATGCTATCCAATTGGACAATGAGGAACATATAACAAATGTATTCTGGGCTGACGCTAGAATGATTCTTGGTTATGGCCATTTTAGTGATGTGAGTTTTTTTTACACAACTAACAAAGTCAAGAAAGCAAATCATCCATTTGCAATTTTTACTGGCCTTAATCATCATAGAGGGACTGTTATTTTGAGTAGAGTTATTGTACGATGAAACTATTGGTTCATTTATATGGTTGTTTGAAACATTCTTAGAGGCAATGTCAAAGAAAGCTCCAAAAACTATCTTTTCTATTCAAGATGCTGCAATGGCTAAGACAATATCAGTTGTATTGCCTGACACGTATTACAGGCTTTCTCTGTGGCACATGATGCAAATGCCCTAAGACATGTAAATATTGTGTTCAGATGAACTGATAGTATTAAAAGCGTTCTATCAAAATTTATTGATCGATACGAAGAAGGTGAATTTTTATCTGCTTGGGATTTCATGCTTGATGAATACAATTTGCGTTATAATAGCTGGTTAAACAGCATATTTGAATTAAGAAAGAAATGGGCTATTGCATATATGAGGTGGTCTTGATCTGCAGGGATGAAAAGCACACAACTTAATGAAAGTACTAATGCTAGTTTGAAGGATTATTTGAAATCAGACCATGATTTACTTCAATTGTTTATGCACTTTGAGAGGGTTTTCAACGATAATATATATACAAAAACTATTTCATAATATGCTCTTAGTTCAAGTTTATAATGCACCAATACATCAAAAAATAAACA
Organism: Datisca glomerata; assembly: GCA_003255025.1. NCBI lineage: Eukaryota > Viridiplantae > Streptophyta > Magnoliopsida > Cucurbitales > Datiscaceae > Datisca > Datisca glomerata. The sequence goes on from QANY01006045.1 coordinate 161,238, forward strand.
ATCACAATATTCTCTCATTTCCATGTTAACCTCTGACAAAGAAGGGTTCCATATATTTTTTCTCAGTTTTTTAACTTGGACTCAATATGCGGCCTAGCCTTTAATCGAGATTCATGACATTTTTCATTCAAACTTTTATCAATGAGCTTTAGAGTACAAGGTTTAAAAGAACTGTTATTATAACAAAGGCCTTATGCAATTACATCATCAAGTATCTCCAATAATGTCTCTTCCTCCATTTTGGTCCAAGAACGCCTAATGATTATTCGTATTGTTTGCTCATTATTTTGATTTTGATATCCATTCATCCCTGATAAAGCATATCTCAATCAATAATAAAGAAAACTACATTTGCGATCCCACCCTGCATAATTTTTGTTAAATATTTTGTGTACAAAAGAAAGGAAAAATCATGACTGAATAACATTTAATATATTATACCACAACAATAGAAAGTAACTTCCAAACGTTTTCAGATTGGTATAAAACTAAAAATAGCATGCCAAAAGGTCAACTATACGTTTTCTCTTTTGCGATCACACCCTGCATAATTTTTGTTAAATATTTTCTGTACAAAAGAAGGGAAAATCGATTGGTACTAAAGTTTTCATCCCATATGAATTGTTCACAGCAACACAGTCTTTGAGCTTCCATTCCCTAACTGGTCCATGCACTCCATTTCTAGAAATATAAAGCAATCAATTTTCAATCACAATACAAAGCTAGAATCCAATAATTCTTTTATACCAGAAGCAGAACGGAAGAAGATATATTCAATCATAGTACAGAGATATAATCCAACAATTCTTTTATGCCTACATATTAAGCATTCTCATTGCATTGTTCATACCACTTCAATAGAAAGTGATAACCCCGCCTCAACTCAATCTGAATCTAAAAACTTCCCCTCTCCAGATCCCAAATCCTGGTGGCAAAATTCAGACACCAAAATTAGAAATCAAAAACTCCAATAATCCATAATTTCAGAATAATCCTTAATTTCATAATCTAGAGATTTAGAGACTCAACAATTCATCATAAATTTAGAGAAGGAAAAATGTAGATCTAAGAAAAAGGAAAAGAGGAGAAGAAGGAAAGGATGAGAAGAAGAAAGAGAAGAGGTGACGAAGAAACAAAAGAGGAGAAGAAGAAAGAGGAAGAAGATTTCACCTGCGAGCTGCGACGGCGAGAGAGAGGTTGAGATCGTTAGGTCAAGTGATGATGAGAGAGAGGCTGTAAGTTGCGAATGAGAGGATAGAGAGAGGGTTGAGAGAGATGCTCGAGAGAGATGCTCAGGAGAGAGATAGATGTATTTTTCTTTAGTCAGTGTAGTCCCTCCTAAAAGAAAGAGACAGTTATCCGGCTCTAGTGGGAATAAACAGTCCCACCGTATTAACTAATACATAGGCTATTTTTTACCAAACACTGGACAATACTGTCCAGTCTTGTAATATTGTACAATCCGGGCAGCCAAACAAGTCCTTAGAGCCAGACTCATTTTAAAAGTTAACATGAGATTTGAGAGTTGCTCTAAGATTATATTCTTAGCCCAATATTTCTACTTAGTCGATGTGAAATTATCTCTTCAATACCCCCCATCACGTGCAGGCCGGTCTTTTTGCCTGGTCATTGTCACGTGGAAAGGTAGTACGGGCCCAATTGTGCTTGACTTTCGTCTAAAGTGATACCATGTTAAAATCTTATAGCCTAACTCATCTCAAAAGCTAAGGTGAGAGTTGAGGGTTGCTCTAAGCTTATATTCTTAGCCCAATATTTTTATTTAGTCAATGCGAGATTATTTCCTCAATAGACGGTAACTAAAGAAGGAAGCATTTTTTCCAAGGCAATTTTCAGGATTTTCAGAATCAGTATATCCAGTCTCTTGAGGTGTACATGAAAACTATAATAGTGGGAAATTAAAAAAATTGAATGTGTAGTTGTTCACCATAGTAGTTCAAGGGAAATATAAGTTATAAGGAGTAAGGAAGATTCTCTCTTGTAATTGTAGGTTGTTTGAGAGAAAAGGAGTCGTATGTAATCATGCTATAAAGGTTTTGAGAGAGATCTTGAATTGGCAAGAAATTCCTTGTCAATATAACATAAAAAGGTGGACAAGAAGGTAAGAGCATAAAATGTGGACATTTATGGTTGAGACATCCAAGCAGACAAAATGTTGCAATAATCTTCTCGTTATAGGTTGTTATGCACCATATTCACCAAGATATAATTAAGGGCTGCTGAAAGTGAAAAAACATACAATGAATTTCTTTCTCATGCAAATAAATTGACCAAAGTTATAAAAGATTTATTGACTTTAAAAATTGATTGTGCTGGACATAACGAATCTAATATTGATAGTATAAACTCTCTGAGTAACTATTGAACCATCTGGTCCATCTCCTTCTTCTTCATGCAGTTTACATAGCCTACAACATGAAGAAATCACTCCCACGCAGTCCATGAAATCTAGTCATCTTAATGACTCAACATCCACCTCATCTCTTCCTCATTAGATGTTCAAGTATCTTAAACCTGATAACAATAATTACACAGGGAGCCATCTCATTGGTCATGGAAGATTGAGTAATCATTCCCCAATGATTGGAAAAACTAATTCAAGGATCAATCAGTGAGAGATGATTAGAATATTCGTCTGTTTTGGATATTTGTTTCTAATTCTTTTATATGTAATATATTAAGCAGCTCCTGCGTTTTGTACAATATCGATTTTGGCAATCAATAGAAAAACATATAGAAAACCTTCATCATCTTCTTCCATTCCTTTTAACTTATCAACTTGGTATCAGAGCTAGAGCTCAACTAGCCTATCCCCTTCTTTAGGGGATGGCAATGCTTAGTTTATGGACAGTGGAGCTAATGCCTACATCACTCCTGACTTGGCCAATCTCTCAATCAAGAGTGACTACAAGGGTAAAAATAAACTTGCTATAGGATATGGTGAGCTTTTACCCATAACTCATGTTGGTAAATCACATATTCACACTACAAATCCCTACATTACATTGACATTTAACCAATTACTCTGTGTTCCTAATACTACCAAAAACCTGCTAAATGTTTCTCAAATTACTAAGTCCAATCCTTTCATTGTTGTCTTTGATTCTGATTATTATTTTTTGTAGGACAAGATTTTGAAGGAGGTTCTTCTTCAGGGTGTTCTTAAAGGAGGATTATACCACTTTCCCTTGTATAAAAAAGACATAGTCCTAACCAACATCTCTTAGACCAAGTCACAGACTCCTGGCAGTAACTTTTCTAGATTCCTGTCCTATTTACTTTTAGTATCTAGTAGTAGTAACAAATCCAATCATTGGCACTAGAGACTGGGGCATCCCTCAGCTCATATCCTAGGTCTATTTTCTAATTTTGTAACATGTGCTTCTATCAATGAAAGCAAACTTGATTTACGTGATTCTTGTTGTCTAGGTAAGGCTCATCAAGCCAATTTTCCTTCTTCTTTAAATAAATCTAATGAACCTTTGAACTTGTGCATTCTGATGTTTGGGGACCCTCCCCTTTGTTAGATTGGATTTTAAAATTTGATGAAAAAGTAATGAACCACAAACTGTTCGTGGGCAGAATATAAACAAATTCAAAGAAAATATGTAATCATATTAAATATAAAACCATACAAAGATCATGAATATTTAGATAATCGTATCGAGAAGAGATAGAAACAATTTTTACCTTTTCTTGTACTGGAGAATTTCTGAATTGGCGGGATCCAATTTATTGTCTCGTGTTCGTCGTTCTTGAGATTCACAGAACTTCAATCGATCTTCACACCAACAACCACTCATAGGATTCAGAAATATGTTTCACAAGAATAGAGTGTGGACTCTCTGAACAACTGAGGAAGAAAAAAACAAATTTTCTTCTTCCTCACTATGATTTCAGCTGCAACAAAGGAGGCGAAGAGAGAATATTGTGTCCAAATTATCGAAGTTCACCATCACCATCTTTCTGCACTACTCTTTGTGATTTTTACATCTCCTTTAGAGCCAATACTGTGTCTCAATTCATCAGTCCAAATTGATAAATTAAATTGATCTTCTATCAATTAATTAATTTTTTATTTACTAATTATCCAATAATAAATTAATTAATTTGAACATTAATTCTGCTCTTTCACTAATTTAGTGATGAGACCCATCACATATGGGTCCAGGAAGTGTATGTTGGTGCAAAACACGTTTTAGTCCCACTGATGTTGTTTCTCATTCATATCTTTATGAGCTACACCTGAGACCAAATGGACCCACACGAATAAAACTATGAGATTCAAATACCCGGCTAATTTATCTCCATAAATTTCTGACGTATTTAATCTTGATACCGTACGACTCCACTATAGACCCGATGTTGGATTAACTCTCGATTCATACGCGCTACATGTTCTGTTGGTGCGAATAAACATCTTTATCACGATCCATAGAATATTTGATGATGTTACCCTTCGTAAATATCAGTAACAAGAGTTGGATGTAAAATTATTATTTTGCCTCTCTAATTATTATTTCATTAACTCCTTTATTGACTGTGAATAAGAAAGATATATCCGTGAAGTATCTCGTACTGTTCACAATATCTTATTCAATGCCTCATGTCATCGAATACCAGACCCGATTTATTTATTCACACACCCATCAATAAAACATAAGGCGATGTTATTGATATTGCAATCTTATCATGAATTTCATATTTGTGAATCACGTAACTCTAACATAGTTGAATCACGATCCAAACAGTTGAGGTATTGTTTAGTAATTCAAACTCATTCATTTGGCGTATCAAAGATCGTAAGTAATTAAGTCAAGTTTCTTATTCACCACAAGATTAAGATAATCATAAAAATACACCTAAGGTGTAACAATTAGATTTAGAGCTAGATAAACGGTTTTGCTCTAAACTAATATGTTACTGGTCTATTTAACATGTTCCATAATATGTCTAGGTCAACCGTTAGAGTTTCCACTCCCACCCCTGAGACTGGCATCCTTTTGTTCAACATAACAGTCATAATCGGACTCGATTACCCAGTCGATCTTAAGACTGTGAATAACATTCTAAGCTATTTCAGAAGAGTTTGTCTGGAAGACCCCTCTGTCTTTACTCTTTTTATGTTGATAATAGTTTCAGGACTTAAGTAAATTATAAACACATTTTAATTAAAGGAAGACTTTCATTTATTCATAAAATTCAGTAATACATAATGTCAGAGAAATAATTAAATACTCATAAATAACTATTACACTCCACTTTATGGACACAATTCCAACACCCTTTTAGTAATTACACAAGTTTTCTAGATGATTTCACAAGGTTTACTTGGATTTTCCCCTTTAAACTTAAATCTAAATCTATGTTTGTCTTTGTTAGTTTTAATGTTTATATTAAGACAACCTTTAATCATAAGATCAAATGTCTACAAACTCATTGGGGAGGGGAATTTAGGTCATTTCTTCCTCTGTTAAACAAGTTTGGGATCACCATTAGTTATCCTTGCCTAGACACTCACCAATAAAATTGAAGAATAGAGAGAAAACATAGAGACATAGTTGAAAAGGGTTAACTCTTCTTACTCATACTAAGTTATCTATCTTTTTTGTGGGACTCCTTTGCTACTGCAGTTCACCTTATTAATTTACTCCCCACGTCTATTCTATCCTCTAAATCTCCTTTTGAGATGATATTTCACAAACCTCCAAATTATTCTCACTTAAGGGTTTTTGGATCAGATTTTAAAATTGAAGAAAAATTAATGAACTACGAACGGTTCATGGGCGGAATATAAAAAAAATTAAAATAAATATTTAATCGCATTAAATATAAAACTATACAACAGTTATACATATTTAGATAAACACATCGAGAAGATATAGATATAATTTTTTTACATTTTCTTGTAATGGAGAATTTCTGAATTAGCGGGATCTAATTAATCTTCTAGCATTCTTCATTCTTGAGATTCACAAAACTTCAATTGATCTTTACACCAACAACCACTTGTAGAATTCATAAGTATATCTCACAAGGATATTGATAGGAACTGAGTGTTGGCTCTCAAAACAACTAAGGAAGAAAAAATAATTTTTCTTCCTCTATAGATTTCGGCGGCAACAGGCTTGGAGGGGGAGAAAAACACTTTGCTCTGCTTTGAATAATCACCCACTGTGATTAGGTTAAGCTTCGGTTAGAGATGCCCCTATTGCAATCCCTTATATAATAATCACAAAATTTACAAATGTACCCCTATATTTTAAATTACTGAAATCGCTATCTCCATTCACTGCTCTCTACGATTTTTACATCTCCCTTAGAACCAATACTATGTCCAAATTCATCCATCCAAATTGATAAATTAAATTGATCCCTATTATTAGAAAATAATTAATTTGAACATTAATTCTCCTATTCTCTAATTAAGTGATGACACCCATCACATAAGAGTTTGAGAAGTGTACCTTGGTCAAAAACACGTTTTTGGTCCAACTGATGTTTCTTATTCGTGTCCTTAAAAAGCTACTCCTAAGACCGAATGGACCCACAGAAATAAAGTTATGGGATTCAAATACCTGGCTAATTTATCTTCATAAATTCCTGACATCATACGACAACATTATATGTTCAATGCCGAATTAACTCTCGATTCATGCGTGTTACATTTTCTGTTGGTACAAATAAACATCTTTATTTTACGTCCATAGAATATTTTACGATGTTACCTTTGTGAATATCAGTAACAAGAGCAAGATATAAAATTACCGTTTTACCTATCTAGTTATTATTTCCTTAACTCATTTACTGACTGTAAATAAAAAATACATATCAGTGAAGTGTCTCATACAATTCATAATGTCTTATTTAATGAGTCAAGTCATTAAGTTCCCGGCCCGATTTATTTACTCACACACCCATCAATAAAGCATAAGGTGATATTGTTGCTATTGCAATCTCACCACGAATTATATATCTGTGAATCACGCAACTGCAACATAGTTGAATCACGATCCCAATAGACAATGTATTGTCTGGCATTTCAAACTCACTCCTTTAATATATCAAAGACACAACTAACTAAGTCAAAATTCGTATTCATCTCAAGATTAAGGTAATCACGAAAATACCCTTAAGGTGTAACAATTAGATTAAGAGCTTGATAAACGACTTTGTTTTAAACTATTTTGTTACTGGTCTATTCAACAAGTGCTGTAAGCTGAGAAAGTCTTCGAACTCTCCTAGTAAGTACTATCCATCACGATCAGATTATGGTGTTTTGATTTGTTTCTCTAATTGCTTCTCAACTGTAGCCTTATACTCTTTGAACTTTTCAAAAGTTTCAGACTTTTGGCGTATTAGATAAACATGTCCAAAACGCGAGTAGTCATCAGTTGAGGTTACAAAATATTCATAACCTCTTCTTACTTGGATATTTAATGGCCCACATACATCACTATGTACGCGTTCGAGGCATTGAGTGGATCTTTCAACCTTCGCTGAAAATTGTCTCTTTGTCATTTTACTTTCTATACAGGATTCACATGTGGGTAGTGATCTCACACTTAAAGTTTGCAATTGGCCATCCTTTGCAAGTCATTTAATCATGTCTAGGCTAATATGGCCAAGACGTAAGTGCCACAATTAGGTTAGATCGATTGAGTCGGACTTCAACCGTTTACTATCCCATTGTAAATCAGTATTTACTTTAGTGTCACATATAATTGGAACTTTTGGTTTTACATATTATAAGTTATTTATCAAGCGTGTAGTAGTGATCAAATAATTATTTCTAAAAATATCAATATCATTATAAATAAAATTTAAAGAAAATCCTTGCTCAATTAAACTAGCTACTGAAATAAGGTTCTTTCCAAAAACTGGGATATAATAAACATCTCGTAAAACAAAAAACAACTGCTATCAAATGACAATTTACTCGTTCCAATTGTTACAGTAAATACTAGTGCTCTATTTTCCCAATAGAAGCTGAACTCACCCTCTTCAAGCCTTCTGCTTTTGAGTTTTGCATCTTAACTTTCTTCAGAACTCTATTGTATTTCTTTTTCGGGCTAGAAGTGGAAGGCTTACTTTAAGTAAAGTTTGCCTCTCCATTCTTCCTTTTACCCTTCAAAAATCGGGCCTCAGCAGGTTGTAACTCCTTCATAAGTTTCGGAAGAGAGTACCTCAACTTATTCATCGAATGATTCAGTTTGAAGTTCTCAAATGTGTCTAGCAAGGCTCAATGATCATATCAACATGAGTCTCACCATTGGTTTTGATCATCTTGGCCCCATCGACTAGCTCCTATTAGAGATTTCAATGTCCTTTGGTTCAAGTGTTTAACCAATGCATCGGCCATAAATGTTGCTATGAACTAATAGTCCTTTACAAGCTTTAGCTTCTCAAGAAAACTCGATGACTCAAAGTGACACGATTCTCAAGTTTCACTCACTGGAGAGAAGACCACTAGGGCGTTGGGGACATTGAGAACGTTTCAACATTAACGACCCTCCCACTTAGTTTTTAGAAAAATGAAATTTTCTTTGCTTTTTCAAAAAAAAAAAATTTGCATTGTATTTAAATTATAACCCTTTATAAATTTAAACTACAATTATGCATGTATATGTTACATAACATTCTGATATTGGCATATCAGCATGTTTAATTATAATATGAGATTAATAATAAATCATACATTCTAAATTAACATCGTTATGACTCATTTCTAATTATAACCCATAAAAGAATAATAAATAAATTATAATAATTTAAATACTAGTTTTCATAGCGCCTGTAATTGTCTCATTCTCCTTCAGAAAGTTTCATTACTTTATAACTCTTTACAAAGGTCCAGCTCCATTTTCAAAATTCAAAATTCAATTTAAAATTTAACTTTTCAATAATTTTTACTTTGATAAATCAATTACCAAGTAAATTAATCAATTGACTTATTTTTTTAAAAATAATTTATAAAATAAATTCCAATTAATTAGTTTTGAAAAATATCAAATTTAATAAATTTAATTTTTTGGAACTGGATTGGGCTTGGAATCAAATTCCAAATCCCTGCAAATTATTTGGGCCAAGTAACTCTTGCTTAGTCCAATACCTCAATAGATTTAGTGGGTCCATGCCAGCCCAAGGCCTAGCATAGTGTTATGCGCAATAGGGTTTCAAAATCCTAAAGTTTCCTAAACCCAAAAGTTTTCAAAACCTCAAGATTTTCTAAACCCAAAAGTTTTCAAAATTTCGGCATACATCAATTCTAAAATTGAAAATAAACACCTAGAGCCAATCGATCAAGATCTATACATAAAACACATTCAACCATGTTTTGAATCTACCATACAAAATATATGCCATTATCACAATATTCATCCATACATATGTTTAGTCATAAAATATGTATAATTATGGAATTCAAGGTTCTGATACCAATTGTTAGATTGAGTTTTAAAATTGAAAAAAAATTAATGAACCATGAATGGTTCGTGGGTAGAATATAAAAAAAATTCAAAATTTTTTTTAATCGCATTAAATAGAAAACCATAGAACGATTATACATATTTAGATAATTGCAAGAGATAGAAACAATTTAATCACCTTCTTCGTTCTTGAGATTATCAACTTCAATTGGTCTTCAATTGTTATTTCTGATTTTTACTCCAATTTTATCATTATCAAACCCTAGTGTATAAATAGAATATTGGAGGGTTTTTAGAGGACTTTTTTTGGACGTGAGAGGTAAAGGAGAAAGCTTTTTGGAGAGGAAACGAAGACGAATCTAACCGGGAGACGGATCTCAACTTCAATTCATCCTCAAATCTATTTTTTTCTTCTCTTTTTCTCTATGATCATGAATATTATTAGGATATCTTCTTATTTTAGTATGTTCTAAATTTCTGATCCAGGGCTACGACGTAGCCAAAGCATGATTGTTCATAAATTTTAATTTTCAATTCAATCGATGTTTATTCAATATTACTGAGTGTTATAATTTTTTATTAATGTTTGTGATCCTCTGACCAACTATTGCATGATTTTAGATTTAATTCCGAGACTGAGAAGTGATGATTAAGTTTGATCTTTGTTTATAACACCATTATAATTTCTTAAGTTAGATATAATTATAGATCTAGTGTAGCAATTATAATTTCATGTGCTTAATGAGTTTCAACTTATTGAATCTTGACAGAGATGTGAGATTTGTATTTTTGATTCATTGTTTTTTATGGTGAGAAAGATTGATAATAACTTTAGAGAAATTCACTGTCAATAATTTGATAAACATTGATTGATTGATGTAGAATTTTGAACATGTTTGGTTTGGTGAAATTGGAATCACTAGATCTTTTATCTATTCAATTTGAAATTATTTATCTTTATCAAATCTTTATCGTTTTATTTTAATTAGAATTTTAGTTAATTAAAAATCTTAACTTTTCGTCATTCTCAATTAGAATTAAGATTTAGTTAATTTTAATTATTAAAATCAATCAATCATGTGGACAATATTCTATTTTTATAGAAATTTATTACTTGACGATGATAGTGTACACTTGCACTATAGAATAATCGTAACAATCAGGCCCTAACGCCTTTTCCTGACGTGAGCCTCTCAGCGAACTGTGACACGTGACGTCATGTTACTGGTAGTTAGAAAATGCTCATAACATTATCAAATCTTAATAACATAATAATTATAATATTTTTTAAATCAATAATTATAATATTTAATGACCAATATTTGATCACTCAGTATTAGACAGTAAATAACAAATTTATGGATTTGAGTCAAACAATTAGCTCAACATGTTTGCAAGCATAATCTAAATTTATATAGAAAAGAGGACCCATTATGTCCCCCCAACCTACAAGTTAAAGTTGAAATATCAAAACGACAAAGGAAATGAATGAGTATGATTCATTACACAATAATTGGTTATTGGTTAAGAAAAAAATAAAAATAAAAAATTATGAATTATGGTCTCTGCACGTGTGGAGGATGTTAGTACCTAATTGGTGACCTAACAAATAATGGGAGATTTGATTCTCTCATTGTGTTTCTTCTAACTTGATTTCTTGTTTAAAGGTTCATAATCGTTACACGTGGTTGAATTTAAATGGGGTAATTTATGGGTTTAATGTGATTTTTAAAATAAATTCTAGAAATAAGGTAGTTTTGAAACTAATTCTAAAACTAAAGTGGATCTGGCCACGTCGGAAGGCGTCTTTTGTAAAGACGACTTCCAGTTGGTAAAAGTCATCTTTACAAAAGACGCCTTTAGTGCAGAAGCTCCCACCTACATACAAAAATCATCAACACAACCCTAACACAACCTGCATACAAAAATCATCCATCCTGCCAAACATTTTATGATTTTATCACACTTTCTCAATGAACAGCATATATTTTTAACAAATTTTATGACTTTACATTTTATATTATTCTGCAAAAATCTAAATACAAAAAATATAAATCAATCATGTTTCACACGGTGGTCATCTTCTCATTCTTCTTGGGCGTCTTTCATATGTTTGTAGTTGAGTTACTTGTGATGATGGACATTCCTCTATAATAGCTGCTGCTACACTTTCTTCATCTACAATAAGCGGCGGGGTCTTCCTCCACAATAAGCGGCAGGGTCTTCCTCCACAATAAGCGGCAGGGTCTTCCTCCACAATAGGAGCATCTTCCACAACATGTGAGTTTTGGGCACGTCTTCTACCTCCTCATCCAGGAGCACTAGCTCGTCCTCCTTCACGCCGTTGAGGTTGATGAAATGGTTCAGAAGCGGAACCAAGTTGAGTCACTGACTCACCTCCAAATGGCTCTTGCTGAGACATAAATAGTTCATCTCGAGGCATGTGTGATTCTTGTTGACTTCTCTTAGATGAGTTGTGCCCTCCATGCCTTCGGGAAAATGAGCTTGATAAGAACCTTTCGCTTGTCTTATTACTTGTGCAGGTGTCTCACACACATTATGGATTCGAGGCATTATCTAAGACGGCTTAGTATCATCAAGTGTCAAGTTGTTAATATTGTCTAGACTCTCCGTCTACATAGATAAAAAAATATTATATAAGTTACTTATTAAATGACCATATAAGCCTATTAATTACATAAATTAAGTAAAAAATTACCATTAAATCATATAACGCCTTCTGTTGAGTTATGTATCGTCGTGTGATTCTCTGATACCATAATATATATGAACTGTCATATCCATGTTCATCCATGTGCCCCACAGCAATGTGTGTCCTACGCTCATCTCATCTCTCAATGTATGCCTGATGTTGGATGCCCCAATTTAGTTCATTTCTCTCCCTTAAGTCGAGGAAGAAAAAATAATTTTTCTTCTTCCTCTATAGATTTCGGTGGCAACAGGCTTGGAAGGGAATAATCACCCACTTGGATTAGGTTAAACGTATGTTAGATATGCAACCCTATTGCAATCCCTTATATAATAATTATGAAATTTACACATATCCACTATATTGTAAGTTGCTGAAAATCGTTATCTCCCTACACCGCTCTCTGTGATTTTTACATCTCCCTTCGAACCAATACTGTGTCCAAATTTATCAAACCAAATTGATAAATTAAATTGATCCTTAATTAATTTTTTATTTACTAATTATCTAATATTTAGAAAATAATAAATCAATTAATTTGAACATTAATTCTGTTAATCACTAATTTAGTGATGACATCTATCACATATAGGTTCGGGAAATGTACATTGGTCCAAAACATATTTTTGGTCCATGTGATGTTATTTTTCATTCATGCTGATTATCAGATGGACATGAATGAAAAATAACATCAGATGGGCATATTTTTTGTCCAAATACCCGGCTAAATAGGTCAGAAATTTATGAAAAAAAATTAGCCGGGTATTTGAGACCAAACAGATCCACATGAATAAAGCTATGGAATTCAAATACCCTGCTAATTTTTTTCATAAATTCCCGACCTATTTAATCCCGACATCGTACAACCCCACTATAGGATAAACATCTTTATTTCACGATCCATGAAATATTTTACAATGTTATCATTCGTGAATATCAGTATCAAGAGTAGGATATAAAATTATCATTTTACCCATCTAGTTATTATTTCCTTAACTCCTTTACTGACTGTGAATAAGAAAGACATATCAGAGAAGTGTCTCGTATAGTTCACAATGTCTTAATCAATGACTCAAGTCATTGAGTACCAGGCCAAGTCTATTTGTTCACACACTTATCAATAAAACATAAGTTGGTATTCTTGTTATTGCAATCTCACTCCGAATTTCATATCTATGAATCACGCAACTCCAACATAGTTGAATCACGATCCCAACAAGCGATGTATTGTCCGCCAATTCGAACCCACTCATTTGTCGTATCAAAGACTGCAAGTAACTAAGTCAAGTTTTGTATTCACCTCAAGATTAAGGTAATCATGAAAATATCCTTAAGGTGTAACAATTAGATTTAGAGTTAGATAAACGGTTTTGCACTAAACTAATTTGTTACTGGTCTATCCAACATATTCCATAACATGTTTAGGTCAATAGTCAGAGTCTCCAATCCCATACCCCCAGACCGGCATTCTTTGGTTCAACCTAACAGTCGTAATCAGATTCGATTGCTCAATTAATCTTATGACTGTGAATAACATTTTGAACTATTTCAGAAGAGTTTGTCTGGAAAATCCCTCTTTCTTTACTCTTCTTTCGTTGCAAACAGTTCCAGGATTTAAGTAAATTATAAACACACTTTAATTAAAGAAAATTTTCATTCATTTATTAAATTCAGTAATACATAAATTTCAGAGAAATAACTAAATATTCATAAATAGTTATTACACCCTAATTTATGGATATTATTTTAACACTTTTATTAACACTGCAGTAGGATCATCTTCTTCAATCTCTTGTTCTCCTCAACTCAGTGTTGTCTTCTTTTCTCAGGCAAATTCTTCTACACCTGACTATCCTGCACCCACCTCACCCACTCATTCACCTGCTATTCCATCTCATGTTTCTCCCATAAGGTCTGTTCACCTATGCTCACTAGGTCTAAAGTATGTATATTTAACCCTAAGGTTTTCACTGCTTCTTCATCTAACTTGGAACCAAATTATGTTCATGAGGCTCTTACGGATCCTCACTGGACAGTAGCTATGAAGGCTGAAATTGAGGCCCTTCACAAGAACAAAACCTGGATATTGGTGCCTCCTACTTCAAACATGCATATTGTCAAATGTAAGTGGGTCTACAGAGTCAAACACAATCCAGATGGCTCTATAAACAAACACAAGGAACGATTTGTGGCTAAGGGTTTTCAATAACATCCTAGTATTGATTTTTTTGAAACATTTATTCCGGTCATCAAACCTTGCACTATTCGAGTCATCTTCACCTTGGCGGTAACCAATAGCTGAGACATCGAGCAAATGGACATCAACAATGCCTTCTTAAATGGCACATTCACTCAGATAGGCTACATGGAGCAACCCCATGGCTTCCAAGATCCTCCGAAACCCAACTTTGTCTGCAAATTACATATTGGACTTTATGGTTTACGGCAAGCTCCTTGGGCATGGCTCGAAAGACTCAAAACCATCTTACTTACACTTGGCTTCACTAATTCTGTCTCTGATTCCTCCCTATTCATACTTCATTCAGAAAATAACATCACCATTATACTCATTTATGTGGATGATATCCTTGTCATTGGCAGTTCTTCCACTCTCATCCACCAAGTTAGCAATCATCTTGGCCAAGCTTTTTCTCTCAGAACATTAGGAGCACTTAACTACTTTCAGGATTTTGAGGCCTTTAGAAATTCAACGGGGATCTATCTCGCTCAGTCCAAATATATTTGTGACCTTCTCTCTCGAGCCAATATGTCTAACTATAGAAGCATCCCTACTCTAATGTGTCCTGCACACAAGCTTCAGTCTTCTAGAACTGCCTTCTCTGAACCATCACTCTATCGTAGCATCATCGAGGCCTTGGAATATCTCACAATGACTCACCTAGATATCTCTTATGCTATCAACAAACTCATCCATGTCATGGCCTCACCAACAAATGATCACTGAAAAGCTTGTAAGCGCATTCTCAGGTATCTCAAAGGCAGTCAACAGCTTGGTTTACATTTTATTACTGCCTCTAGACTCACCTTAGAGGCATACTCTGGCGTTGATTGGGCTAGTTCTCTCGATGATAGGAAGTCCACAAGTGGTCTATGTGTGTTCCTTGGTGGTAATCTTATAAATTGGAGCTCTCACAAACAATCTGCTCTAGCTCGATCGAGTATCGTGCTCTTGCATCTGCTGCAACTGACTTAATCTAGTTGCTTTCTCTCTTTAAGGAGCTTCATTTATCTCTTCCTCAGTCACCAATCATCTGGTGCGATAATCAAAATGCAGCCTCCATAGCCACGAATCCCGTGTTTCACTCTCGGACCAAACATATTGAAATCGACGTCTACTTCATTCATGACCAGGTACTCAACAAGGTTTTGGAAGCCCGTTATGTTCCCACAACAGCTCAGGTCACAGATATATTAACCAAGGCTCTATCCTCAGCTCACTTTCATGAACTTCGATCCAAGCACCATGTTGCTAACTCCCCATCTCGCTTGAGGGGAGGTATTGAATCATCTGGTCCATCTCCTTCTTCTTCATGTAGTTTACATAGCCTACAACATGAAGAAATCACTCCCATGTAGTCCATGTCATCTAGTCATCTTAATGATTTCGCATCCACCTCATCTCTTCCTCATTGGTTGTTCAAGCATCTTAAACCTCATAACAATAATTACACATGGAGCCCTCTTATTGGTCATGGAAGATTGAGCAATCATTCCACAATTATTAGCAAAACCAATTCAAGGATCAACCAATGAGAGATAATGAGAATATCCGTCTGTTTTGGATATCTGTTTCTAATTCTTTTATTTGTAATATTCATGTAATGTATTAAGAAGCTCTTGCATTTTGTACAGTAACGATTTTGGCAATCAATAAAAAAAAAAGAGAAAACCTTCATCATCTTCTTCCTTTCCTTTTAACCTTATACTCAATTGTAACTCAAATGTTAGCAATCACCGAAGGACTAAAAAATGAGGGTTTTGGAAGAAGAATAGTTAAGGGTGGTTTGGAAAAAGCCTTAGCTAAAAAACGGTAAATGTTATCATTTTCTTGGTCATTACAAGTTGATAATACATATTCATCATCTTTTCGATCATCATATGTAATGTGAACTTAGCTTAGTGGTTTTGTTATTTAAAACTCAACTAATATAATTTGTGTATGGTGTCAGGTAACTTCAATCGCGAGTGATGTTATCTAATATCCTCTAGTGAAGCATAATCATGTTATATCTTATTTGATGTATTTGTTTCCTTTATTTGTTTAATTTTTTATGATGTTTACAATGATTATATCCGCAGCCACGTGTAGCTAGCATGCTCAATTTAGTACCATGATGCCACCTCGAGAGATACAACACATGAGTTTTTTATAATTACTTCAAATTAGTAGCAATGCATACACTTGTGAATTTCAAGACTCGCAGCTCTTAAATATAGTGTTATTTTAGTGGGGTACATATAGTTTGAGTAAATATATCCGAAATTCGGTTGAAGTTATAGTTGTCTAACAAAATATTAGTTCATTAACCTTTCACGGGCATTTTGATTTTACACCATTCCACTGCTATATATTTTCGCATTATTCGGTGGAGATCGCAACAAATTGGATTGCATGGATTGGTTTTAGACGGATGAAACAATTTCGACTACAATGTATTTTCATAGATTAATGGTGCGCATATGGTTTCAGTCTAATTAAAGTCATTTAATTTTGTACTCTGACTGTATAAACAATTGCACGCAAATTTTATAAATTTTTATTTCGCCTTTCCGACACGTGCATTGTTCCTAATGTTAAAATCAGTGATTTACTTTATTCGCGTAGTAAATATTTGGTTCAATTAGGCAAATATATCACTATAGGAAAATAAAAGAAAAAATGGCCCAAAAGTTGTAATTTGTATAAATGATCGAAATTTATAATAGTTCATCCTTAAAACTTAAAAAATATAATAAATATACAAAATTACCCTCACTAATAAGGGACTCTCGCGCAACCATTGTAGACAATAGTTTATAGATAAATACTATCTTATATATAATAATATACTAGTATATAAACATGAACAATGGTATATAATTACATATTGTATTACACAGTATTGTATATCTTTTGTTATATAGTAGATGACATATACCTCATAGTAAATATTTACATATTGTGATGCAGTTTTTAGTCTACAATTTTGTAGTATATATACAAAATTTTGTAGTATATTTACCGTAGTATTTTTTAATATAATATTATATCACTGTACATATGTAGTATATTTTTACATACCATCAGTACATCGCAGTATATCTATGGTATATTTTTATATATCTTTAGTATATTGTAGTATATATGTAGTATATTTTTATATATCATCCAGTATAATTTATATATCATCACGGTGAAGGAAGCCAGGACCAGATCTGGTCACGGCGATCAGGGAAGTCACGGCCAGATCTAGTTCAATGATCCTATGGAACTTGATGGTAGTGAAGTTCATGGAGGTCATGAAATCGACGACGGATTTAATGTTGGTGAGAGATACAGAGACGATTGAAGGGTGATTTTCGATGAGGGAGAAGAAGTTAAAGCCGATGGAGTCGAGATAAATCATTTTTTCTTGGAAACTGGAATGAAGGTCCTGAGTGAGGGACAGTGGAGGAGATATATAGGGTTTTAGAGGTTATTGGAGCTGGTTTATGAGGGAGGGAAGTGGGTGTTTCGGTGGACGAAGCTATGGGGAAGGCAACATTTGAAGGACGAGAAATTGGAGAAAACTCATGGCTGGGCAAAAACTGCCCGGAGACGAGAAAGAAGAGAGACATGGAGCAACGACAACTTGCAAACGAATAAAAAATAATAAAACCTAAAAAACATACAATTAGTTTTATAAAATGGTAAAAACGTAAATGATCAAATATAATCATAACTAACTAACAAACTAAAGAGAGAATCTGGTTATATGTGCAAGACATGAAATTAAAAGACATAATATAAAATTAAACTTAAAGTAGTCTAATCCCCTAATTTTTCCTAAATCTTTTGAGCGTGGTACTAACAAAATGGAGAAAACGTAGATTTTGGGCCAAGGTAACGAAATGTTCTTTTGGGCTACGAACTGAAATCCTATGAAACAAATAAATTATTTGAAAAATGACATAAATAGACCTCTTTTATAGTAGTAAGTTATGAATTAGCTTAAAAATTATAGTAGATAAATGACCATTTCTATTTATTTTGTTTTTAAATTTTTATGATCGTCAACAACGCTCTTATCACATGTTTTAACTCAGATTTGTTTAGTTGTTTTTTCAAACCTAAATAGTAGTTCTTTTAAATCTGGGTGGTTATGATAATATTTATTAATTAAATATAAATTTCTCATATTAAATGAATGTTTTATTATTATAAATTTATAAATAATATATATATATATATATTATGATAAAATGTAAACAATATATTAACGATCAGATACATATATTAACACTTTTTATGATTATATTAATAGTTAGTAAATACAATATAAACATTCATAATATTATATGGTTTATTCGACATATGATATAACGCTAACATATATATTAACAATCAAATGATATTATATCAATAATCATTTAAAATAATTTAATTAAATAAATAGAGTATCAAAATTAGATAATATTGTGTTAACGTTTATTTAAGATGATAAAAATTTATTTAAAATCGTAACTACACCTAATATTATATTAACATTTATTAAAGAATTCTAGAATTATTGGAGTAAGTGGATGGTGAATATGGAATCTAACATAATGAGAACACACCAAAATATTAGAGGTAGCAAATCTTAAAATTATTAGAGAATTCTCAAGTTAGTTTGCAATGTAAACAAAAACAAAACTCAAATTTTGAATTAAGATTACAAAAAAACAGATATAAGATCCACCCCTAAAATCATGATGATTTAAAAAGAAAAAATATAAAAAAAAAACACTACTTAAAAAATTGAACTCACACGTGAGATAAAAAGAACATAATAGACATATTATTATAATTTTCAATACATAATAACGAAAAATGATCATTTATCTATTTCAAAAAATTTTAAACCATTTATAACATCAACAAAATGAACTTTCTACTAAGATTTCTATATCATTTTAGACGGAAATTCACAATAAAGTTTAGGTCCACAAACAACTGGAACTCATTGTTGAGAGTTTAAAAAAATAACTGTAAAAATGACTGAAAACAAAGGTGGATTGCAAAAATAGTTAAAATTAATTTTTATCAATAAATAATTTAGTTACCATATTACACAGCCATACGGTAACTAATTTATTTATCTACGTTTAATTTTCATAACTAAATTAATTAATTCGACTATTTTCAATTATTTTTATAAAAGTGATTTTTTTTAATTTTGCGGGAAAAAACCCCAATGTTGGGCCCAAAAACTACAAGCTAGTTAAGCAACTTTTATGTACTTTCAAATTCATTATTGTGTTCGTTTATTTTAGATTCATGTTTTGTTTGGGAAAATAGTCCATTTTTAAAAAATAAATAAGAGAATGACAAAGAAAGATATTTGCAAGAATGATCAGTTTTTTTAATTGTAATTTTTTTTATAAAACTAAAAACTTTTTATGTACAAGTGTACTATGGTATATAAAAATAAATCATGGTATATATTTATTTACCATTAATATACTGTATATATTTTTATTTATCATTCGTGATAATCATACATCATACTAATACCATACCCATTACCACACCCAAACCATTCTCCTTCTCCTTCTTCTTCACCCCTCTCTCTAGATTCCATAATTCTATACTTAGCTTCAATATCTCTCATGGGATTCTTATCTTCTCTTTCTCTTCTTCACCTCCCTCTCACTCGAAAACCAACGATATTGATTATCATCATTTTCTCATCTCATTCGTCTCATTTCTCATTTCTTTTCTAGTGTCTGGTCCTCTCTTTTCTTTCCCCTTCCCACCAGATCCAAATCATCTCCCTCTTTCGCACAAATTCTTATGTTTTCATTCAGAAGAACAAAGTGCCACAGCTACCCAAACAATAGTTTGTTTTCCTTCTGGAATAGATTTCATCACTACAAGAAATATGATATTCTACAAGAGGCGGATATCCTCGTGAAAAGTAATTTACAAGGATCATGTGAATCTTGTGACAACCCATCGTATTAAAAGTTTACATTTTTCACGAGGCGTAACATCTCCTGTGAAGACCCCTGTGGTATCTCACTTTTTACATGATTTTTTTACTCCTGTAGAACGTTGTTTAACAGCATTTTCGGACCACTATTGAATGTATTCAACATGTATTTTTAATACTTGTGAATTAACATTCACAGGTATTTTATATACTATAAAGTGAGATACCATAATGTTTATTGTTATAGTCAAGTATTCATATTAAACACTTTCAAAATATAATTTTACGTAACATAAAGAACATCAATATAATAATTGACAATATTAACATTTAATCATTTCAACAAAGTTTTACATTATTCATTTGATCAACTTACAAATAAATCTAACTTGAAAACTAACTTATCCTTAAAATATACAAGTAAATTTGTTCCAATAAATGAAAAATATAAAAAAATAAAATTTTGAGTCTAAAAATGAAAAATGAAGAATCTAAGTTGAATGGTAGTGTTTCACAACAAGGTATGCAGTGCGTTTAGTCCCTGAAATTCCATGAAGTTGAGAATGACAGTGAAATCAACATCGTTAGTCAACATTTGGTGCATTGAATGATGTGTCAGCCATATGATCTTCTGACCCTCAACTTCAACATGTATAAATAAGCAAACATGTAAAATCAAACCAACTATCCAACTTAAAATGCTTCCACATATTCACCGTACATAAAAAATAAATAAATAACAAAATTACCTGGTAATAAATGCCTTTCAAAGACACTAAGTAACATTATTTCTAAATTGTTATATCCTGATTACTAAGGAGTAGGGACCAGAGTGATCAATTAACTATTAGTTTGACTAAAAAACTGAAAAGTTCAATTTTCCTTAAATAAACATTTCTTGAAGAGACCCCAGTGGTGTGTTAATCATCAGCCATTTGAGTAGATTTTGAAAAGTCTTTGTGAGTAATATTTTAATTGCTCAGAATTGAAGTGGACCAACCAACACATGATAAAAAAATTGTACTTCAAAATTTATGAACATGGGTCGCTTTTGCTTCATTTTAATGTTATTTAACTGAAAGAGTCTCGCAAAGCCAGTAAACTTTTCACATAAGATGAATTCTCCACCAAAAAATGGCAAAATATATGAAACTTTTCACAGCTCCCTAAAGTCAACAACTCAAGGCCATTTCATATTATAGTTTTAAACTGAAGAAAAATATTACTACCAAAGAAATTAAACTTGCAAACAATGAAAAATTAAATTAAAAAGGAAGAAGGAGGAAGCAGTTACCTGCAAGAGAGGATTAGAGATAAGGGGATCGCTTTGTGGTGCTGTTACTGTCAAACCACCACGAGTATGATGTTTGCTTCTTCATCATGTCCATCTCCACAATCTTTCACACATCCTCTCTCTTTTTACCGTCACCAAAATAAATAACCCAAATGATGTTTTATAGAAAATGAATGAATGGGTAATAATTAAACTAGACTAATATATATTTCATGAATTAACGGCATTCACATCATGAATGTATAACTTCCTTCCATTCAAAAATAATAAGACCATGTTATCCCAATAACATCATTTCCAGCAAAGTAAGAATATTGCCAAACACAGTTTAACATAAAGCTACAATTTACTAGCCCTCAGACATGCTTGGTCGCAGTAAGCACCTAGTAATACAAGTTCAGAGAAATTAGGACTAAGGAAAAGATTCATGATAATAAACGTCATAAACCCAAACAAAAATTTATCGGCATTTGAATTTGTGTATGCAAGTTTGCAGAGATATACCTGAATAGGGGCAAGCTAACTTACAGCTCCTTAACAGCTTGAGACCTAGTGACATATCTTGCAGTGTTTCCCTCCTTCTTGATCCACGACTGGAAGCTCTTGCCTCTGGTATTCTTCTTTCTAGTCTAGAAGTACAAATACATCTACAAAGCACAACAAAATACAGATACATGCAATAAAAAATGTACTTTTTGACTAGGAGTATTAGATGTCTTTTAAGTTGAAAGCAAGTTACTTCATGCATCCATATTTGCGACTTCTTCTATTTTGGACCATTGGTTCATAAAAAATGAACAAATTGATAACCGATCAAGTTCAAATGTATTACGTAGATCAAAAAGTTGAATCATGCCCAGCTGTCATTGCAATAATTTTAGTAGAAATAAACCTCAAGTTAATAAAAACCAACATACAACAAACAAGAATAAAAATTATCAATAAGAAAATAGACAGAGTTAAGAATGTGTAATGACTGATATAAGTTTTAACTTCTATAATAACCAGCAAGTAGAAAAAAGAGACAGATCTAATTCCACCAGGAAAAAAAACTGCATCGTTAAAGGTAGGATCACTATATACTCATATAACAATATACACATATAATTGTATACATAGAAGAACGCTAAGGAGATCTATACATGACAAGAAGGAATGGTATAAATAACTTGGATATAAGTAGGGCTGCCATTAGAAAGGGCTGCAACACAACAACAATCATATCAAGTTAGAAACCAAAACCCAACACAATACTTACATATTTTAGGAAGTTTATTTTTTAATCACACCGAAGATAGTTATAAACCGATACACAGATGAAATCTCAAAGCTCACGATACTAGCGAAATTCCCTGTTCCAAAGAATGCAACATTAAATAGAACTATCTACAAGCACAAAAATGCGAGACACAAGTCAATGTTCAATAACTTGAATCTTTTATAAAAATCAAGATATAACAAAATCTGTTTGGTTGTTTTGATTCTGATTCGTCAAAATCTCTTTAATCCTTACTTACATACACAGTGTTTTATTTTTGCATCTTATTTGCATAAAATATCTCAAATCAGAACAAACATAAAAGAGAAACAAAAAGGAAAAAACATTTAGAAAATGAGGAGATTATTAATTAATCAAGAAGTAAATTTATACCTGGAAGCATGCAACGACAACCAGAAATCCCCAAATCTTACATGCAAATAGAGTTAGAGACTAACAGTAAACACAATGACAATAATGGAGGAATAACACTTTGTGGACCGAACTTAGATAAATTCCCGTTTTCCATACAAAATTTGATTAGCATACTACACAGATAAATTCTAAATCTATATCCCCAACAGCCATAACAATGCATATTAGGACTTCAGAGGGGGAGAAAACCTGAGTTGACAGTACTAAAAGTGCTGCACTAGTCAAGTGTTGCAAGGCACGAAATTGTGCATAAATGAAACCCACTGCATCTTAGAGAGATGAAGATGTAGGTCGTGGACAACACCCTTCCCCGCATATAATCTACAAATAATTCATAAAACAATAGTTCTGATAATAACACATATAAGTAAAGAATCAATTCATCCTCAATACTAATCACCCATCTGATAAAAATATTATTTTTCATCTAAGTATAAGAGTCAATAACATCTACATAAGAATTAAGAGTCAATGATACTGATGAGAATTAATAACCAGATAACTCATACTCTAAAATCAAAGCTACAAAAATCAAAGAACGATCTCAAATGAAACCCAAAATTTTCAACTACATGAGAGTTACCCAACAACTTCCAAGACTAGTGATACAAATGGAAATGGTGAAAAAAGGAATCCAAAAGTTTTCGCTTAAAATGAAAGTTTCACATGCAATGCTCAAAATTTTGCATACAGGAATCATAAAAAAATCTCGATAATAAGGGGAATAACAGCCTTACAACAAAAGGAAAAACATCAAACAGAGTGAAAGGTGAAGAACGAAGTCAAAGAACAAAGACGATGGGGAGGGAAAGTAAATAGAAAATAAAAATGAAACCAAGCTTATTTGGAAAGTAGAGCTAGAAACACTAACTATTTCAAACTCAAATTCAAAATCAAGGGTTTACCAAAAATCAAATGAAAATTTTGAATTAGGACGAAGAACGCTTCTTGAGGCATGTCAGAGAACAATTATGTTACCCCCTACTTATAAAGGCACTAAATAAAGCAAGCAATACAAGAACAGTCGATCCAACCTTGAAGAATAGAGTCATCAATAACATATATCAATGAGAAGGTCAGGATTTCAAAAACCATTTTTTATGTGATCATAATATTCCTTCAAGAGGACAGAAGATATGTAAGATGAGAAGAAATAGTACCTTGCCAATAGCAGCAGATGTGTTACCAGCGGCATCTAAAGCGGCGGTTCTCTCATGAATCTCGTGGCTCATTCCACCCATTTCTACAATACCACCAGTAAAGTATTCAAGCTTTTTCTTCAGTACGAGCTCATTTTGAGACGATTATAATGTAGTTACACAGCGCATAAAGATTGAAGGTTGATTAAGGTTATGGACAGTCCAACTTATGCCACTTCCTTTTGAAATGGAGCCCTAGCGAACTAGAGGCACGAGTTAGCGACAAGTCTCGTAAAGAGAGAGATAGAGAAAGAGAGAGAGAGCGAGAGAGATAGATAATAGATGGTTTCAAAGGAGGGCTGGAGTAGAAGTGCTCGAACCTTTCTCTCTCTCTGACGCAGTCCTAAAACCCAGAGAAACTCGCCGAGGTCCATCCGTTATTTACAATGTTTACGGCATAAACGACAAGCTTCATAGTTGACCCATGTATCTCCTTCATTATTTCGACAAAAAATGCTAAAAATCCCAAGCCCTAGTGAACCACTGTGCAAGCTAGAAGAAGATAGGGAAGAGAAGATGAGGAAGATGGATGTAGTCATAGGAAGAGGGAGCTTAGAAAAGAGGAGAAAATGATTTTTTATTTTCTGAATCCGCGCATCTAAAATTTTTAAGTCTCTTTCTACCTCAATTTTCAGAATATCGCATTTTTTTAGCTTTCTACTAGATTTATTTTACATCATTTTTAAAAACCTTGTTAATGTATCATATTTACAAGATAGTGAAAAGAATCATGTACTTAAATCCAGTGAAATCCCTATTTTGTTGTAGTGCATAATGAACCGTCCCCCGATACTATACCGATTAGGTTGATCTCATTGGATCAGTTAAAGAATCTAAATGCAAAATCGACATTAGAGGATATCCAATTGTTATTCTCACAAGAGTGGGTGTGGAATTATGAATCGACTTAACTAGAGAATTTAGTAGCCTACAACATTTGAAAATGGTGGGGTTCCAACTATGGAGCTCATAAAATATCAGATAAAAAAATGATTAGGTTGAGCTCGACGATTAAAAAAAGAATCCAAGTGTGGAGTTCATAAAAAATCAGCTACAATTATAATTATTATTATTTTGGACTAATTGCCTAAATCATTAAAAAAATAAATCATTTACTATGATTTGACATTATTATGATGCGTGTTCTCATATTTATCGAAAAATTTAGATTTTAATTTCTGTAAAGTTAGATCATGAGTAGTTAATTAGTGATTGACTTGTATTATATATTTTTTATACTTTACACAAGATTGACTCATTCAAAATCATTTCATAATATATAAATCCATCATTGATTGACCTCTTAGTGAATCGCATATTTTCTAGAATATAAATGCATCATATTTAATAAATATAATATGTGATGCACATCATGTAAAATTGTTATTGGTTGTTAGTTTTTGAGTAGTATATCAATGTTCTTCGTATTCTCTCTTACATTTAAAAAAATTTCATAACATATGTTCATTAGCGTACTTGATAAATAGTAAATCCTATTTTTACGAGGAGAAATTTTTCAGCTTCTTTTTCAATTAATTCATCATTTTATAAAGTATTTGTGATGTATCATTTTATAAAGTATTTGTAATGCATCAAGTATAAAGACATGTTGCATGTAGAATATAAGTATATGTATATATGTAAAAAATGCGTGTATTGCATGTAGAATATATATGCGTCGTTGAGCTCAAAGTCCACACCACTACTTAAAAAACTCTCAAGAAAAATGATGAGTAGTGTGAGAAATTGATAGTGTGTAGAAGTTCGTAAGAAAAAGTGTAAAAGGAATTTTTTGGAGAATAAAATCTGGGCGGTATTTATAAGCATTCTTGAATCCTAAAAAGTTCATAGAAAAAATGCAAGGAAAACAAAAATTTGTAACAAATACAATTTTCTTGTATCTTTCAATTAACTTACTATAACTTTCAAACTCCAAAGACTTTTCAATTTTTCTATGACTCTTCATTATATATGTTTTGTTACCATTATCTCAAGCATTAATGGACAATTTTATTACACATATTTAAACTTAACATAGTAATTAATTTATTACAAATATTTTAGTAATAATATTAACAGTATTGGACAAGAGAGTCTACAAAAATATTTTCTAAAGATCCTTAGTTTTATATATAGCATGAATATAGATATTAATTCAATCTGAAATATTAATATTTAATCTTAAAATTTATAAAGGATGATTAAAAAATTCTATGAAGTAGTGAGAGTAACTATTGTCTAAAAATATTTCTCCTCCTTATACATGTATGTATGTCTTTATATTGTTTAATGTTGATTTTTGATAAGTATGTAGGTAATTCATAAACATATGAACGCAAGTCTTTTCGTCAATGGTGTTCTTGAAGTACTAACGAAATCCTATAATTTGTCAATGACATACTAAATTTATGGACATGGCTTCTCTTTCGTTCAATTGACAAATAGAATAATAGCAGAGGGGCAGTTGAGGTCTGACCATCCAGATTGGTCCAGATTAAATCTTGACGATCCAGACCTGTTTTATTAAAACATTTATTTTTCTTTATCACGTGAAATTTGATCTGTTTTACATATACTACGTCTATGCTGTAAAAAACAGATTAGACGACCCAAATCATCGACAGTTGGCAAAATCAACTGTGGAAAACCCTTTCCTAAATTTATGTTAAGCCCACAGATTGTTTTTGGGTCAATAATGATAAGCCCACAGATAGTGCAAAGTAGTTTCTCAAGGGATCCCAATTTGACTCTTCAAGATATCTTTAGTTACCTTTTCACACTTTTTTTTTCTTTTTAGCAAGTCTTCATGACGTGTAGGGTTGTTAGGAGAGCCAATAGGAATGAAATGTCATTATCTCAATTTACTACATTTTGAATTTTCCTCTCAATATAATTAGTTTTAATTGATAACAATTAATTTTTATGTGCATGTGTTATATCCATGAAATGTCACTATCTCAATTTACTTCACTTTGAGTTTTCCTCCCAATATAATTAGTTTTAATTGATAACAATTAATTTTTATGTGCATGTGTTATATCCATGAAATGTCACTATCTCAATTTACTTCACTTTGAGTTTTCTCCCAATATAATTAGTTTTAATTGATAACAATTAATTTCTTTATTTAAATGTTTATGTTGTTTATTTCCTTTCAAAAAACAAAGGAAGAAAAGAATAGAAAGCGAAATTGGAAATAAGGATCCCTCTCCAATGTTGGGATTTATTGTCTCAGCATTGATGCTGGGATTAGTTCTGATCATTGGATATGATTAGATTAATCACAAGTGTTAGATGAACTTTAAGCTCAATTTCATTTGCAATCGGAAGAATTGGTTTCCCATCTACATCTACTTTCCCCCCTTTCCCCCTTCTCCTTCTACTTCAATCCAAAACCTAGGGCACGCAAACGATCAGTTTCTCCTCCAACGCGAACGACCATCTATTTCCTCTCCGAGTTGATTCTGGTCATTTCTCAGAAGTCTCTTAAGTTTCCCCTTCTCTCAGTCGCACTCTCTTTCTTTCTTTGTTGTGCGTCGACATGTTCCACGAGAAGTTGTGTGGCCAGCCTCTAGCCAATCTTGAATGCCATCTCGCCGTCGTATCTCCTCTTTCTAACGTCTACAAGCAGTTATTCCATGATGAAGCCTTTGCGTACCATCCTTCCAATAATTTGATCCCTACACTCCTTTGAGTTCGGAATATTTTTATATTTTTGTTTATTCTCTAATGTTCATAATCAAATTTTAGGGCTTTAGTTTTCAACTAGAGCTTAGCTCCGAAGCTCTATCTGTTTTAGAGTCTCTCTAAAAACCCCATTTTTTATAAGTGGCTTTACGATATTTTTGTTCCTATTTTTAGGAAGAACGTGTTAGTAAGTGGCTTTTTTAGTATTATATGGTGGTTGAAGTACGTCTTTAATTTTGGTAGTTGGAAAAACAGGGCCTATTTTTAGGATGTGGTTACTGATGTTATTCATTTTTATAGCGGAAGTTATAAGGATATTTCTTATATTTGTTTGGGTTTTAAAAGTTTGCAGAGATCTGGGAGAATAGAAGAACATATTGTAGTATTTCTGCAAGCTAAACTGAAGAAAATTGAAGAAAAAATGAGTTTGGAAGGAGGACAAAGATAGTCAAAATGAGTTTGGTCACTGTATTCCTTGGGTTAGTCTGCTGCTATTTATTTTAATTTGATTTATTTAGGCATAAAGATCTGCTCTAATAACTCTATAATTTACTTCCCAAAATGTTCACATCTTTTGTTTATTCTCTAATGTTCAAGGGGGATTATTGTGATTCTTCCGCAATCTGCTTCAATTTGGCAGATATTCTAGATTCTATTTAATTTTACTGTCAATAAATCCACATCTGAAATATTGGAAAATTTTGTTGAGTTTAGGGATCAGCTGAGGTTTGGATTGCACCTAAGACCTTCTAAGGTATAACATCTCTTTGAGTGACTCAGTTCATTAGAGTGTGAATTTACAATTGTCACTAGTAATTAGCTATTCAAAATGAAGGAAATGAATAGAAAATTCATTAATGAAAAAGTTTCAAGAAACTATCTATTATTGTAGAAAATTTAAAGGAAGAAAGAACTAATTCTCATATATTGTTGGATTATCTATAGTGTTTCACTGATGCCATATTTTTTACGACCTTTAAATGTGACACAAAGTTTGCAGTTACTGGCCATTCCCTACCTTTAACTGTGTATAATAGTAAATATTGATTCTCTATTACTGTCTTCATTCATAGTTTAATAATGAGGGTTAAAATTTATCATTTCTTGTCATGCAGAATATTTTTGTTCAAATAACAAACACGGATGGCTCAACAATAGTTCTCTATTACGATCTTCATTCATAGTTCGATTATCTGGTAAGCATTCATGCATTGCTCTACTTGGTTCATCTTTGCTAGAATGAAGATAATAATAGAGAATTATCTGAGCTTGCTTTAGGTATCAATTTTGCTAAAGATGGGATGCAAGAGAAGGTTCGGTTATCCCTAGTTGTTGTTCAAAGTGACTTCTCTCAAATAATGAAGCTTACATATAAACTAAATTTGTCAACTCATGAAGCACTCATGGTTTGTTGGAGGCTATCCTCACGCATTGCAAGTTGATCCCGAGGGTAAAATGGTGTAGCTGAAGTAGTCATTAAAAAGTACCGGGATTTGCATTTTATTCTGCTACTTTCTGGTGTAATATTTGTGTAGTTATGTATGAAAATATTCATTTGTAGTGGTACTGAAAGTGAAAATTGTTAACGTTTGTATTGACAAATCAGAAATTTTGAGACAAAAAGCATTATGTTACTCCACGGAGCAGCCGTGCTTACGGCCAAGGCCTTATATGAATTGATAAAATGGAAAGACATTTACAAAGAGTATCTATTAAGTAAAGAAATGAAAATGACTAAGTAAATTTAAAATGATCAAGTGTGCGAAAATGATAAATGTAATACAAAACTATATAAAGCTAAGTGTATGAAAATGACTAAGTGTATAAAAATTAATAAGTGTGTATAATGATTAAGTGTTCGAAAATGACTAAGTGTGAAAATAGTTAAGTATGTGAATATAGCTAAGTGTGTAAAATGACCAAGTGTATGAAAATGACTAAGTGTTTGCGATAATGCCTAAATGTATGTGAAAATGCCTAAGTTTATGTGAAAATGTCTAAGTGCATGAAAGTATGGATAAGTGCATGAAAATGGCTAAGTATTTGAAAATAAAAAATTGTGTAAAAATGACTAAGCGTGTGAAAATGACTAAGTATACGAAAATGTGTGAAAATAACCAAGTGAAAATAAAAAAAAATGTGAAAATCGAAAGTGTGTGAAAATGGCTAAGTATACGAACTTTACTAAATGTATATAATGATTAATTGTTTAAAATGACTAAGTGTACGTCTAAGTGATAAAACAAGTACATGGGAGGTCCTAATCTCCACTTAGGAGGTCCTAATCATCATGGCGCTGTTAGAAATATGTCCATAAATTAAGGTGTAATAATTATTTATGAGTATTTAGTTATGACATTTATAAATTACTGAATTTTATGAATAAATGAAAGTTTTCTTTAATTAAAGTGTGTTTATAATTTACTTAAGTCTTGCAACTGTTGTCAACGAAAGAAGAGTAAAGATTGGGTGGTCTTCTAGAAAAACTCTTACGAGATAGTTCAAAACGTATTCGCAGTCTTAGGATTGACTAGACAATCGAATCTAATTACGACTGTTAGATTAAACCAAAATATGTCGATCTCAGGGCATGTAAGTGGAGACACTAACGGTTGACCTATACATGTTATAGAATATGTTGAATAGACCAGTAACAAATTGATTTAGAGCAAAGTCGTTAATCTAGCTCTAAATCCAATTGTTACGCCTAAAGGGTATTTTCGTAATTATCTTAATCCTGAAGTGAATACAAAATTTGGCCTACTTAATTATCACATTATGTTTTTATTGATGGGTGTGTGAATAAATAAATCAGGCATGGTACTCGATGACATGAGTCATTGAATAAGACATTGAACTGTACGAGACACTTCATTGATATGTCTTTTTATTCATAATCAATAAATGAGTTAAGAGAATAATAACTAGATGGGTAAAATGGTAATTTTGCATCCCGCTCTTGTTATTGATATTCACGAAGGGTAACATCTTAAAATATCCTGTGGACCGTGAAGTATAAATATGTATTTACACCAATAGAAAATGTAGCGTGCATGGATCGAGAGTTGATTCGGCATCAAATCTATATGGGAGTCATACGATGTCAGAATTGAATAGGTCGAGAATTTATAGAGATAAATGAACCAGGTATTTGAATCCTCGTGGGCCCATTCGATCTCAGAAGTAGCTCATCAAGACGAGTGAGAAACAACATCAGTTGGACCAAAAATGTGTTTTGGACCAAGGGACACTTTCCGAACTCATATGTGATGGGTGTCATCATTAAATTAGTGGAGACAAAAATTAATGTTCAAATTAATTAATTTGTTATTTTCTAATTATTGGATAATAGTAAATAAAAAATTAATTAATTAATTGATAGGGACCAATTAGTTTATAAATTTTAATTGATGAATTTGTACACAGTCTTGGCTCTAGAGGAGATGTAAAACTCGTAGATTGCAGTGCAAGGGAGGTAAATTTTGGTTTTATCATATAGGGATATATGACTAAATTCCGTAATTAATATAAATGGGTTGCAAACCTAACCCTAAGTTAAGCTAAATGTGAGACAGAGCAGAAAAGAGTTTCTCTCACCCTCCCTACAGTTGCCACCGAAAACTAAGAGGAAGAAGAGAAAAAAAATATTTTTTTTCTTTTTCAGTTGTTTAGAGAGCTCACACTATATTTCTAATAATATCCTTGTGAGATATACTTCTGAATCCTAAGAGTGGTTGTTGGTGTGAAGATCAATTGAAGTTCTGGGAATCTTAAGAACAAATATCGCGAGACAATTAATTCGATCCTGCCAATTCATAAATTCTCCATCACAAGAAAATGTATAACTTGTTTCTATCTTTTCTCGATATGTTTATCTGAATATGTATGAACGTTGAAAGGTTTTGTATTTAATTTGATTAAATATTTGTTTTGAAATTTTTTTATATTCCGCCCGCGAACCGTTTGTGGTTCATTAATTTTCTTCAATTTTTAAAAACTCGATCCAACAATTGATATCAGAGGCTAATGTTCTTGATTATGCATATTTTGTGAATAAACTATGAATGGATGGATATTGTGATATTGACATATATTTTTTCTTGTAGATTCAAAGTATGTTTGAATGTATATTATGAATGGATCCTGATCGATTGACTCTAGGTATTTATTTTAAATTTTAGAATTGATGTACGCAAAAAGTGAAGCATTGGATTTTAAGTAGTTTAATTTTTCAAGCATTGTATTATTAAATTTCATGTAAATACGTCGTCATTTCGCTTCCCGATTGAAAACCCCCACACGTCGTCGTTCTCATCGCACGTCGATGCCTACTTCTTGTCGCCGCCCGCTACCGTAGGTTTCCTAATTAGGGAAGAAACCTTGGAGTTTAGGAAACCTCAGGATTTTAGAAACCCTAGCGCTCATAAGATCATGTTGAGCATTAGGCAGGCGTGGACCCACCAAGTCTATTGAGGTGTTGGACTGAACAAGGATTGCTTGGCCCAAATGATTCGCAGTGATTTGAGATTTGATTACAAGCCTAATTCAGTCCCTAAAAATTAAGTTTATTTAATTCGATAATTTTTCAACACTAATTAATTAGAATTTATTTTATAAATTATTTTTAAAAATAAATCAATTGATTAATTTATTTGATAATTTATTTATCAAAGTAAAAATTATTGGAAAATTAATTTTAAATTGAAATTTGAATTTTGAAAATGGGACTAGACCTTAGTAAAGAATTACAAAGAGGTGGTACTTCTTGAAGGAGAATGAGATCATTACAGAGGTCATGAAGATTAGTATTTAAATTATTATAATTTATTTATTATTATTTCTACAGAATGTAATTAAAAGCCATAGAGATGTTAATTTTGAATGGATGAATTATTATTAATCTTATATCATTATATAACATGCCATATAAAAATAGGGGTATGCCAATATGAAAATGTCACGTAACATGCACATGCATCATTGTAGTTTAAATTTATAATGTGTTATAATTTTAAATACAATGCAAATTTTATAAAATTATAAGTTTTTAAATTGTGATTTAAATTTTATAAAATTTTATAATTTTCAAAACTTGTTTTTCAAATTTATAAAGAGTTATGAAAAGCAAAGAAAATTTCATGTTTTCGAAAATTAAGTGGGATGGTCGTTTACGTTGAAACATTCCCAAAGTCCCCAACGCAAAATTGATCGTGGCACAAGGAATGGTTTAGAGCCCCCTTAACAGTCCTCTCTTCAATGAGAGAAACTTGATAATCGTGTCGCTTTGAGTCATTGAGTTCATTGAGAAGTTAAAGCTTGTAAAGAAAGTGGTGAGACAGGACCGTTTCTAGAAGAACTGTTAGTTCATAGCAACCTTTAAAGTTGATGCGTTGGTTAAACACTTAGATTGAAGTACATTGGAATCTCTCATAGGAGCTGGTCAATGGAGCTAAGGTGACCAAAACCTTTGGTGATTAGTTAGGCTAGATGTAGTGACATCTTGAGAAACGTTAACCAAACGAGAAAAGTCTTGATGCAATAGGAGGTAGCTCGGGCGTTGTCCTTAGATGAGATGAGCTTGTTGATCATAACATCATGGAAGAAACATGTTTTTCTCATATTTTTAAAGATTGAAGTATTTGCATCATACATCATACTTTCCTAAATGATTGAATATTTATTTAGACCGTTTTATTTATTCTTTTCAGTAATCATGTCATTATCCTCAGTCTCAATAATCTTGAATGAGAACAAACTTACTGGTGAAAATTATGTGGATTGGAAACTTAATCTTGATATCATGCTGACGGTAGAAAAATACAAGTTCGTGCTCACCACTCAGTGTTCCATTGAGCCTATTGTTGAATCGACTCAAAAGAAAAATGATGCTTCTACTTCTTGGTTGCGTTCTGATGAGATCATCATGTGTTACATCTTGACATTTGTTAGCAATGTATTTAAACAACAACATCAGAACATGGAAACTGCCGCTGATATGATGTTGAACATTACCAAAATGTTTGGGGATCAAGGTCGTCAAGCCAACCAAGTTGATGTGTGAAACTTCATGAATTGCCGGATGAAACATGGAACTCCTGTTAGAGAACATATGATGTTGATCATTAGTTATTTGAATAAGGTGGAGATTATGGGAGCTGAGGTAGGTAGAGGAACTTAAGTTGATATCATCCTCGAGACCCTGTCAAATATTTTTTAGAAATTCAAACTTAATTATTCGATGAATAAGTTAAGATACTAACTTCTGGAACTTATGAAGGAGTTGGAAGCTGCTAAGGCCCTATTTCTGAAGGAAAAGAGGAAGACTGGGGAGCCAAAAAGAAACACAAGAGAGGTGTGAAAAAACTAAGAATCAGAACTCAAAAGATGCCAGGGGCTAGGGACCTATAAAAGTGGATAAGTTGAAAGACAAGTGTCATTATTGTGGAGTCGCTGGCCATTGGAAACTCAACTGCCCAAATTATCTCAAGCAGTTGAGATCCAAAGGTACATTACTTGTTACTGAGGTTGTTATGTGGTTGACTCTACTTTTTTGTGGTTTGTAGACTCTACAACCATTAACCATATCTGTTTTTCCTTGTAAGGGTTCAGGGAAATCATATTGCTTAACGAGGGCGGGTTCAGCTTCCATTGGTGGAATGAAGCATTAGTATCAGTTGGAACTATTAAATTGTCATTTGATAACAGATTTTTTTTTTGTTTTACGAGAAGTTTATTATATCTCAGTTTTAGAGAAGAACCTTATTTCAGTAGCTAGTTTGATTGAGAAATGATTTTCTTTAAATTTCATTGATAATGATTGGTATTTTTAAAATGATTGCTTGATGACTTCTACACGCTTGATAAATAACTTATTCTATGTAAAACCAAAAGTTTCAATGATATATGACACTAAAATAAATACTGATTTACAAAGGGATAGTAAAAGATTGAAGTCTGACTCAACCAATCTAACTTACTTGTGGAACTTGCGTCTTGGTCACATTAGTCTAGATAGGATTAAAAGACTTGCAAATGATGGTTCATTGTAAACTTTAAGTGTGGGATCACTACACACATGTGAATCTTGCATAGAAGGCAAAATGACCAAGATATAGTGATGTTTGTAAGTCAGTGAATATCCAAGCAAGATTAGGTTATGAATATTTTGTAACCCTCACATTTTGGACAGGTTCATCTAATGCGCCAAAAGTCCAAAACCTTTGAAAAGTTCAAAGAGTACGAGGCTATAGTCGAGAAGCAATTAAAAAACAAATCAAAACACTGCGATCCGTTCGTGGTGGAGAGTACTTGCTAGGAGAGTTCGACAACTTTCTTAAGGAAGAAGGTATTCTTTCTTAGCTTAAGCACATGGCACTCCAAAATAGAATGTTGTGTCATAGAGAAGGAATCGAACTCTAATGGATATGGTTAGATCCATGATGAGTTACCCATCCCTCCCAGATTCATTCTGGGGATATGCATTGGAAACAACGACATATATTCTAAACCAAGTTTCGTCAAAGATGATGCCTAGTACACCATAGGTAAGATGGAGTGGACGAAAGTCATCCGTAAGCCACCTTAGGATATGTAATGCCTGACATACGTTTTGAGATCAAAGACAGGTAAGTTGGTCAGTCGATCAGAATTATGCATATTTGTAGGATATCCCAAGGGAACGAAGGGATACGTCTTTTATAGATTAACCAATAAGAAATTATTCGTGAGCACAAATGAGCATTTTCTTGACGAGGACTATATAAGAAGAGCCAAGATGTACACTTGTGCTAGAGGAATTATTGAGTATGAGGACGCCGACTCCCCAATCGGGACTTGTTCCCGATTCAATATGGAAGAACCACAGTAAGAGCCAGAGCTTACGAA
This sequence comes from Datisca glomerata, assembly GCA_003255025.1. NCBI lineage: Eukaryota > Viridiplantae > Streptophyta > Magnoliopsida > Cucurbitales > Datiscaceae > Datisca > Datisca glomerata. The sequence continues at coordinate 197,325 of QANY01006045.1, forward strand.
GCCTCGACGTGGTGGGAGGGTTGTGAGACAACCATACATGTAGATGTCTTGGAAGTAGTATCAGATAAGGATCATGATGAGCCTATTTCCTACTCACAGGTCATGGTTGGTTTTGAAGCAAACCTATGACAGGAAGCCATAAACGTCGAGGTATAATTGTTGTACTCGAACGAAGTCTAAAAGCTTGTAGATCCTATTGAAGGGCTAAAACATATAATGTGTAAATGAATTTATAAGAAAAAGAGAGGTCCGGATGAAAATGTGGAGACATTCAAAGCTAGGTTAATAGCCAATGACTACACCCAAAAGAAAGGTATTAACTATGAGGATACATTATCGCTAGTCGATATGCTTAAGTCCATCTGAATCCTCCTATCCATTGCTGCTACCCTTGATTATGAAATCTGGCAGATGAGCGTCAAGACTGCTTTTCTAAATGTCAATTTTGAAGAGCGCATGTATATGGCTCAACCAGACGGGTTCATGGAGAAGGGCTAAGAGAGCAAGGTTTGTGAACTACTGAAGCCTATTTATGGACATAAGCAAGCGTCCCGATCATGGAATATCAGATTCGATGAACTGTCCAGAACTTTAGTTTTAAACAGTTAGTGGACAAACCCTATGTGTATAAGCTGATACATGAAAGGAATGTGATTTTTCTGGTCTTGTACATGGATGATATTCTACTAATTAGGAATGATGTAGGAAAATTATTTGATGTCAAGATGTGGCTTACAAAACAATTTGATATGAAGGATCTTGAAAAAGCTGCATTTGTCTTAGGTATTCAGATCTTTCGGGATCGCAAGAACAGATAGTTTGCGTTGTCTCAAGCTTCTTATATTAATAAGATGATGGATCAATTTAGTATGCAAGACTCAAAGAAGGGATATCTCACATTCAGACATGAAGTCAGCCTCTCCAAGGAGTTGTCTCCCAAGACTATTCAAAAAGAGAAAGACATGAGAAAGATTCCTAATGTCTCAGCCGTAGGAAGTCTCCTGTATGCAATGCTTTGCACAAGACCAGATATTTGCTACGCCGCGGGCGTGGTCAGTCGTTTCCAATATAATCCTAGACTCGAACATTGGAATTCCGTCAAGCACATCCTCAAGAATCTTATGAGAATGAGGAACTACATGCTTGTATATTCAAGTACTAACTTGAATATGATGAGATATACTGACTCTGATTTTCAAGCGGACAAGGGTTCTAGGAGGTACACATCAGGATTGATGTTCATCTTAAATGGTGGAGCAGTGGTATGGAGAAGTATCAAGCAATCTTGCATTGTTGATTCTACTATGAAAGCTGAGTATGTTACGTCTTATGAAGCTGTAAAGGAGGCTGTCTGGCTTAAAAAGTTCCTAAAGGACTTTGGAAGTCGTTCCAGATGCTGACAAAACCAAAACCATGACACTTTATTACGATAACAGTGGAGTTGTAGAAAACTTAAAGAAATCGAGGAGCCACAAAAGATCTAAACACATAAAACGGAACTATCATCTCTCATCAGATAAATTGTTCAGCGTGGAGATGTTGTAGTAACACACATATCAATAGTCAACAACCTGACAGATCCACTCACGAATATTTTAAGCAGTAAAGTTTTTTATGGTCATTTGGAGGGTATGAAGATACGAGAATGTACACGTTTACTTTAGTCTAAGTGGGAGATTGTTGGAATTATGTTCAGAAAGTTGAGTGTAATAACTATTTATGAGTATTTAGTTATGACATTCATGTATTACTAAATTTTATGAATAAATGAAAGTTTTCTTTAATTAAAGTGTGTTTATAATTTACTTAAGTCTTGGAACTGTTGTCAACGAAAGAATACTAAAGATTGAGTTGTCTTCCAGACAAACTCTTCTGAGAAAGTTCAAAATGTTATGTACAGTCATAGTATCGACTGTACAATTGAATCCAATTACGACTGTTAGTTTGAACCAAAAGATGTCGGTCTCGGAACATGGGAGTGGGGATTCTAACGGTTGACCTAGACATGTTATGAAACATGTTCAATAGCAATAACAAATTAGTTTAGAGCAAACCCGTTTATCTAACTCTGAATCTAATTGTTATGCATTCAGGGTATTTTCATAATTAGCTTAATCCTAAGGTGAAAACACTTGACCTTGTTACTTGCGATCTTTGATACGCTAAATGAGTGAGTTCAAATTATCAGACAATATCTCGATTGTTGAGATCGTGATTCAACTATGTTAAAATTACGTGATTCACAGATATGAAATTTATGGTAAGATTACAATAGCAACAATATCACCTTATGTTTTATTGATGGGTGTGTGAATCAATAAATCGTGCCTGGTACTCGATGACATAAGTCATTGAATAAGACATTGTGAACTGTACAAGATACTTCACTGATATGTTTTTCTTATTCACAGTCAATAAAGAAGTAAGAAAATATAATTAGAGAGGTAAAATAATAATTTTACATCTCACTCTTGTTACAAATATTCACGAAGGATAACATCATAAAATATCCTATGGACTGTGAAATATAAATGTTTATTTGCGCCGATAGAAAATGTAGCGCGCATGAATCGAGAGTTGATTCGGCATCGGACCTATAATGAAGTCGTATAATGTGGGGATTACATAGGTCAGAAATTTATGTAGATAAATTAGTCAGGTATTTGAATTTCATAGCTTTATTCATGCGAATCAATTTAGTCTCAGAAGTAGCTCATCAGGACAAGAATGAGAAGCAACGCTAGTTGGACAAAAAACATGTTTTGGACCAATATACACTTTATGAACCCATATGTGATGGGTGTCATCACTAAATTAGTGAAGATCAAAATTAATGTTCAAATTAAATAATTTATTATTTTCTAATTATATGGCTCAATTTAATTTATCAATTTGAATTGATGAATCTGGACACAGTCTTGGCTCTAGAGGAGTTGTAAAAATCACAGATTGGAGTGCAATGGAGGTAAATTTTAGTTTTATCATATAGGGGTATATGGGTAAATTTAATAATTAATATAAAAGGGTTGTAAACCTAACCTTAAGCTATGCTAAGTGTGAGACATGTTCGTCAAACTGATAAATAAGATTTACCGACCATCATAACATCACGACCTATCATTATACATAGTGACAACATGTCTTGCTTGATACTTGTACGAAAGTCCAACAACATCATCAATGATAACTTTTATCGAATTTATGAATAAGTGTTCAGGTTATTCAGGAATTCTTACTTAATCCAATCTAATTTCATATATGTGTGAATATCGTGAATGTTTGTATTGGGATGACGAGTTTTTTCTATTTTTATCGGTGATTTGCCCGGTATACGATAACTAAGTAAAAAATAACAAATTTAGGATTTATGGGGCACATGACTATTAGAGCCATTTGATTGACGATTAGAGCCATTTTGATGGCGATTAGGACTATATATGGCGATCGCCCATCCAGGGGTAGCGATTAGGATGAGCAGTGGCGATTAAAGCCATTTGAATGGCGCTTGGTCATGAAGATGTGATTAGCACCTTCAGGATGACGATTATAGGCTTTTGAGTGGCGATTGGGACATGATGAGTGGCGATCACAATTTTAGGGATTCAATAAATTTGTAGGGGGTACAACAAATGCTTGAGATGTTCACCAAAATTTAAAAATTATATTTCTTTGAGGTGTTCTTTTAAAATGTAGCGGGATTCATCACAAATCTAAAGGTGTTCTCCTCCAACCTTAGGGGTTGTACAAGTTCGTTAAATAGTAAAAAATTATTTTACTTTATACTTGTCATAATATCATGACAACATGATCAATGATACATTTTTATGGGTAATAATTATAAAGTAAAATGTTAAATTAACCATGGGGATTATACGTGTTCGTCAAACTGATAAATAGGATTTACCTACCATCATAACAACAAACTGCCACAAAACTTGAAAATACTGCCAGAAGTCGCCGATATAGGGTAAAAAACCGCCAGAAGTAGCCGATATAGGGTAAAAAAACCGTTGGGATAGAGCGTAAAAAATGCTGGTATAAAACCATAAAAAAACAATAACCGCCGTTATACGATGAATAAATTGTTGGTATAGTGTACGGAGTTCACAAAAAATGTACAGGGGTCATAAAAAATTTATAGGAGTTCACCAATATGTACAAGGGTTCACCTAGAATGTATAGGAGTTCACCAAAACATACAAAATTAATAATTTTTGGAGGGGTTCACCAAAAATGTATAAAAGTTCATCAAATATGTACATGTGTTCACTTTCAATGTAGTGGGGTTCACCAAATCGTACAAAATCAATAACTTTTTTAGGAATTCACAAAACATGTATAAAGATTCATCAAATATGTACATGGGTTCACTTCTAGTGTAAATGGGTTCACCTTAATGTAAAAAGTCAATTTTGTACATTTTGATGAACTCCTCTACATTCAAGGTGAACATTTGTACATATTTGGTGAACTCCTATACATTTTTTGTAAACTCCTCTAAAAATTATTAATTTTGTACGTTTTGGTGTACCCCGGTACATTTTTTGTGAACCTCGATATATTTTTTGTGAACCTCTTCAAAAATTATTAATTTTATACGTTTTGGTGAGCCTCTGTACTTTTTTTGTAAACCTATGTACATATTTGGTGAACCATATATTTTTTGATGAACCCCTTCAAGATTTATTAATTTTGTACGTTTTGGTGAACCTCACTACATTCAAGGTGAACCATGTACATATTTGATGAACTTTATATACATTTTTTATGAACCCCTCCAAGAATTATTAATTTTGTACATTTGATGAACTTTTTTGTGAAATCCTATAATTTTTTGTGAACAAAACAAATAACAAAATAAAATGTAAAAATCTGACTTGTGAACGGTTATGCTTTATATGACCTGGATTGTTCTAAAAATAATTCAAAAATCACAACGGGCCAGCATGAGAAAATCCCGGCATGATAGAAATTTCCCAAAAATAATTAGGAAATTGTTAAAAGGTAAAATAGAAAGAGTAAAAAAACAAAAGAGGGAAGAAGGAAGAGTTCTCTCTCTGACTATTAGGACCACAAGGAAGTGTTGTGGTTGGTGTTGAAAATCAAACCTCTCTTGTGAAAACAATCTTAAAGAGGAAATTCAGTGAAATTTGAGTGGACATCTTTTCAATTTTGACTTCTCTATCTAATTTAGTAAACTCTATAAACACATCTTAATTCTTTGCCATAATTGCCATTTAGCTGAGTGCAAACCAAAAATTTAAATATAATAATACTAATAATAATAATTACATTTTTCAAAATCTATTAAATTATTTAAAAATGTGAAATACTTGCAAATTGTACTTAAAAAATTTGCAAATTTTGCTACTCTGAGCAATCTCATCACGAAAACTGTAATTTAAGAAACTAAATCAATGGAAATGAAACAGTATTAGATGAGGATTAGGTATGATATCATTATAAATCTTAGGTTGATATGCTTTCATTATTTTTCCACTTCTGCTATACGTAATTTCCTTTGAAGTAAAGAAAATCCCCACGTAATCGCTAACTCCAACCATAGAGTATTTGGCATCGTATTTACCACAAAACAATCATTCTTAAAATTTGACTCATTAACTTAAAATTAGGAATTAATCAGTATCAATATCGTGTCGCATAGAGAAGATGTAAGATAACAAAATTGCCCCTAAGAATAAATGTTCGGAAGGGATTGGGTTATGCAAAGCAACAAATCATGGTACTGATCAGTGAGTACTATTATTGTAGATGCATGCTAAAAAACTAATGAGAAGTATCGTCACAAGTTATTTTTAGATCTGTAAGAATATATTGAGAGTCAAATCTTATGAGACGTTTAACTTGACACGTATGTAGTGTCTAACTAAATATACTTTAAATACCAATTCAATGTAGCATGCGGGGATTAGATGAGTTGTACTTGTCGAATATGACTCTTCTTCCATTAATTGTGGTTGTCCTACAATTATGTAATGAAGATGATCACATTAGATGTGACTTACTTCTTTTGTACAAGACTTTGAGCGCTCTTCTATGTGCAAGCGACAATTTTCTCATAACTCTTAGTGACATTGATGTATTATAATTCTATCATTAAACACAAGTCTACATCGCATGACTAAAGTCCAATTTATGAGTCTCCTTCAAGCATGAAGTTAGTTTAATTATGAGTCTTCATCTAATTGATGGGTTAGTCAGATCATCAATCTCGTTAAGATTTAACTCGACCCACTAGGGAGTATTGATAGATTGAAAGTAAGTTTAGAATAACAAATATTGCATATAACTATACATTCACGTTGAAAATATCTCTTTCTTTATTATACATTCACCGTGTTTCTATAGAAAAATGTTAAGGATGGGATAGAAAGATAAATTATGATGGATAGATTACCGTGAAAAGAAAAAATATCTTTTGGGCTCATGTACATTTTTTAACGAAACTTCACATTTTGTATAAGATAAAATGCTATGTTAAACCTAATATTTTGACATTAATATAATACTTACTAGGTTGTAATATTTTGCCTAAAATGTAATTTAGCAGACACAAAGTTCAACATAAAATTAGCAAATTAGTTTTTTTTTCTCATAAAACGATCAAATTTCTTTAAATAAAGAATCAAAAATCGATTTTTATTGGTCACGAATCTATAACCATGAAAAGCTCTCGAATAGAAAAGAGATCAATAGTAAGGGTGGAACTTAGTGGAACCGCGACACACCATGTGGCTTCACATCAAACCCACACGTACATCACGCGGCGACCCTAAGTGGTGTGGTACGGCTAGGCAGACCCCATGTTTGGTGTTTTGCGCGGGATGTGGACGCTCCTAATGCATGTCGACGCTCTGAATTTCATAGGTGTAGTTGAATTAGATTTATTAAGATCTGAAAAAATAAAATTTGGCCCATATAAAATTTTTATTTGTTTTTATTTTTTATTAATAGATCTGGTTCGTTCAGATCTAATTGAATAGACGAGATTTAACTTCATTTCTATTGTTGGAAGTCCAATGATAGAGAATCCATATCTTTAAATATACACCTTCCCGCAGTCAAATGATAGAGAATTCATATCTTCAAATATACATCCTCCTGCAGTTTATCTTAATTAATTTTCTAGTGAAAATAAGAATTTTTCCCTTTCTTAAAGAGAATCAAATCCTATTATAACGATTAAATTTAGAAGAAATTCAAAAACCTAATTAAAGCTATGAGAACCATGTTTAGGCACTAACGCTTAGTATTACGATAGTATGACAAATGACAATTTGCACGATCGAGGCCATACACTTACGTTAAATTTGTTATAATTTAACGTCTATTTTTTAATTAATTTATATTTAATGTGTGATATGCACTTTTAATTCGCAATATTATTGTATAATAAAAAGAATAAAAAGCATGAATGTTTCATTTTTTTAAAAATTCTCTGTTCGCAAGAAATTTAGTCCCAAATGTTTGTAAATTATTTGTAAAATATATTTATTGAATTAACAATGGAGCTCCCCCGACATTCCAATAGAAATATCCAAAATACTATTGGAATTTGGTTGTCTTTATATAGTTCTGTTCAAAATTAGTTGCCAGTCATTTTAACTTCCATGCACTCTGGCTGACTGATACTAGAAAAAGAGAAAGAGAGCTTTTATAGTCCGACAAGATAAAGAGATAAAAGTCCATAAGAGAATTATTAGCATTTGGCTTAAAAACCATCTTGATTCAAACAGTGCCAAATTTCCCCTCACTTAAATCAATAATAATTATAACTAAATATATTAAAATATAATAATTATAACTAAATATATTAAAATATAACTAAATATATTAAAAATATAATATTTTATTCATATTTACAATAAATAGAATGAATAAAAATATACAAATATTACATCAAATAATACATAAGGCTGAATTTTGTTCCTTACGCTTAAAAGCAAAGCAAAAGTCACAAATGATTTCACTCAAATAGTATACGGCACATCTGGAGTGGTTCTACTTTAGTCTTAATTTTTTTAAAATCAACATTCGTCTTTAAGCTTTCATGTAATCACACATACAGTCTTAAATTAACGTCTCGTAAAAATCATTAAGAAAAACATACATATAAAACACATGAGTTTATGATATTAGTGTAAAAATATCACATCTTTGTAATTTTTGACAATTTTAAACATTTAACCATCTCTTCTTATGAATTTACTTTAATCTCATAAATCATGTACGTGTCACTTGAATGTTTTTGTTTTCATTTTAACCACACATAATTTAAGATTATCACCCATTATAATTACTAATGAAAACATACACGTGAAATATGTGTTTATGAAAGTATCATAAAAATAATGTTTGTTAGTTTTGAGCAATTTTCATCGTTTCATTTTTTCATATTAAGTTATTTTTACATTAATATAATAAATCATGTGTGTGTCACGTTCATATTTCGTTATAACATAATATTAATTTAGATTGTGTTGATTTTAAAAACTTTAAGGCTAGAGCACAATTACTCCCGAATTAGGGATTTGCCCAAAAGTATACCAATTCCATTGACAAGAATTGAAGGCGGGATTCACTTGTTTTTATCCACTCAGCCATTCGTGGCAGTCAAATATTGGCCCTCACGCTCTGGCCCCACTTGGAACCCAGTCCTTTCCACGTGTCACACATCTGTTCATTCTCTTGACAGATTGAAGGACCGGAAACAGAAAGGGAAATCAAAGAAGAGAGCGATAGATCGTCGTCGACATAGAAAATAATGGAAATTTACGAAGTTTTAGAGAGAGAGAAAGAGGGAGGAGGGAGAGAAAATGAGGGTTCCCTTCCTTTTCTTTGGCTTATAAATTGGGGTGGAAGGGAAGATTTCGTTTTTCCTCTACATCGCGTGTTATCTCTCACGTGTCTCTTCCTTTCTTTTGCCTTTTCGGTGCTCTGTTTTCCTTCTCTTTCCAATTTTCTAATTTCTCCTTTCTGTTCGTTTCTCGGGAAATCCTTATCGGGTTATCTTTCTCCTCAAGCTTTTGGTCGTGAAGCTTTTTTTTAAATTAAGGCTACTGGGGAGAGAATTAGAGGATAGGAAGGGAGGTTTTAGAGAGAGAGAGAGGGGATAGAGAATGGAAGGGAGGAAGCAAGTGCGATCGTCATCTTCTTCATTCACTTCTGACTTGTTTGGCTCCCGAGAAAATATTTCGTCTTCTACAGGGATTTTTGGCTCTATTTTCGCTGACTCTACTTCGTCGAAGGTACGACCTTTTCTGTTCACCGTATTCCCATTTCTCAATTCCGAATCTGTAAATTTTCTAATCTATTGTTTCTTTCTGTTCTATGGTTCTCACAAGCTTGACTACTTTCTTGTGTATTTTATGGAGTTTGAGCGATTAGTTAGAATTCTAACCTACGCTATCACTTAGTCGAATACGCTAAATGTTTAAACGAATATTTATTTTTAGCTGTTTTCCTGACATTTTCTTTAATGGGTAATTGGTAAAATGCGATTTAGTTTAATGAGAAATAAATCAACGGTTTCATTCAATTGATAACTTTTAACAGTGAAAACTTTGTTTATTGGGATTGTATCCCCAAAAGAAAGGTGGGTTTTTTAATGCAAGTGGAAAGTTCTGTAGTAGATTAATTATTATTGCTGTTGTTTTTTATGCTGTATGATATTCTGAAAAAGAAAAGCTTGATGATGTTCAGATTTTAGGAAGGGAATCACTGCGCTGCGAAGGTACAGGGGAGAAGCAAAGTTTCACTGAGGCATGGAAACCCAAGAGTGGAGCTCCAGGTTTTCATATTGTTTACTTTGTTTTTGTCTTTTCCGTTTTAATTTATCAGTAAATGAACATCTCTTTTCTTCTTAAACCTCCTTCTTCATCACCAACTTTCTGCATGAACAAAAAATGACTGCTTTTTCGTTTCCCATATTCTGTTTCCTGATGTTATTATGCCTAATTAATCACCAACAAACTCTCAATTTCGAAATCATTTTCAGATCACCAACGGAACTCTGTTTTTCCCAATTTTGCAAATATGGAGAAGCATCAAATGACAAAATTGACTTTAATAACTTTTGATTATCGATTAATGATATTGATAGGAGAAACAGGGCAGGAATTGAATTAACCCTGTTGCTGATTGTTGATCATGCAGATGATACAACTAATGGCAAACAAGGGGAAAGTCACGGTAGAGCAAACAGAGAGTTGAGTTCAATTTACCCGGACCAACGAGTACAGCCATGTCATCTTAGTTCTTCCATTTATTATGGTGGCCAAGACGTCTATTCTCATCCCCAGAGCGCGCAATCCCCTGGATTCAACTCTATGGTTAGTAAGAGAGAATTTTAAACATCAAATTTGCGATTTTTGAAGGATCAGTATGGTATGCTGTGGTGAGAATGGCTTCTTTTTGAAATTAAAGATTGTGCTGACTTGATCTGTGATTATTTTCAGTTGAAGAAAGATGGGGGAGAAGATGATACAGGAAGTGCTTCAAGGGGAAATTGGTGGAAAGGTATGAAAATTGTGGTTTACTTTTCAAATGTTGAATTATATTTGTAGACACATCGATTTATTTCTCTGAATTTTACGTCTGCAGGGTCTCTCTACTATTAATGGAATCACTTGCCCAGTCATATATTAAGTACTAAGGTATTTACTACATTTTCTCCTTGACCCTTCTTAATGTACTGGAGCTTCAATTTATAACTTCTTTTTCAAATTTCAAAAGCTCAATAGAAATATTATACTTTAAGGCACGTGACATTGATTTATGAGTATCAAGTTTTTACTACTCAGTACTAGAATTTTTTGTTTCTTTGTACAAGATAAGAGCTGCATAGTTGTGGTGGGATGCCTTGCAGGTGCATAGGAACGTCGGTAGAAGTTGCTAGTTTTACCATCTCTGTAATATGGAGATAATAAAAAGAAGAAATAGCAATAGCAGATCGTTGTGGGAGAGGTGGTTATTTGCATCAAACTGCCCCAAAACAACAGAATCTGTTTAGTCTTGTAATATATATAATGTATGGATAGTTTACGTTTACTTTCTTAATCTTATTGTAATGAAATGTTGTTGAACTTGTTGTTCTTACTTTTGAAATAGAAAGACTACTTTTTGTAACTTTAATCGTCTACAAGAACTTCAGCTAAATGATAATATATTTACTCTGTTTTTCAATATCAGTCTCAGATATTAATGGAGGAGAGAGAAAAGAAAGCATTGGCTCTGTTTCGTTATCCTTTCGTATTTCTTCTACCCTTTTGCAGTATCTTTTTATCATTTCATCAATTCTGCTGTAATAAACACGACACGTATCACTTGAATGCAATATCATGCTCAGAGAAGAGGTGGTCTAAGGCCCAGACAGCACAAACATCTTTTGTTCTTTTTACCACTGACTAGTTGTCTCTGAACTGTCGATTCTGCTTCTTATCCAAACTCAAAAGACATCCAATTTAGATTTCTATCCTTCATCGTCCAACATGACCCCACTGGTCGGTTGCACAGTCTCTATCAGTTAGTGGTTTATTTTTTACTTTTCACGGTCGTTGGGTTCTGGTCGTTAAAGTGGTTAAGTCGTGGACTAAGATTCTGCAAACAATTTTAACCTCTTTTTTTGAGAATCTAAGAAATGTGGGTTAATTGTATACATGAATCAGATCAATCAAACAATAGAAGAGGATAGATATATTTGGACAATCAAACAATAGAAGAGGATAGATATATTTGGACAAGAAGATTCTCGAATGTTTTAATTGAAAGATATCTACATGTTTCTTGCTTGTCTTTTTTGTTTTTTTTGTCTACAGTTTAGTACCATATTGAACTTCATCACCGTCGTGTGTAAGTTGCAACATGAGAAATTAAACCAATATTTCATATAGTGAGTCATGATGTTTTTAAAAGAGTTTTAATAGATTTGTCTTATTCTCAATTTTTAAGTCACATGATACTCACATAAACCAATCATTACAGGTTCATTCTCCATTACAAAAACAAATTAAAATGAAAATACTCTGTCAAAAGACATTCTGTAACAAAGTGAAAGCTTCTTCATTGATATCTGAGTTTCTGCTGTACTAATTCAGCTCTCATGAAATCAAAATTGATGATATTTAAACATTTCTTGTTTCCACAGGAAATGAACACGGGTAGAGGAAGGAGCCAAAGTCAATGGCCACCACCATTACCAAAACCAACTGCTCCAGTTCCCGAACATCATTTAGTCTTTCAATTTTGGAGCTTTCTTATCAGACATGCTGCAAGTACCGACACCAAGTTATGTTTTCCTATGTAACGAACATACGGGAGTAACTGCTTTCATGAGGAACCCAAAACTAAGTCGGTCAACTCATCCAATGCTTGCATGTTTCCTGGTCTCAGTTTTTTCATCTATTAATAAATAAATAATATATATATAAAAGAAAAAAAAGGAAAATTCAATTTTTTATTACAGCAGGAAAATTCAGTTTTCAGATCTCTTTCTTTTGACATTTAGGATCGAAAAATCTTAGGATACTAAGTTTTCAGTATTCATTTAATCAAGATATTTATTATCATGTATCTTCTGATATATAATTTTATTTATATTTTAGAAAGAGATAACGTCCGTATCCTTGAAAATTGAAAAAAAGTGCACAAGTGAGTACTCTAGAAGAACAGGAAAGGTTTTTTTTCCTGTTTAACATGAGTAAGTCAAGAAGAGAGCACAAAATCATCAAAGGAAAAGCACATTAGCCCATGAAAAACAAGAACCATTTAACATCTCACGTTGATCACAGTAAAACATTACACAATGCAGTAATGAACATTCCCAACTTCCAAAATATACAGTCTATGTCTAACCCAGAAAGACACAGAAAAGGCCAAGTTCAGGTTTCGGTATCGCCAACCGAAGCCATTGAAGGTGAGCTTATTGCTGCTCCTTTAAATGCTTGCATTTCATGTAAAGTTGATATATAATCCGATTTCTCGATTGAACAATCTTTCCCTTTCTCTTCAATCGTTAGATAATCTGTCAAAACCTTTTTGACACCCAACCCGCGTTGTGGAATCTTGCTGCTGGTGACGAACGGGGATCTTTCTCCCCTTGCAGGGCTCGCTAGCTGTGCCGGGGAAAAGTTTGGGGTTGTAAAAGCTGTTTTAAATGGAGTGCTGGAGATGGGAACTGAAAATTGAACACCAATTCGGGAAACGGATGAGAGCTGATCAGAATGCTTAGTGAGATCATCCACGTAAACCAAATCATCTATTCGTGCTATGATATTGAACGCCAAGCTCTCCAATACTCTTGAGTAGCTCTCTAGAATGGATTTTCCTACATCCTAAGACGAATAAATTTGTTCTCATGAGTTTCTAACTGAATAAAAGAGGTGATTATAATGTAATCATGATGATTTACCTTATTGTACTGAATTTTGCTCATATCTAAGGCTGTCTGAGGAAGACCAGGGAACCGTTGCTTCAAGCAAATTAGAAGAGTTTCCGCTCTCTCAGCCAGCAACTCCCATTTTTCCCCATCAATCATAAGCTCCTTCACCATATCCCATGATGACTTTGAAGTGGAACGATTCGTACTGTTTGCTGGTTTCGAGTTTGTTTTTTTCCTCCATATGTACATTGAAGCCTCCACTCGGTTAGCAATCTCTATTGCTTGATGTTCAGATGACATATCAATGCAGTCAAGTAAACACTCCGGAGAAAACTGATCGGACGAAATATACCGATAAATTAGGTCCCCTAAGCTGGCTCTTCCATTCTGAGATTCACAGATTGGATAACAATCAGTCAGATATATGTATCATTATAATATTGTTCTGATTTTTTGTACCTTTGGTAGAGTTTCTAGATATGATTCAGGGACATCCATGTCAGCCAAAGTAATGCTGTTTATGGCCATTGCGGCTTTTAATATCTGATTTGTGCAATCGCGCTTGTGTTGCAATTGCTTCCTTGAGTTCTCGTGAAGGCCTCCTTGTGGAACTCGAGGAACAGGTAACCACCACTTTTCTTCTTGTCTCTGAAGGGCTCTACGGAAAGAAGAAGACCCATCGGCGTCCTGGGCAAGGATCCCTTGATCAACATACCAGAACTCAGTTTTTTCAAAACTATCAAGTATTTCCTGAGAAAATGAAGGCGAATTCAGAGAGTTTTAGAAAGACTATGAGCAGTTCAGAGAAGAAAGTGCTGGTTAATCTTACAAGAAGCATGTTGTCCAATTTACGGAGAGCTGGAAGATTTATGTAAAGATCTGATCGTGGTCTGCAGGTCATGACCTTTACAAGAAAATATAGAATTTATCAATATCATGGCTACAATTCTAGTTTTTACAATATCATACATTGTATCTATATTAAAAAGCACCATGTTAAACAACTAACTGATAGTTAGATTTAGGAGTTATAATAAATATAAATTAAATCATTGAACTGTAGAAATGAGTAATTCAACTAGAGGGATAAAGCATACTGATCAAAACAATATTGGTTCATGACCAGGTAAGGAGAAGTTCATCCTTACTGCTGACGTGACACAATCACGTCTTTACATGTGTTATATTCAAGAAATGAGGGAAAATCATATTACTATAAAGTGAAATCAGATAATACCTCTAGCTTGCTTCCATCAGGAAATGTCTGCCAAGTAGGAATCAACTCAACAATGTGATCACCAACACAAAGGAGCCATTCCATCTCTCTTCGCCACATTACTTTCTTTTCAGGAGGCAGAGGTTCTAATCTCCACAGTTGCCCAAACAGGGTGGCTACAGTTTTCAGTTGGAATGAGCCATTAACAACATATGAATCCAACATTGTCACAATTCATCAAGCTATAATTAGAAAACTTAACAACAGATACATGACTTACCACAGAGATTAGTAATGGCATTAGATATGGCCAATGCGGCACAAACCCCATTTCCACAACCAGACATATCTTCTCCAAGCAACAATTTTGAGAACCTTTCCTTCATCATTTCCATCTCTAGAGTTCCACAAACAGGAAAATACAAATCAAACCATTATAAGTATAATCTCAGTCATTGTGTGTGAATTCTCTCTTTTTCTGAACCAACTACGTGTTTGTTATTGTGCTTGTGAATTCATTGAAGGGGAGAGGGGCTTACCTGATATAACTGACCCTCGCTTCTCTAATTTGGGTTTTTCGCCTCCTTTAGCATTGTTAGAAATGATACAATCTGGTGCCTCGGCTTTCTGAACAGGCCAACCCATTGAAGGTGGCGAGGATGACTCTTCTGAGCTACCATGGCTCAGTTCCTCATGCCCTGTCGTCTCTGATGTCAGAAAATCAGAGCTTGAGCTGCTCTCTCTTCCTTTTTCTTCAACCAAACTCGAAAATGTTGCAATTTCACCGGCATTGTCTTTAAACCCTTCACTCTTCTCTTCCATGTGCTCACTCTTCTCAGTCAAACCTTCAATTATTACTGTTTTCCCCTCTTCATAAAAAATAGGCGAAGAACAAAATACAGAGTTGTTCACTATCATACCATCATACTGAAGCTTTTTCAAGCAAAACCCATTTGAGAATCGAAGAGATTTTGAATACAAATTTCGAAGAGATTTTGAGACCCAGAAACCGAAAGACGAAAAGGGGTTGGAGTGATCTGAGCCACTGAGAGTTACCAATGGCAGACAAAGCTTGAGCTGCTGATTTTGTAGTTGGGTGGCTTCTCTTTCTTCTTGGTGGGTAAAAGCTCTATCCATAAGGATTCAATTCAACCATGTCTGATAGTGAAGTGTAGAGAGGGTAAAAAAATGAGATGTTGGTGAACATTTTTGTGAAAAATCTGAGTAATTTATGGGGTTAGAATGAAAGCTAGAAGACAGTGATGATTATTACTGAAGCTTGCTCGAACACATGAAGAGAGAGAGACGGAAAGAGGCTCTTCTTCATTAATAAATTTGTGCTTTCACTGGCATTTATGGTCCCTGAGTTTGAGCAGGCAATGAAAATCCAGTCTCTCTCTCTCTCTCCGGAGCATATGATTTGTTTTGCTTTGCTTAGCTTAAGTAATTAATATTAAATGATGAAGAGTATTAACTAAACCAACTTAGGTTTGAAATATATAATTAAAAAATGTCAGGGGAATCGTGTAGATCAGTCATTTGTGTACATGTTTGCCCTTGTAATGGACCCTTATTTCTGTGCTAAATGGCTACATTGCCCTTGATTTTTATTTTTAATCTTGTCAAAATTACAAACTTTTTTAATTGTGAGGGAAAAGGGCCAGGACTTCCAAGTAAAATCATTAGCTTCATCAGAGTTTAGGGTTTCAGGCATTTTGATTATGTTAATAAGATATGTGTACTCTACAAGCACCCTTATGATAGAGATTATATGAGAATTGAACCCCAAAGTAGGCATAAAAATCTACCACTGTTTTTTACTTTTTTTTTGTAAATTTACAGTGATGAAGTGTCAATTAAGTTTATAGAATTAACTGAAGCCTCAATTAACTAATCTATAATCATTTAGTATTTATTTTTGTATTTTAATACTTTTACAACTTTTAACATTAACATATGTTAATATGCAAGTTACCTGATCAATCAATAAATTTGATATTACTCATTGAAAATTAAGTATTAATCAAACTTATATAATTAATTAAAGAGCTATTAGACATTTTATCACATGTATTTAAATATTAACATGTCAAAATATGTATCAGTGATAGATCGGTTAGTCATTAAATTCAATGTCACTTGCTGAAAACTAAATAATAGTTGCATTTGGAACCAATAATAGTGTACATATAAGAGAGTTTTAAAAGGTTGTTACTCACCATTTGTGTATCTTTCCTTGAAAGGCTTCTTAAGTAATCCAAAAATTGGTAGAAGCCCCAACTGATGATGATTGTGCCGGTTGGTCTAACAAAAGGGAAAGTTAAAAAGAGAAGGCTCCTCCTCCTAACGGCTCTCACTTGGTTTGGTACTCCTAATTTTGAAATACCTTAGAGAGGGAAAAGAAAGGCATTGCTTATTTCTCAAGCCTTCCCCTTTTTAGTATCAACACCTTTGGTCCCTCCTCTCTGGGTTCCTTTGAATTTTGATGACAGCCTTCGAGAGGAGCTTATCTGATTAGTAATTATTAAGATATCATTTTAAATGATGTGGGGCTCTTATTTGTTAATTGAATACTTATAAGGTATAGTCCATGTATCGTACAAGACACGTATTATAGAATGATCCTTGCTAATCCGTTTTCAAATTAGAATGTCACAAAAAAATTGAATGTTGTGATCTCTGGGAACCGTAGAATCAAACCATTGAAGAAGCATAACCTTGATTAAAAAAAACAAGGGTTGATCTACCTTAAGCCCGGGACACTACCCCTCGATTTTCATTTTTTTATGATTTTGATAGCAATTATTTTTCTGTGGTATATAAAATTAATTTGTAGCGTGTCCCTTTTGAAAAATGAGACAGTTCATTGATAATTGTCTATTTTCTATAAAAGATAATTCTTGAATTCAAATCTTACCATCTCTAATATCCTTATTATTTTTGTTTTCTTATTTATGCTTCATGCTAACTTTTGACATTATATTTTTTAATTTAATTTTCTTATATGATTTCTTTTACTAAGTGTTTGAGATTTCTTTTAATATTCTAGGATTTTGGTGATTGTTGATCGGATTTAATTATGTTTTAAAAAAGATGTTAGCTTTGAGAATAAATCTCAAGCATTATAAATAAATAGGTTTTCAAATATTAAAATGTAAAAAATATCATAAGTACTTTTATATTTTTATTTTTAAGTGTTTTTAGACAAATACCAATACTATAGTGAATGATTAGATTTATATCGAATTATAAAAAAATTAGATTTTTGTTAAATCTGTATTTAAACTCCTCATTTTTGTAATGTAAATACCGTAAGTTGTATTCACCATAAAAAATAAATTATTACAGTTTAGGAGATTTATGCCCTTCATGAATCATTGCTATTTGCTGCAATAAATTTTTAAAAATCTGACCAAAATCACATTGTACACGAAGTTAGGAAAAATCTCATTAAATAAAATATAATGGGAAAATATGGTTCGGTTTAGGAAAGAAATTGACAATAGAGTTAAGGTAACTTCTTATTCCTATTTTCAATTATTTTAGTTAGTTTTCATATTATTTTTTTAGGGTAACAGTTTTTTTAAGGTAAGTTTAAAATTGTTTTTTATGATTAACATTATCATATGCTGGTTTGGATGATTTTTTTTTTCAACGTTTAATTTTTCTTTAGTCTAGGAGGTTTTGATTTTTTTTAATTATTTTCACAATTTTTATTTCCTTTATTATATTGATGGAATGAAAAATTTAGATACATGTTTTCATGATTTTTTTCTTCATAAAGGTATTCATAGTTTAAGGTGTTAATAGAAATAAAATTTAGAAGATTTTTCACTAAGAAATAAAATTTACAATCATTTAACAAAGTAATATAATCAATGTAAATACATTGATAATATACATTATATTCATATCAATGCATCCTTCAACAAAGTATTATATTCATGTTAATACACATATTTAAACATATTAATACACATTAACACTCAAACCAATTTAATTTTAATTACAATCCATGTCATCCACTTGTTAATACATATTAACATTGCTTGAGAGGAAATGATTTTGATGATTTTTAGAGGGATACGGTTTTTCCAGAGAGGAAACAGTTTTTATATTTTTTTAGTTTTGTTTAATTTTAATTGTTTTTGTTTTTGTTTAGGAGAGAGATTATAGGTTTTTTAATTAGGAAAACGGGCTGTATAATCCTGGTTGTTATGAGTTATTTTTTATGACATTAAATGATTAGAACTAATGGATTAAAATTTAATGTCATAAAATAATTATAAATTATGTTGTTAATTTCAGACCAGGGGTAAATAAGTCTAATAAAAAATATTTAAATAAAAAAAGTTAAAACTGATATAAATCTAAATAGATAAAAAACTTGACAAAAATTTAATTAGAGATGTAGAAATTATTATTAATATTTTTAATGATACTATATAAATTAAAATTCTAGATTCACCGCTGACACACATTGTAGCATGCATAAACCTAAGGTGCCAAAATTGAAATCTACCCAAGGGTTTTTTATTTCTCCATTTTCCCTTTTTTTGTCATACAAATTCTCTAGTTTTTATTTTCTGCAAAGTTATATCTAAAATGGAAGGTGAGACAGACTTTACAATTAATGAGTGCATTACCATAAAACAGGTCATTTACGACATTAGGAGAAAATTATACGTGTTTTTATTTAATGCATCGTAAATGACAAAAATAAAAAAATGTCGTGAGAAGTAAAGCCCAAAATACGATGATGATTTTAACTGTTACTGTCGTATCATTTAGTAAAACACTACTGTTAGACTAACATTTTAAATATTGTAGAGAAAATTATACAGACTTCTCATATGATTTCATATGATTTGATTAAATTAAATAGATATTTTCTATATTCGATAATTATGTAAATCTCATATATACTTCACATTCTATAATAAATATATTCAATTTTTAACAGAATTTTTTAATAGCAGTCACATTGAAATTGGAATGTCCAAAATACCCGGTCCACAATTTAATCTAAATTACCACTACCTAAACAATTCAATACATAACAATACCAAACAATACTAACTTAATCTAGATATATTCGTTTTCACCAAAATTGTCCAAAATCATCAAAACATCACCATTTTAATCAAAAAACCGCTCATACAACACATTAACTAAGCAATCCAAACAACATTCCAACAATTTAATCCAAACAACATTATTGTCATCCATATAATCTAAATAGCATAATTTAATCTAACAAGAATTTATTCCAAAACCATTCAGTAATTCAACCACTATTTTATCTGCTTAGTTTCACAAAATTATCCAAATATAATTCAACCACTAAGTTATTCACTCTGCTTAGTTTCATAAAATTATCCAAAATATATGTAGAGTTTCATAAAATTATCCACTAAGCCAACAAATGACTCTAAAAAATGTAAGCTATAAAGCCAACAAAGGACTCTAAAAAACTATAGGCTAAAACCAGCCAATGGCTCTTAAAAATTATAGAATAAAGCCAACATATGGCTCGAAAACAATATAGCCTAAAGCCAACAAATGGCTCTCAAAAGAATTCATGGTACTGCTACCTTACATAGATTAATCCAATAATTGCTCAGCACTCAGTTTATTCTCTTGCATGGAGGAATCTTCCTTTGCCTTCAAATGTTGCATCTTAAATAAACCAACTATTATAGAAGGTTAGCATATAAACAAACAGAAACGTGTTACTAGATGGAAACTAACATTTTTTAGTCTTTTGACAGTCATCTTTGCCTTCATCCTCTCTTGAACCGAGCTGTTAGTAAATATACTCGGTGTTTACTATGAGTTAGTCTTGATTCTCGATTAGACTGTTGACTTCTTCTTAACAGAAGCATGTTGACGGCTTCTTTCATTGTGACCCCATTTTTTACAGTTAGCACATTGCACTATGGAAGACCTCTTCCAGACATCCCGTGGTGTGGGTTCATCTTGTTCCCTCCTATTTTTCTTGGGTCTTCCAGGAAGTCATCCCAAAGGCGGGGGTCTTATGTCACCCTCAACAAACGTCGTCAAATCAAACATCAAATGGATGATTTTACCGTAGGTCAGATACAATTCATTGAAATAAAATTCATGGACATAATCCTCAATTGATGCTCGTTTGAACTTTATGGCCAAGGTTGCGTGCTTATAAGGAAAACCAAAAACTTTCCAATAGCCACAATCACATGAGTGTATACTTAAATTAACAACAAACCTAGTAACACCCTCCGCTTCATACTCCTCTAGAATAGAAGGAAGAGCAAAAAAAAAAGACTAGAAGGAAGAGCACTACAAAACCTAGAACCTTGTATGACTTTATCCAACCTCTTCCTACATTTTCGAGTCATTTTCTCATTCCAACGACATCCTTTTTTATATCATTTTTGTAACCTACTCATAACTTTGTGTGAATTTTGTCAAGTAATGTTAATATTGGGCTAAATCTATATGCTCCCATCCAATGGCTAAATACCATACTTCTCAACTAAAATTGCACGCATTAAATACTTTGACATGTTAAGGTCAGTTTTAAGTTGGTTGGAAAGAACATTTGATATCCATACAAACGTGGTGTTGGGATTCCTAGATACTCTTACACATGAATGAGTGTCATTGTAACTTTTAATCATGGAAGTTTCCCCATCTAAGATAGGGAATGCATGAATTCTCCATGTGCAATTAATACCTCGACCTCTCATTTTTTACTCTTATGACATCAAATCCTTCCTCGAAATTTTGTAATGTTCCCCTCAAATATTTTACATCCTTAAAGACTAACCACTCTGTAAGACTAATTTCTTCACCTTTAACACCTCAAATGGCATTGCATCCATCCCCCTAGTAATGTCAACACCACGTTCCCCTTCATCACTTTCAGAACCAAACCCACGATCAATAGGCTCATCAGAATTACAATCAGATAATATTTCATCATTCTCATTCTCATTTTCACTGACATAATCTTTCTCTATCACTCTTTATAGCTTCAACCTCTTACTCGCTAGAATCATACATCCACCCCCTATCAGAGTCACTAACAACAGAGTCATTTATAACATCAACTGGATTATCAATTTTTAAGTCATGTCTAACTTCCCTCTGTAAAATCAAACATAAACAAAAACACAAATCATGAGAATGACTCTAAGACAGCTATCTAAGCAGCAACAAGCACACATGCTAACAAAGTAATTTCTCATTTTGATGAAAGTTTGTATTATTCCAAGATTTCTAATTCGTAATTAAGCACAGCCAATTAGAAACTATAAAAAATTTCAAGAGCGTACACCATAAAATAAAATTACATAAATAATACTTACCAGAAACCCAAAACAGCCAAGAACCAAACCAAAAGCCAAAAAAATCTTCAAATTTTAAATGAAATATACGCAAAATAAATTGCACGAAATTTTAGGAAATTAACTAAACGAGAAACCTTTGCAAAAAAGGTGACTAGTGCAGGGCTTCGGACTGTTTTGGTTTTACATTGGATAAGAAATGTTGTGAGTAGAGATGGAACAATATGTTTTTATTAACCAACGATTACAAAGAAATATGGAACGATTATAATGTAAATGCAACAGAAACGATTACAACAAAATTTATCAGATCTAATAAACAAGATTAAACGAAAAATGATTACAGCAAAATGAGAACTGAAACTACTATGTAGATCGAGGATTTCTTGAAAGCATTATGCATCAGGGATGTCTCATGTTCAGCTGAATAGAGGCCTCATGTATGATATAACTATAAATAATTAACGGCTCAAATCAGATTTTAAAAAAAATGAAAATTATTTTATAATTTACCTATCTAATTTGTAATTGTACCGAGCTGTCTAAATAATTGATTTTTATTCAATGGTCAGATTTAACTGACATCACCGTTGGCTAATAGGGGATTCAAATCCCTCTTATTGAAGAAATTATAGAAATGTGTGCTCACAATATTGTTATTTCTCATGACTATCACGTGGGAAGTTAAAATCTATCAAACTGATAATCATTAAGAATGACAGTCACATTATGACCACCCACTGAATAATTTTTATTTTTATTATGAAAATATGATGAGTTATGTCCCATCATCGAGTCATATCAAATTAGTCAAACTTTGTAATCTTTCCTACTAAACTGATCTAATCGTTCATTTCAAAATGGACGGTCAAATTTCTTAACCATAATCACCTCTCTGTTTTTTTTATCAAGAAAAGAGAAAATCAAATCTAAGCAGACGCCAGCTTAGAATCAAACTTGATTAGATTGCCACCGGATTCGTCTATAAATGACAAATACATAATTGAGAATTTCGATGACGGTGCAATTATTTAAAAATAAATAATTCTTTTTATTTTGTTAATAATAATAATTATTATTATTATGTCAATACTCCATTATGATTTTCGAACCAAATTACATGTATGATTCTCTCAATTTGGTATCATTTTTAAAGTAGAAACTACTCGTTAAAATAAATCAATTCAGATTTGATAGTTTTACAGTGATTTCACGTTAAATATTAAAATTTGAATATTTTCATGTATTTATTTTGATGTAACTTAACTATTTTCATGTATTTAATCATTTTCATACCCTTAGTCATTTTCACATACTTGACCATTTTCATACGCTTGCCATATTTTCATACAGTTAGGCATTTTAACATACACTTAGCCATTTTTGTAACGTAGTCACATGCACTTAACAATTTTCATTCATTTAGTAATTTTGTCACACTTTATCATTGTATGTACTTGTTTTAAATCACTTAGCTATTTAGCCATATACTTAGTCATTTCACACACTTAGTTATTTTCATACATATAGTCATTTTCATACACTTGATTATTTTCACGCACTTAATAATTTTCAAACACTTAACCATTATACACACTTAGTAATTTTCATACACTTAGCCATTCTTGTTTGCACACAATTAGCCATTTTCATGTACTTGTCCATTTTCACACACTTAACATTTTTATTTGCACACACTTAACCATTTTTATTTGCACGCAATTAGTCATTTTCATTTACTTGTCCATTTTCACCCACTTAGCCATTTTTATTTATACACACTTAACCATTTTCATATACTGATTCACCGACGAAGCTAAATTTCACCATTAAAACCTTAGCGTATATGGTATCCTAACGAATATTGTTATAAATTTTAGCCATTTTTATTTACACACACTTAGCCATTTTCACGTATCACATACACTTAACGATATTCATTCACTTATTACTTTTAACACATTTGGTCATTTTCATACTCGTAGCCCTTTTTTTTGCACACACTTAATTAATTCATCAACACATACCAAAATTTAATTAAGATTCTCTTAAAAAAAGATCTCATTCATTAGTATCATTATATGAATATTCTTTTTTATACAAATCCCTTCTAAATACTAAAAACTCACTTCAAATTACTTGTGTACACAACTAAACAAATATTTTCATAGAGCACGAACAACCTTGCTCGGATATAACCTAATGTCAGCTGCATCAATTTTACCCTCAAGATCAAGTTGCAATGCATTCACATCTCCGATGTTCGTACATGCCCTTCTATCCCTTTAATCTGATCTAAATGAAAAAAAACAATCATGATATATAAGTCAACAAGAAAGAGAACATATTCATTACTCTCTGGGGAGAAATAATATTTTCTTATTTGAAAGACTTCCAAAGTAAAGAAAGAAACAAAAGAACAAAAAATAAGAGCATAATGAGCTAAAACTTAAAAATGATAAGATTGCAAAAGCATGTTCCCTTTGTTTTAATATTCATGTAGCTTAACTTGCCTCATGCTCATATAACTATAACTAAGTGACGGAAGTTATGATGAAGTTATCTTGACCATTTTCACATAGAAGATAACAAAATAAGTTCTTGCTTATTTATTAAAGAACACTCAACATGAAGTTCTTGATATTCAGTTGCATGTACAGTCAAAGAACACTCAACACGAAGCACTTATCCCACAGATAAATGGCATGTAATACCACATCAACATGAAGTTCTTGTTGTCATGTAATACCACATCAATAAATTTTGATGGACCGTTAATATTTTTAAGTGAATGTGTTACGAAAGATCTAATGTGAATACAAAAGATAACCGCATGATCTACTCTACCAATTTTTTAAATAGAGAGTCTAAAATAAAAGCTACTCAAATTGTAGAGAGTAAGACAGTAGTTTATCCTAAATTCATTCAGTTTGTTTGACCAAAGGAGTTTCTTATGTCATTTT
Source organism: Datisca glomerata (assembly GCA_003255025.1). Taxonomy (NCBI): domain Eukaryota; kingdom Viridiplantae; phylum Streptophyta; class Magnoliopsida; order Cucurbitales; family Datiscaceae; genus Datisca; species Datisca glomerata. The sequence goes on from QANY01006045.1 coordinate 222,234, forward strand.
ATTTTTTATAATTATCCATTTTCATACTCCTAAGAAAATTCGGATAAAAACTATAAATAATTTAATTTACTTGAATTAGAATTTGAAAAAATACGCTCAACGACTTTGATAATTAAGAACAAAGAAAAAATTGTGATAACCAATTAGAATCAAAATTTCCTTATTTTTAAGTTATTAAATATTATTTTTTGCCCAGAAAAAGTTATTATATAATCATAGTATTTTATTTAAAAATATATTTAAATCAATTATGTATAATCCCATGCGTGGGTATTACGTTTTCTCTTATTTGTTTGAACAATTATATAGACAAACAGGAAATAATAAAAACATTATTTTCTACTAATGACTTGACTCTAGAACAACAAATTATAAGAAAACAAAAAATTTACTTAGTTCCAAGATAATATCATTGGACAGATATGTTATTATCATCAAGTTTTCATGATAAATTTTTAATTTTAACATGTATTGTAATTTTAAGAATTTGAAGTATAGTTTTTATATTTAGAGTTTTTTCTTAAATCGAGTGCGTAGCACAAATATTTAACTAGTGAGTATTTATTCCTTTCTACATCAAGTAAGTTAATAAGAAAACGCCCACAAACTCTTCCCTTTCCTCATAATAACTTGTATGCTCACTAAACCATCATCTTTTCGAATTTTCTTTGCATAGAAGTATTTGAGTTCAACCATTATCTTCTCAAACTCCACTGTAACTTTTTTCATCGAGGAAGGAGGGTCTCCCGATCTCCCTATCCTGTGATGTTTCTTTTCACCTTCTGCCTCTAATATTTTTACGTATTAATTTATTATTGTCTCTTAGATCGTGATGATTTTCTTTTCATAGTCTTTTGTACATGATTTATATCCGCTCATATATATATTACAGTTTCTTTCGTGGTGTTAGTGGTTGCTCAAAACTACAAGGTTTTGAGACCCAAATATAACATGACACTATTAGTTGTAATCTATCTTTGATGATTAATGAATCTTGTCTCTAAACAAATATTTGTCTTTAGAAAATGTATAAAGGTGTTTGAAACCAAATGTGACACTTGTAAATCCTACCTATTTGAAAAGAGTTGTAAAACTATAGCGTTTGACATTATCATGACTTGAAAATGTAAATGGCTTGAGATTACCATTATGACATGATAATGTAAAATTGTAATGCTCGATGCTATTATGACTGTTTTTAATAAAGCGGTTTAATTTAGAAGAAAAAAACATCATTTAATAATAGATGATTTTGGATGATATACACGTCAACTAATATTTAGTCTTATACACTACAGTGTTTTTTTAGCATTTTTCATTTGAAAAACCGGAGACAAATTCGTATTTCTTATAAGAACATATGCACTTAGGTCCTGTTTGTTTCACGCTATCCTTCTTTGTAATCTTATTTTTATCTTTTTGTAATTGAATTATGATAGAGATGTGCAGATTTTTACGAACCGACTAAACCGAACCGAATCGATTCGGTCGGTTATTTTTCTATAGTAATTGTAATCGGTTTGGTTAATTTAAGTAACCAAAATTTTGGTTCGATTATATTTTACAATAAACATGCAATCAGTTCGAACTGATTGCAACCATTTTTTAATATACAAATATAAATTAGACATAAATTATTAAAAATTTAATAAAATAGACACAAATTAGACATATATTATTAAAAATTAGACATAATTATTAAAAACTTAATAAATTAGACACAAATTAGACATATATTATTAAAAATTAAGACATAATTATTAATAAGATATATANGTTACAAGTAATCAAACCGAACCAATTACTTCAGTTTCATTCAGTTTGGTTCTTCTAGTTACACCGGTTCGGTATTTTAGGTAAATGATGAATTTAGTTGGATTATAAAAATGATTTACTAACCGACCGAACCGTGCACACCCTTAAATTGTGATATCTGTTTGAAGCAATCCTTAAATAAAGTTGCAATCCTAGTTTGCATGCAATCCTGATTTGCAATCTTAATTGACATGCAATCCTGATTTATAATCCTTTGAGGCAATTGAATTACAAAATAAAATGAAAGCAATCTTAATTTATATTGTCATTGCAATTCTAATATAAAAAAATTACTTTCCTACCCTCACTGAAATATTTCTTCTCATACTTTCTCTCTCATTTTGTTAATTTAATTAAAATTAAATTTATTAATACTTAATTTAGCATTATTAATTTAGTTAAATATTAATAAAACAATTAAAAATATTGTTAAAATTTTACGTGAAAGTATTGTATATCTTGTTTTATTAATTTAATTGCAATTATTTTTTTAAAATTTAGTCCAACATTATTAACTTATTTAAATATTAATCAAAATTCATTTTATTAATTTTTTTATTTCTAATTAAAATATTAATAAGTATTAATTTTATTAATTTAATTAAAATTAAATTTATTAAAGTCTAGTCTAACAATGTTAATTTATTTATGCATTAATAAAAAAATAATTAAAATTAATACTAAAAAAATTATTTAAATATTAATTAAAATTAATTACAAATTTTAAGATTGCACATCAAAATATTTGTTTTAAGATAATATATAACGAAAAAGGTATTTAAGTAACTTCTTGTTATTAACACAAATTTACAACAAAAGTTAACACATATCAAATATGGTAATCATTAATTATCACTCATCACAACATAATTAATTTACCAGTAATTAAATTACAATGATCATTTTAGATTACACAAATCAAACGTTACACCAAATTTGTATTTCCTACTAACAACATAAACGCTTAGTCCAATCGTCATCCTAGCTGGCTTTTTTGAAAATTCATCCTTGTTGACTTGTGTGGCAAGATTAAGAGCATCTTTGCATCTAAATTCACCTAAATCGTTTTTTATCAAGGGAAATGAATAATTTATACATATCGAACTGTCAATCATATTGGAATAAAGTCTGATTACGAACATTTGTCAAATTTTTTTCTTCAACAATTGAGATTGAAAGTAGACAACAAAATTGATATGAATGATCCTAATTCAGAAATACAAGTCTTTTGAGATCGATACACACAGATATAACGGGATGCCCTAATTCACGAATTCATTACGAGCAGTACAAATAGGTCAACCTAATGATTTTACTGTTGAGGAATTGGTTTATATATTTCCAGATGGATGGGAAAAACTTGATCAATCTGAAAGTAATAAATCTAGAAATGAGGATGATGATGCTCCATGTAATTCGTTTTGGTTTTAACAATGCTTATATTTTGTACGTTGATGTTATTTGCTTTGTTGTTTATCATCTTATTTGTTATGAACTTATATTTATTTGTATTATTAGCACTTTAACATGAAACTTTTATATTTTTTTTATTAAGATAATAGATAAGATAGATAATTTATTAGTATTACTGATATTTTGTTAAATATGATAAAAATAAATAAATAAAATAACTCCAGTTATCTAGTATGGATGAAAATGTTTTTAAAATGTAAGAAAATGTTGTTGTGGCTTTTATAGGTGAAAAAACAATAGTTTTCTTCAAAATGTTAGGACATTAAAAAAATTTAAGGTCCGCAACACCTGCGGCTTATTACGTTACGTCCGTTATATTTGATTTTCACGACACCGTGACCACGATTTAAAAACATCTTTGAGATAGTCAAATTAATTATTTAGTTTTACTTGCATATTGGGACTTAGACCAAGAACTCTAACTCAATAGCTTCTTCCTCAAGTCTACTTAATGGCCAAGAAAACACCATTCCTCTACTTTTATATACTTGCTTCCTGCATTATCAATCTCAATAGATAATGGCCCATTTAGCCGCAGAGTAGAGCTTGCTCTGAAACTCAAAGGTGTAGAATATGAATACATTGAAGATGTGTATAAAAACAAGAGTCCTCTGCTTTTGAAGTATAATCCAGTTCACAAGAAGGTTCCTGTGCTTTTGCACCATGGCAATCCGATTCCCGATTCACTTGTCATTTTTTGAATATATTGATGACACTTGGAATCACTATCCCATATCTTGCCTAAAGACCCCTTGGACAGAGCCATGGCTCGCTTCTGGGCTAAGTTCATTGATGAAAAGTTAACCAAAGTATGGTCCTTTTTCTTTTTTCTTTTTTTTTTTTTATATTAGACGAGAATTTTGAAATAATATTACTTGAACACATGACTCGTAGTATGGGAAATATCTTTAACTATGGTTTAAATGCACACATCTTTAACTTGTTCGTTTATATAAGTTGGCACTCTGAGTTTACCAATCTTATGAATTAGAATCTTCTCATATTAACAAAACAGGAAAGGTCATGTTTTGAGGATTCGGACAGTCGGATTGTTTTTCAATTGTGTTGGAAAATTCAGATCCGGGTGTACATGACGGATTGACCCGATCGGGTTTTGAAAATGGATGATTGATAGTTTTTTACATGAAAAACTACCAATTGTGGTTAATATAAATAACCACCACCATTTAACTTCTATGGAGGTTGGAACTTCATTTTTAATTTTTGGATAAGAAATTCGGATCTATTGATATTCATTGGAGAAAATCATTCCTCCAAACTAAAATCAAGTTTTCACATACAAAATCAATGGCTCTTAGATTATGCTACAAGTGGGGAGTTCATTTTCGTGATTTTCAACAAGATCCGACACGTAATTCATCATTTCGATCTATTCCGCTGCTTAATCAAGTAAATGTTCATGACTATTGTATTTTACATTGATATCAGAGCATGATTATAATGTTTTCGTGCCTATTCAACAAAATTAATTTTCTGTGAGTAAGTTCAGTATTTTTATAGAAGAAAATTAATCTTTTTTTTTTGCAATGGAATTTCAATATTGTGTTCGGTTCGGTTGGAATAAAAAAATTTTATTCCTCTTCGATGCATTGAATGAAATTATGAAAGTGTAAACGAGTTATTGGTGCATCTGCTAAAAACTCTTTAGCATATCATTTGTTTGAATTTTTATGGAGTTATTGCCATCTGTTTAATTCCAATTCCATGAGTTTAAGCAGTTATTGCAAACTATTAAATCAAAATTGAGGCTTTAGCTTGTGGAAGTTATTGCAAACTTATCATAATTTGAATTGTATTATATGAATTACGTTAATATGGCAATTACATAATGGAATTAGGATTTTTCATCATCATTTGTGTTTCGGTTAATTTTTACTGTTTTTTTAATACCCAAGATTCAATCTAGTTCTATCTATTGTTTCAATTTGAACGGGTTGATTTCTTAGAAATCTGTATGATGAAGTTGTCTTAACTTGCACACTACGATTTGAGTTTTGTTTTCGGAAGTGTATGTTTTAATTTGTCTTTCCGAGTTATGTGATCACTCAGATTCATATGTTTCCTTTTACGTATAACTAAGTCATCTAAATGTATCACCATACATATAAGTTTTTTAATTGATACAAATTATTTGTGTGTTAGTACAAAAATATGGATTGGGACCCAGATTATGACGGATCATATACTTTCTACTATGAACTTTGTGAGTATAAAATAAATCCACATTACAACATGGTTGAACATGTAATACATTTGAGTAAAATGTACAATGAAGTGTGAAAAAGGAGCATTGAGGTTGAGATAGATATATGTAAAAAATTTCTCAATTCCTTGCCGGACTCGTGGAATGCAGATAAAGAAGATATCGTGGAAAAGTATGCCTCTAAAGAATATGATTGTATTATAGAAGATCTCATATTAAGAGAGGAATGAAATATACATTCTGGAATTCGTCGTTCAGTTGCATTATCGCAATTCATAAATCTTCGGAGTGCAAGGTTGGGCCTTGGCGTAGACAGGAAGAAACATATACTGAATGGAGTCCCACGTTCAAGTGTTGAACAAATTGTGATGTTCTATTTCTATTGTACATATGATGATTATTTTTAGAATTAATTCTAACTAAGTAGTTTACCATGTTTAGTATAGTCTTTTATTTTGGGTATATACTTTTCATGTTATGATATTAACTGAGTGAGAGTTATGATAAATAAAATTAGTGTATTCTCATATGTGATATGTTTTGGACATATAACTATGTAATGATGATATGATTTTGTATGAGAAATGATTTTAAGCACTGCAAACTTTCAATCCTATACTCAATATCATATCATCATTGACTTAGTTAAGTTTGCCATAACTTTAAGATGCGAATGTGTGTGTTTTATTTTGAAGTGCTAGTATTTATATACGCTGTTGTGTTTATATGTCGTAGTTGATATGATTTTAACTTCCACCCCATATGAACTTTGGACCATCCAGAAACCCGACTTAAATAATCTACGACCTTGGGGGTCTGCAACTTACGTTAACAATTCTTCTCATAAGCATGGTAAACTTGGACCGAGAGGTAAGAAGTCTATTTTCATAAGATATGTTGAACACTCTAGAGGATATGTGTTCATTGATGAACAAATTGATGAAAGTTTTACTGAATTTGAATAAAGAGAACACATTTTTAGAGAATGAATTTCCTAGCAAAAGAGAAGCTAGTCAAGATCTGAGTTTATATGAGATATAAGATCTTGACACTAATGTTACTACGGATCAGACATCTGAAATAAATGAGAATGTGTCTCATCTCCTTGATCCGAGTGGGAGTAACAATTTGACCGATGATACAAATCTGTAAGAAGATATATACAGAGAAGTACTCATAAAAGTTTCCTCGTCGATGTTTTGAAATCGTGGGATAAGCTTTTATGATTGCTCCACATGATGAACATGCACCGAGAACTGTACGAGAGGCTCTTTCATCAGCAGTAAATGATCATTGGTTAAAGGCAATGGAAGAAGAAATGGAGTCAATGAGAACAAACCATGTCTAGGACTTGTTAATCTTCCACCAAGGCGTAAAGCTATTGGGAACAAATGGATTCTCAAAATTAAACGCAAGGAAGATGGATCTATAGAAAGATATAAGGCACGTTTGGTAGCTAAGGGCTACACTCAACAAGAAAGAATAGACTATGAGGAAACTTTTTCATTTGTTGTTAGGTTTACCTCCATACGTCTAATTTTAGCTATTGTTGCCCAGATGGATGTGGAATTACACCAGATGGATGTAAAAACTGCTTTCCTAAATGGAGAACGAGAGGAAGAAATTTACATGCAACATCCTGAGAATTTTATTGCAAAAGGCCAGGAGCACAAAGTATGCAAGCTCCTAAAATCAATATATGATCTCAAACAATCATCTAGACAATGGTATCTTAGGTTTCATAGAGCCATAACTTCTTATCGTTTTAAGATGATCGATGAAGAGCATTGTGTTACATCAAACATATTGAGAGTAATTTTATAATTCTATCATTGTACGTAGATGATATCCTTTTAGCTGGGAATGATAAAACGTTTGTCGTTACCATTAAAGAATGATTGTCTTCTCATTTTGAGATGAATGATATGGGTGAAGCAACATTTATACTAGGTGTGAAGATATATCGAGATCATTCAAACAGACTTCTTGCTCTATCGCAAGAGTCATATATTAAGAAAATACTCGAACGATTCAATATGTGAGATTGCAAACCCATCGACACTCCAATAACAAAGAGTGAAATCTTTAGTCAGGAAATGTGTCCTAAGACTCCATAAGAAAAAGATAGCATGGCCAGAGTCCCATATTCGAATGACATTGGATGTTTGATGTACGTTATGTTGTGTACACGCCCTGATATTTGTTATGTAGTTGGTTTAGTCAGCCATTATCTGTCAAATCCTTTACAAGCTCATTAGAAAGCTGTTAAGATGATTTTGAGATACCTTAAAGGTACTACAGACTTATGTTTATGCTATCGAGGAAATGATCTGAATCTAGTGGGCTACTCATATGCTAATTGGGGTGGTGACCCTGATGAACGCAAATCAACGTCTGGATGTGCTTTCTTGCTAAGCAATGGCGTCATGTCTTGGAGTAGCAAGAAACAGACATGCATTGCGTTCTCAACTATGGAAGCGGAATTTGTAGCGTGTTCGACTGCAGTGCAAGAGGTAATGTGACTTAGAAGGTTTTTGTAACATTTACAAGTTATTTCTTGTGCATCGAAATCAATTACATTATTTTGCGATAGTCAAGCAGCCATCGCTTATATTAAAGATCCAAAGTATCATGGAAAAATGAAGCATATAGACACTAAGTATATTTTTGTATGAGATATTATAGCGCAGGAGGAAATAGTGATACAACATGTCTCTACACATCGAATGATGGCTGATCTTTTAACAAAGACAATCCCTAGAGATATTTTTCTAAGCCATGTCAAATCCCTAGCACAAAACACACATATCCTATTTGGATAAATGAAAATGTATGTCGTCAAGCATATACCAACTTACTCATACAAGCGGTCACCTCAGGCGCTTGAAGATCGAGTTGAGATGAGACATTGTATGCTTAAAATATTTGGGAAGTGTGAACAAAGCGTACTTTAATTAGGTTGTCGCCTTGACATGAGGTCAAAATGAGGTTTAAATATCAATTCATCACCGACATGATTCCCACGATCATGTAGCATGGTTAATGAACGGGATGCGAGAACTTATGGTAGGCACTATGAGGAGCGAGCTAATAAGATCTCCAGCTAGGCGCGATGAATATTTTAGTATCTGCGAATGAGCTAAGATCCTTATAGTGATTCAATATAAATTATAATAGACATACACTATTTCTATGAAGAAAAAATCACTATAGCATGTGTTCATACCATATGTGTCTTTTGCGAGTAGATAAAGAAAATGTGAGATAAAATCCCTGCTCTCACATTGTATGAGTCCTTTCAGGTATTTTGAAACCTCATTTTTAGGCCCTATGTGACTTTCGACTATATAACGAAGTGACAAATATATATTGCTATTTTAGCATGTTACCTATGGTTATGGTAATTCGACATAATGGAACATGTTTAGGAAATCAATTTATTTGAAGCTAATCTATATATGTAGGGAAGGAAGACGTTTTTTTGTCTACATCTAAAATGTGTTCACTGGTCGACCAATTATGTCACCTCGTGGTGGCTAGTACATGATTGTGAATACATGTTTTGATTAAGTCAAGCATTGCTCTTTGAGGGATTAGAGATGCTTGAACTGATGTAACAAATACGTCTGGGGCATAGCGAGACAAGTTGACAGTCTTCAGTTTGGGGCTGCTGTGTTATCCCTAACAGGTTTATAGTAACTAGCTCTTATATGTACTTGCGGGTCGCACGATCAATTTGCCCGTATGAATTTGTTAGTATGTGAATGTTTAATCGTTTGTAATTAAATTTGTTCGATCCCATCATGTGCGAGTGAGAGATGTTGGAAAACTCGGATCCAGGCGCCCACGACGGGTCGACCCAACCCAATTTTGAAAAGGGATGATTGGTAGTTTTTCACATGAAAACTACCAATGGTGGTTAATATAAATAACCACCATTAACTTCTATGGAGGTTGGAACTTCATTTTTTATTTTTGGAGAAGAAATTCAGACTTATTGATATTCATTGGAGAAAATCATTCATCCAACACTAAAATCAAATTTTCACATACAAATTGATCGTGATTTCTTACAAGATCCGGCATGTAATTCATCGTTCGATCTATTCCGCTGCGTAATTAAATAAGCGTCATGACTCGATTGTATACTACAAATTGTCATCTGAACACATATTTTGAAATTTTTTGAAGTAAAGAATAATCTATTATTGTGAACTGATCTCGACGATTGCAAAACAAATCAACGACCCACAGTAGATAATATGAGCACTTGTGTTTTACCATGCAGAAGAGGATCCTTTCCCAATCTTACACTCATTTTCTCTCCCTCTAGAGTATGTGTCTGAAATTGACCCTTGTGATCTTTTACCGTGCCTGCCTACGTTATGGAATGCTAGTTGGAGTCAGGGGGAGGAACGAGAAAAGGTTGTAGAAGAGGCAAAGGAAGTCTTAAAAATACTGGAAAACGAGGTCAAGGAAAAGAGGTTCTTTGGGGGAGAGACAAAATTGGACTGGTGGACATTGCAACCAACTTCATAAGCTTCTGGTTTAGAGCTATTCAAGAAGTAGGACTTGATTTGTTGAGCAGTGAGAAATTTTCAAAGCTATGTCAATGGACTGATGAGTTTGTTAGTCACAGTGTTGTCAAGGAAAATCTTCCTCCTAGAGATAAACTAATTGCCTACTTCACCGCTCGTTTGGGTGGAGCTGCCACCTTCACCACCGGCTCTTCCAAATGAATTGTGGGAAAATGATTAATGGTTGCTTATTATAGGTGGGGAGTACTGCTTATGAAAATAAATCTACCTAGCCAATATAGCTATGGTTTTGTCCATTTTTTTTCCTCAAAGTCTAGTCAATGTACTGCTTTTCTTCTGTGTGAGATCTCTGAATAATCTAATCAACATATGTTGTGAAATTTTAGAAAAAAAACATACTTTTGAACTCTGCACTTTGAGGCCAGTTTCACTCTAAACTTTATAATTCGAAAAAAATTAGACCTTATAATTATGTAAGCGTCTTAAGTAAGACATTCCATCCAACTTGTTGGGTAGGGAAGTGTAATTGCCTCGTCAAATTTTCTGGTCCTCACAATAGTCCAATGAGCAGTTATCAACTTCGGTCAAATTTGTTGGACCGAAGTTGGACGAAAAGTCTCATTTAATACGTGTTTCACATTTAAACTAAAAGTAAAATATTAAATTGATGTTAATATTAAATTGATGAGCAATTTCTCGTACGTATTCAACTAATTTAAAATATATGTAATTTTAAATTGATGTTAATTTTAAAATTAATGCATCATTTTTAAAAATTATTTTACATTTTAGTAAAATATTAATAATAATTGATTATTTAAAATATTAAAAATCATAGTACTTTTTAAATAGTATAGAAAATAATTTTATTTCATCAATTTGTCATATTCTTAAGAATAATCATATCATATTAAGAGATAATTTCTCGTAATCAAAATATCTTGATGTATTTCTATAAATTCATTTATATGAATTTTCATGTTACAAATAACATATATAATATAAAATATTTAATTTATAAATTTATAATGAACAAATTATTCTTAACTTATAATAGAATATTTGTTATAAAGAATCTTGAAATCAATATACGGATATTCACATCTTTTATTACATAACATTATCAAAATATTTTATTTACTAACTACAAACAAATTTTTATTGAATAAAAAACAAAATATTATCAAATGAATTAAATGAGAAAAAAGGTGAAATGTCTAATTTGTGTTATATTTTAATAAACTTTAAAGGACAAAAAGGAGAATAAAAAATTTCTCTCATTTAGATCCATTTTAACATAGTATAGATAGAGAGAGATAATGTCTAGTTTAAAACTTTTTAAAGTATAAGGTCTAGAATAAATCTGACTCCAATATAGGGGTTAAAAGTGCATTTTTCTTAAATTAAGAGGTTAAATGTGAAAACATCGTGTACTTCGGTTGTTTTATAATCATAGTGCAACAGATTCAGCAAAATTTTATACATTACCTGCATTTCAAACTCATTGCAATTAATATGTAAAAAAAAAACACAAATCTTTGCAACTAAACTCATGTGTTACACAAAGATAGCCTAGTTTCTATTCGAAAGCTTCTAGCTTCACTAGAATTTAGAAAAGGGTAAACAGTAACTAGCCTACCTTAACTAAGATTGGATGGTAAAATATAAGTTAGTAACCTAAAGTTTACACGAACGATCAATTGATTCATATTCAATCAATTGATTAAATTTCAAGCTGGGCATTTTATCTAGTATTTGAAAATTACTTAGTAATTAATCATTTTAGCACCTAGAAACAATAATAATAAGGTAAAAATATTTAACAAAAAAAAATGAATGCTTCCAGCAGTATGATTAAGCCTTACAGCAATAACATGAGGAGATTATCATATAATTAAGATTAAATCCAGAAGCACGTGTCCATTCATAATTGTAATCGGTCAACAACCACAGAAAGGGAAATATGTTGAAGAAAGTAAAACAGAGTTGCAGAGTAGTACGGGATATGTTTAGAAGATGAATCAAACCATTTAAGAAGGAACTCAGATCGGTAATCATTTATGGTCGGTGCTTGAATCCTTGACGACAGTCACAGGGCAAGTAGCATGAGTTATTACATGGTTGCTAACACTCCCCAGCAGTATCCTATTTCATTTTCAGATTCACAGATTAATCAAAATTCAGATTCATTTGAAGATATTGAGGGGGGGAATCCCAAAATCATAAAATGGAATTGCAATACCTCTTGATGGTACCGAGTCCTCTGCTTCCCATAACCAGAGAATCCAGCTTCAGATCTTCAATTGCTTCCAGAAGCTTCTCTCTCGCATCTCCCCAGTACAGCTTCGTCACAATGTTCACCTTCAATAACAATCAATACCAGAATCAAACTTCATTTATTGATCTTCATCATCATAATCCAAAGAAAAATAGAGAAATCGTTAAGCAAATACCTCTTTCTGTCTAGAAGCAGTATCAAGCGTATCGAGAACTTCAATATCAGTTTGAACATCGTATTTCTTCATAATCTCCGGCTCTCGGAACTCCGACAGAGGAATTAACGCTGCTCAAAATGAGATTTAAGGTCAGATCAGAACGGTTGGTCTTGAAATTGAGATGAAATAAAATAAACAACAGTGAACTTACAAGAACCAGATTTTCCCCAGAGCTGCTGGCCAGACTCATCAAGAGAATTAGGGTTTATGTAGATGATGAAAAGAGTGTCTCCTTTGTCTGCCAAGTTATCAATAGCCCAGTTGAGAGCGTTCTTGCTGCTCTTTGAAAAATCCAGAGCCACCCCAATTTTCCTATCTTTCGCCATTTTCTCTCCTCCTAGCTTCTTCTTTCTTCTTCTGAGACTTAATAAGATCGTTATCAGAGAGAAAGAGAATAAAACGAGTATTGCGTGTAATGTGAAAGACAACCCAGAAAGCAAAAGTGAATTAGAGGAGATAGGGTTATCGTTGCTTTCATCAATGTACTACTTAACAGCTACAGTAAGGATCAGAATTTGTCGATTAAATTAGATTATTAATCACGTATCAATTAACATTTTTCTTTTGTCAAGTGCATAAATTAACATGTTAATTTCCGAAACAATATTAAAAAAGCATAACATGAATAATCCGTGATAAGAACGTTGATTTTTCTGTGATATAATTCGATTAAACAAATTCAAAGTTTGATTCTTTAGATCTATTATAGTTTTTAATGTGGACCACGACAAGGAAACAGGATGATTACAATTGTAGTACAAGGCTTTAATTGCATTATGAGGCGGCCCACGTATAATACATCAAAAGCTGAGTTGTAAGTTGTTTAGTGGATACCTCATTTGGACCGTTGATTTAAAAAAAATCAATTTTTAATTGTTTTTATTAATCATATTGAGCAGGTTTTCGACGTTATTTTTTTTATCCGACTACACAGACCAATATTACATTTTATTAAGAAAATGATTTTTGAAATAAGACAGATAAATTTATGGGATGAAAATTTTGTATGAATGCATTGTGACCCGACGGTTAGATCTCTCTAATCATAAAAGATTCCTTCTTCAAAACATGCCAAAGCTAATTATAATGATTTTATCACTACTACTTCTAAATGAGATTTAGGAGGAGAAACATTTTTAGACATAAATGGTCCCCACTATTATGTGAAATTTTAAATTGATAAATTTTTTATATTTTCTATACTAAAATCATATTTATCATGTCAATTATTAATAATATATTAATTGTTAAAAATTAAGAGACAAATTAGTTTAAATAAATCATATTTTGTAAAGAATTAGATAAATAAATAATTTGATATTGAAATTAATAATTCAAATATGTTTTTACATTTTTAAGTTTATAGTATATATTAATGTGATTAAGAAGAGAAATCATTTTTGCACATACCCTCGCTATTATATGATATTTTGAATTGATACGTCTCATGATATTCTCTCTACTAAAATCATATTTATTATTCTAATTAATAAAAATATATGAGTTGTAAAAAAATTAGAGATAAATTAATTTAAATAAAGCGAATTACACTAAAGAATTGTATTGTGAATGATTTAATATTAAAATTAATAGTTTATATATATTTTTTCTTTTTGAGAGAATAAAATCCATCAACAAAATAGCAACAAAAAAACTAATTAACAAAAGTCAATATAATCACTAAATCAAAACATCATGAGAAATCACATCTAACCAAATACAATAACGAATCGAAACAGATGTCAGTATCACAATACGACCAACAAGCAAATTGCAGTATCTAGGAACATGTAAAACTGAGATATTAATTAAAAAAAATTATTAACTCTCTATAACAACACAAAATCTTAAAAAAAACACCATCAACTTTTAATAAATTGAATTTTTAGTATTTAACATAACAAACTAAAAAATGATCAAACATTTTTATATGTATTATTCATATTTTATACATATTATTTATTATTACTTTTTTAACACATGTAATATATATACAGCCCACTAATGCCTTAAATAACTTAATCTGGCATTTTGGAAATCAATAGAATGATGTCAAGAATAAGGAATAAAGGAAATCAAGTGGTAATTGGAAACAATCGGCTGAGAGTGGAAAAACTTTTAACTTTAACGTGTGAATGAATGGATGAAGCTCACTTGCACTTTCCTTCGTCCTTGTCGTATCATTTTATTTCTCTCAAATGTGTGAATTTCTAAGTATCGGTGGATGAACAGTACGGGAAAATCAGATCCAAAGATGAAACTAATTAAAAATAACAAAAAACAAAACATCAAATATCATTTTTCTCCATGTTCATGGAACTAATTCAGTAGACTTAATGGCTCATATTGAGGATATGTATCCCTCTCTTATTCAATTCTTTATGAGGTTGTTTGGTTTAAAATTTTTTAAAATTATTAGTAGAAATGTAATTAATGAGAGTTATATTAGTAGAAATATATCATCACTATATTTAGTGATGGGTTGAAATCTTATATAAGATCAATGAGAATACAAAATTTAAGATGCTTGATGTATAGAAATATTTGAAAGATAAAATTACACTAAATTTATAGAATTATATTTTTACCGCTTATAAATTATCTATAATTAATTAATTCAAAAATATTTTAATATTTTAATATTATTTCTCAAAAATATCTCACCGACCCCTTCTTTTCTTTTCTTTTTTTGTCATACCCCCTTCCTTTCTCCTCTCTCTCAACCCACAGTTACCCTCCCCATCTCTTTCTCGCCTCTCAGACCCACTTCTCCTCCCCCTCTCCTTCTTGCTCTCTTAGGACCACATAAACAAAATCCATCCTCTCGAAAAAAACTTAATCGTTATCCCAACTTTTCTTCCCAGTCGCACACTCTCTCTGTCTTTCCTAGTTTTCCTCTTTGTCCTTTGTTTTTGGCATACCAATGGGTACGACGGAAGTCGAGTTTACTGGCCTCGCTTGGATCGCCTACGAAAACGTCGGCGAATCCCAAGCTTGCTGGAGTTCGCAAACATTTTGGTAACACCGATTTAACGCTTCAGTTTCATCTTCATTTTTTTGTTCTGATGCTTTCGGAGGAGAATGAGATGGAGAACAAATTTTTTCAGCTACTTATTCTGAGAAGAAACTGTTTTTTTTTTGTCTGATTTTTTCAGCAATTTGTTGTTTTCAACAATTTTTTCGCCGACGAGAATTTGTTTTCAGCAATTTCTTCTGATCCTATTCTGAATTGGTTATAAAGAACAATATTGTGTACAATGGCAAGATTGGGTAGAAATATTCTGGCAGAGCTTAGGGTTGATGTGAGGGAGTACCTAACCTTGCCTTCTCTCCAGGAATGCAATATAGCAGGTGGACAGAAGAGCTATCAGATTCCCAGTCACAAGGGGAATAGAGAATGCCAGATGATGAGATGACTACCACTAATCTAGAAACAAACATGGGACATTCTCATTCCCCCTTTAGGATACCCAAAAACAAACGGCTCCTTTGTGTTTAGGAAACAGATTCCCTCCTTTGGGATACCAACGTGAGAGATTATGCTCCTTTGGTGTTAGAATTATGTGATATTTTGTTTTGAAGAGTTTCCAATTTTGAATAGGAAATTTAAGGCTTTTCTGTGAGGGTATAAATAATAGATTTTTGTTCAGAGTTTGATGTGATGGCTCTACTTGGACAAAATAGAAGAGACAAAACATAAGAGGTGACTCTATTCTAAAAGTGAGCATCTCATATGGTGATGAGGCTCTATCCTAATAGATAAAGTATAGTCTTAAGATCTGAGATGACTCTATCATATGAGAGGATATCCGGACTTTGCTCATGCTGAATACGACTTCTAAGTTGGTGGGTTGCTCAAGTCCGATCGAGATGGTGACTTTTGTCTAAACTAGTTATGATATCTAATGTATGATTTTGTGAGTGTTGAGTTTATATTTGAGTGTAATGAGATTTGGTTAGTTGATTTTTTTATGTAGAATATGAATGATGATGCTATAATGAAATATTCGTGAACGTGACAAATTGGTTGAACCACGTTAAAATTATTATTTTTTGACGCTTCTGTTTCAACAAGTGGTGTCACAACTAATGATTTGATTCGGATGATACTTCATTTGGTTCGTGAAAGAAAGGATTTGAAGCGTCGCACATGGTTTTGATTTTGTTGAAGCATTTTGTGTTTGTGATAGAAGATAGTTTGTTTCAAGGTGGAGCTGTAGAAATAATGATTGTTCGATTATGGTGAATTTTGAGTCAAGGTGTAGATTGTTTAGGAAATATATTATGTGATATTTTGGAACGAACAAGTTTCGTATTTTGAACAAAAGTTTGAGTTTTTCTGTAAGTTTATATATAAGAGGTTTTGATTCAGATTTTGGTAGCTCTCTTCGATAAAGAGTGAGAGGCGGGCTTTATCATGAAAGAGCATCTCATATGATGAGGAGATTTTACCCATGCTGAATACAAGCTAGTGGGTTGTTCAAGTTCGATTCAGAGTGATGATTTTTGTCGAAACTAGTTATGATTTTCAGGTATGGTTCTGTGTGTTGAGTTTAGATTTGAACATTATGAGATTTGAGTTACTTTTTTTTATTTAAACTGACAAGAAAAGCCACAGACTACTCTTAAATCAAAAGGTCGGTAACAATAGGGGCTACCGACTACCTCCAAATTATAGGATCAACAATCGATAAACTAAAACGGGCAAGCTTATGAGTTGCCTCGTTACGGACCCGCAGGATATGAGAGATAAGGTTTAAAACCAGGAGGAAAACAGGCCTTACAATTAGCTACGATAAGATCCAATTATGAAGTTATATTCCTATTTGAGTCGATAGCAATTATGTCCGAGTCAAATTCAATAAAATTAGGAAGCAAGTTCCCCTGTTTAGCTAGGGAGATACCCTCAAAGATGGCTAAGGCTTCCATAAGGATCGGGGGAGGCCTCCCTTCCAACCTTTTCGAAAAGGCACATAAGACCAGACCTTGGACGTCCCTTAAAATGCCTCCCAAAGCATAAAAAGTCATTTCCCGTAGGACCATCAACATTGAGCTTAATGCAACTGCTAGGGGGTCGCATCCTGGATTGCCGATGAGGGGGTGAAAGTCTTGCCAAAACATTTGCTGCATTGAATTCTTTAATGAAATCCTCTACCCACAGGATAAGATCAACATCAAGAATGGGTTGTTTTCCATGGAGAACACTGTTTCCGCCATTCCAAATCTTCCAGCAAAAGGCCACAGCTTTTGTAGGGCGATGTTGTCAAAAGGGAGGAGGTGGGCTGTAGATATATAAAGAAAAGACCAAAACTGGCAGCTCTTGGAGGCCAAACTGAACACCCTGGCCGACTCCCGAATTTTGCGGTTGCTGCAGAGAGTCAATTACCCAACCTTTCAATGCCCAATTAGTTAATCAAACAATTACAAAATATAGAAAATTGTTTCATTATTTCTGCAAAATGCCCAGTAAAAATCTCTTTCATATTGAGACTTTATTTGCTCATTTGAAAGATCCTGCTGAAATAGCAATAGCTCATTTTCGTCCTAATTTACACTTTGTCCATGGCTACAGAGACAAAAATTTCAGTTTCTACATAGACATTCTCTAAAAAACTAAATCCATTAGCATTAGTCCAATCACAAATTCTAAATGAAAAATCTTCTATCATTCATTCTATATTTTCAGAATTATAACCATGGAGGATTGGAAAGCTCATCCTCCAAGTATTAAAGTTATTTTAAATAAAAAATAATATAATTATTTTGACTATATTGATGCTTGGCACATGATTTTCCTGCATCAAAATAGTGGTTTCTCCCATTCATTTTTTTTTTTAAATTTTGATAAAAAATTCAAAATTAATTTTTTAAAATGGTTCTTAAGATGGTGGTCCCTCCATGGTCCTGTCTTAAAATTTTTTTCAATTGATTTTCAACAAAGTTTCAATTCATTTTTAAAGGTTTACAAAACCCTCACCAATTAAGGTTGTGTTTCCCCAAATACTTTATTGTTCAAATAAATACAAAATATCCTGGATTTTAAAGTGGCGATACTCAATCGAAGATGTAATTCTCACTAGATAATATTATATTAAATGGTGGGATAAGTTCAATATTCGTAAAATAATTGCATCCATAAACCAAGAATTTGCAAAAATTTATCTTAGCCTAAAATTGGTCAATCCTTTTACACAGGCTCTATTAAAAATTAATAAACTCATTAACCCATAATCACAATCCAAATCATCCAAAGAATTCAAATTCGAATCCAAATCCAAATCCAAGGGTAAATTAAAGGCCACGAAGCAAAAAGTCAAATTGAAGCAATGATTAATCCAGAAAATGTTTCTCCTCCTATAAGATAATAACGAATCTGATTCTGAATCGTCAGTAAAGTACAGACACTCAAATAATCTGGATATACAAAAAGGCCAATCATCCAAAATTCCCTAAGATAAAAATGAACAATAGAGTCACGTCTTACCACAATGGGCCTACGACGCCTTCTAAGATTCACAAGACTCTTTTGACAGTATCAATCTCAGTGAAGATGAATAAATAAAAATATTTCACCTTTGGCAAAATGCCAACGATGGAAAAATAAAAAAAATCAATTCTAAAAAACTATCATGATGTTTCTCCAGCACAATGCAAACAGTCATCGAGATGAACAATAATGACTTTTTCAATAATCAAAGCACTAATGAATTTTTCAATTATCAAAGCACTAGAATCCAGGATAGTAATTATCATGGAATGGCAACAGTCACAATGATTTTCAAGTCAACAATAATAAAGACACTAAAGTCCAAGATAACAATTATCAAGAAACAACAATAGTGGCTCCATGAAATAGAATCTAAGATAATAATTATTAAGAAATCTTTTAATTTTTCTCTTCTCCTGTAATGTATTATAGTGGTTGTCTAATAATTAAGGCAACTATTTGTTCTTTTTACTTTAATTAGTCAAAAGTAGAAATATAAAATGTTTCTATTTTTGTAGAAAATAATAGTGCATGTAAGTTGAGTTCTCAGTGAACTCCACTTTCCTTGCCTATAAATAAGACGCTCTCTCACATCTGTTTTCAGAACTTGTTTTCACTCCTAATGATTTTGAGAGAAAAACTTGTTTTGAAAACAAAGTATTATTCCTCCTCTTTTGTAATCTTTCTTCTTCTTTCTCCACGTTAATTAGTGAGCGGGAGCACTAATTAATTATTGTAAAGTAATTTTCAATACTTGTAAGTTTATTTTCCTTCAATAATATTTGAATTCTTGCATCTTAATACACCGCTTTTAAATTATACGCAATTCCGTCTATTTTGGTATCAGAACCAAACCTAATAGGATATTTTACTGTTTAATTTAATATCTGCATAATTATTGTTATTCACTGCCTTTCTGGCTGGTTATTGTCATTGTTGTTGCTTAATTGTTAAACCGTATTCGACAGAACTTGTAATTGTTGGCATTATAGCCATGATTAGTCTTGATTATAGTACCGTTAATATTCTCTTTACATTAGGCATACATGGTCACAATACATCATGTCTGAACTCAACTCTGCATCTATAACATCCGTAGCTAATACTGTAGCCTCCACATCTGAGGTAACCGAGTTAATTGCATATCAATATGTAAAAGAAGCCTTAGATAAATGGACTATACCTAAGGTGAAGCCCGAAATAATTTATAAAATTGGAACATTTGATTTCACTAGCCGCAAAATAATTAAAACTTTTGAATATGCCATTCCATTACAGCATAATGACAATGTTATTTATCTGTTGCATATTCATGATTTATATCCGTTCATGCAAAAATATAAATATGTGTATATAGGATCAGTGCAAATTGCATTAAAACCTATAACTCTGTTAGGCCAGAACACCAGTATACAGTGCACCATTAGAGATGGTAGGTGTCTGAACTGAAAAACTTCCCTTATGGGAGCCATAGAGACTAGTTTATCTTATAGACCCGTTTATTTTAATATTTATCCAAATTTAAGTATTGCGCTGTCTGACAGCAATCTAGTCAAAGTTCTTGAACTGAGATTCAATCGCATGGCTATGATTATCTTCCAGGATCTTCTCCCTTTACAATCCTCTTTAGAATTCATCTTAAGGTTCTGACAACCTTAAATCATTACACCAGAAAGCAAAGTGAGCAAGGACACACATTCCTAATTGATATTAAACTGTTTAATAGCCAGGTGGCTATTCCTCGTGTGATCCCCTGGTCTGAGATCACCTTTCCAGACACATGGCAAATCCCTCAAGCCGTACCTACCATACCTGTCATCAGACCATCCATCGAAGATGTGATCCAAACCCAAGGAGAAAATGTCTATCTTCATTTTCAGAAACCACCTCTGCCTCTGACCAGAAACCTTTCTAGTCTCAGCAGCCGTAGTATTCCTCCCTATAAGGTAGACATACTCGAATCATCTAGAGCATCCATAGATGACCCTCTTGGATCAGACGAATCTGACCATTCTTATCTCTCAGAAAATCAGATTAGAGGTATTCACATATCTGATAACCAGATTCCCCATGGTTTGTATGAATCCACCACCATTAATAGAAGGCCAACGAGCCCAACCGCCAGTGACATGCAATTCAATATTTAGATGAATTTTACACCCAATAGTGTATTAAGACAAAGTCTTCACCAGGATTTTATGCAACCAAAGTATAAGGATTTTAGAGATTGGTATTTCTCCAACTATAATCCTCAACAACTTTTAGATCTGAAAAACTTCTATTATTTTCAGTTAGAACCAACGCCTTCAGACTTTTCCTGAATGGTATTACCAGCTCACCCAAAGAGTCAAACTCCAAGATGACCAACAGTTACAAGTTCTGTCGAATATATAGAAAACATGGATCACCACTAGTGGTAGAACCTACCAGGCTATACATCCACCACCCTTATCCTTAGAGCTTGCACCAGGACAAGGAAACCAAAAACCATTGGTTATTAATCCTTATACTGAGGTTCCAAAAAAGATCAACCATCAAGACCCTGTTAAAATTAAAGACATTCTTCCCATAACAAAACAGAATAATTACACCAACCTCTTCCTTCAAACTGTAGGAACACAGTTAACAAGGATAGAGAATCAGGTTTCTCAAATCCAGGAGATACAAACTATAACTCATCCACGAGAAAAATCAAAAATGACACTTGAATCTGTGACTCTTAAACCTCATCTAGATGTTCAAAATTTAAACTCAAATCTAGTAAGAAGGAGGAAGATTTTATAGAAACCATTATGGGAAAAATAAAAAATATGCAGATCTCCACACTTGACAAGAGCTCCACTCCTGAATCGTTTTCAGGACAACTGAACATAATGAATCAAGATGATTCACCTCCTCCTAAAGAACCAGAAGAATATTCTTTATCTCAAATCTTAGATATTAAAAAAAATTGATGATTCAATCAATAAACTCTTTTCTGACTATTCTAAGAGGCTTACTACTCGTATGACTTTAACTGGACCTAGTATGTATTATTATCCCAGACCTACTCCTCAAGATATCTTATATGAAGAAGACTTTCTTCATTCCCAGAAATCTTACCATGGCAAAATCATCTATGAATGGAACATAGATGGCAAAACAGAATATCAGGTCTTCGAGACCATTCATCAAATGATCATGTACTCTTCTCTGTGTAAATAGAGTGAGAATACAGATCACCAGATCTACATGTTGTTTAATGGATTCACCAGAACTCTCAAAGGCTGGTGGGACAACTGTCTCACTGAAGGTCAACGCTAAGAGATTTTAAACTCTTTCGAAATTAACATTGACCCGATTACTGGTACTCATACTAGAATTGAAGATGCCTGTTACACCCTGGCCCAATCCATTATCCACCATTTCCTTGGCCCAGGAATTATCAATATAGATCGACATAGAGAACTTCTCCAAAATTTGAGATGCCCCTCTCTAACCCACTTCAGGTGGTACAAGGACGTCTTTCTTATAAAAGTCATGTAGATAGGTGATGCAAACAGTGAACATTGGAAGGCAAAGTTCATTGATGGCCTCCCAAGTCTTTTTACTGAAAGAGTAAGAAGAAAACTTCGAGATAAGCATGATTAAATGGATATTCTCTATGATCAATATACATATGGACATCTCATTGCCCTAGTCATAGAAGAAGGACTGAGATTATGCAATGATCTGGAATTACAACATATGATGAAAAGTCAGAATCTTGACAACATAAAAGAATTAGGAGAATTCTGTAATCAATTTGCCTATGATACTAAGATTCAGTATCCATCTTCATCATCTAAACCTCATATGACTTCTTCTAAGCCCTCTGAACTGCACAAGAAATACTTTTCTAAGAAGAAATTCAGACATAATGAGTCAAAACATAGATCTCAATCACGTCAGAAAACTCATAACAGCAAAGTCAAAGCCATCTGCTACAAGTGTGGCTTACCATGACATTTTTCCAACAAATGCCGATCAAAATTCAAAATGAAACTTCATGAATTATCTATTGATGAAGAAACTCAACCAAAGATTTTGAACTGCCTCTCTGAAGACAGTTCTACTACCAGTTCAGATGATGGCGTTGCATTTATTTCTACATCTAAGTCTGACATATCTGTCACATCTGAACAACCTGAACAACCCTGTTGCTCTAAAACCTGTAATGCCATAACAAAAACCAACTATTAGAAGGCAATAGTTGAGATGAACTCTTTAGATCTGAATGGACCAGGTCTAAATGTCTTAATAGATACTCAACGATCTCTTCTCGCTACAACCAATCAAATAACTGATCCAGAGATGAAGCTCAAGTTATTGAAAACCTGTTACAAGGAATATTCCACTTCTGAGATCAGACCCGTAAAAAATTACAGTATGAAAGAACTGTTAAACCGTATTCAACAAGATTATATTCTACACAAACCTATTACCATTTCTGATCTAAAAATGAAGATTAATATTAGTAAATCTGAAATTCAGCAGTTAAAGACTGCGAATCAAATCCTTTCCCAGGATCTCCATCTCCTTAAACAGTCTACAACAAAACGAAAAACCCCTGTAGACTTCCCAGACCTGCCTTCACCAGATCAGTCAAGTCAAAGTCCACTTGCCTGTCTCAGTTTTAGAATATGTACTGGGCACCCCCATATTTTAAAATGGTTGATAGACGACTTTCGTCCATACCATCTTTCAAATGGCGTACTAGGCACTGTCTTCGATGAAACGTTGTTCAGAATATATGCCACTGTTTCCAAGGCATATCCCTAGAAGAAATCTGGGAGGGATGAGTAACTCAACATGGATTTAACCATATCCATCAGAGTTTGATTCCTTCTCTCTGACACATCATTCTGCTGTGACGTACCAGGTGCTGTAAGTTGAGAAAGAATACATTCTTCCTTAAGAAAGTCTTCGAACTCTGCTAGCAAGTATTCTCCACCACGATCGGATCGTAGTGTTTTGATTTGTTTTTCTAAGTTCTTTTCAACAAAGGTCGTATACTCTTTGAACATGACCAAAACGTGAGTAGTCATCTGTGAAGGTTACGGAGTATTCATAACCTACTTTTGCTTGGATATTCAATGGTCCACATACATCACTATGTATGAGTTCAAGGCATTGAATGACTCTTTCACATTTTCCTGAAAAATGTCTCTTGATCATTTTGCCTTCAATACATGATTCACATGTGGGTAGTGATCTCACACTTAAACTTTGCAAAGGACCATCCTTCACATGTCTTTTAATCTTATCTAGGCTACTATTCCCAAGGCATAAGTGCCACAAATAGGTTAGATCGGTTGGGTCATACTTCAACCTTTTACCATCCATTTTTGAATCATTATTCAATTTAGTGTGACTTATCATTGGAACCATTAGTTTTACGTGAAACAATTTATTAAACAAACGTGCAGTAGTAATTAAGCAGTCATTTCTAAAAATATCAATATCTTTATCAATGAAATTCAAATTGAATCCTTGCTTAATTAAACTAGCCACTGAAATAAGGTTTTTCCCAAAATAAATGAGGTATAATAAACATCACGTAAAAACAAATTACCGTTATCAAGTTCCAACCGATACAACCAATACTAGTGCTCTATTCCCCATATGGATGATGAACTCGACTAAGATATATGCTAGAGATAATCTAGGCAGTTGTGTATCCAATGGTTATCGACTCCAGAGTGATAACACTTGTCTCACAACATGTCCACCTTGCATTGCCCTTACCATTTACAACTTTTAAGTTCTTCTTCTTAGCCTTATTTAGACATTCTCTCATGTTTCCTTTTGGCGCTAGAGGTGGAATACTTACCTTCAGTAAAGTTTGCCTCTCCAGTCTTCCTCTTGCTTTTTAAAAACAAAGTCTCAGCGGCTAGTAATCCTTTTCATAACCTCAGGAAGTGAGTACCTCATCTTATTTATCAAATAATTAAGTTTGAAGTTCTTAAAGGTATCATGCATAGTCTCTAGGATCATATCCACCTGAGTCTCACCATCAACCTCAGTACCCATGATCTCCATCTCATTCTGATAACTAGTGATTGGCATCATATGTTCTCTGACAAGAGTTTCAGGTTTTATCCTGCAGTTCATAAGGTTTTTCACAACTGCATGTTTGGCTTAACTACCCTGATCTCCGAACATTTCAGTGATGTTCAACATCATATCAGCGGTGGTTTCCAAATTTTGATGTTGATGTTGCAACACATTGCTAACAGAAGCCAGGATGTACTATCTGGCTATCTCATCAAAACGTAGTCAAGAAGCATAAGCATCATTTTCCTCTTGAGTTGATTCACTAAAAGACTCAAAGGAACAAGGGATGGTGAGCACGAACTTGTACTTTTCAATTGTCAATACAATATCAAGATTGTGTTTCGAATTACCGTAATTATCACGAGTTAATATTGTTCGCATTTAAGATAGTTGAGAATGAGGATATTGACATGATTATCGAAAAAAATAAATAAAGCGGTATAAATAAATGCTCAATCGTTTAAGAAAGCATGGTGCATGATGCAAATACTTAAATATTTAAAAATCTATTAAAAAAATATTTCTTCCATGATATTACGATAAAAAATGATAGTTTGTCTCATCGAGGGATGGAGTTCAAACTATCTTTTATCGCATCGAGACTTTTCTTATTTGGTTAACGCTCAAGTGTCTCCACATCTAGCTCAATCAATCACCAATGATTTTGATCACCTTGGCCCCATTGACTATCCCCTAGTGGGGATTCCAACATACTTCAGTCTAAGTGTTTAACCAACGCATCGACTCTTAAAAGCTGCTATGGACTAACAGTCCATCTATGGGACGGCCCTGCCCCACCACTTCCTTTAAAAGTCTTAGCTTCTTAAGCAACTTGATGACTCAAAGTGACACGACTCCAAAGTTTCTCCCATTAGAGAGATGACCGCTATGGGTGGTTCCAAACCATTCGTCGTGGCACGATCAAGTTTGCATTGGAGACATCGGGAACGTTTCAACGTAAATGACCCTCCCACTTAGTTTTTGAAAAAAATTAGATTATTGGTCGTTTTTCAAAATATAACTTTTATTAATTTGAAAGACGTGATGAAATTTATAAATCCTTTTGAACATGTAAAAAATATTCATTACCACGTGGCCAAAAGGGACTTACCCAGGACTCATGAGAAGCGTCAAAAAGGTAAAAACGGATGACTGAATGAAGTCACTAGATATTCATAAAACGGGTAATCATCACTTCAAGAACGAGAAACCACATCTCGAGAACGGGGGGTCACTACCTCAATGATGGGGCAGAATATCAAAATGGGAAAATGGGTTCAGATTGACAATCAAGTGGACGTGATTAATTGGGTATGCTACACCACTCAGACAAGACAGGTTGGTAGGCCACCAAGTGGTTCTGACTAATTGGCTCGGAACCACAGGAAACTGTCATGCGGTAGCGATTGATGGGTGGCTGAGTGTGGCAGATGTAAAATATAGAAGAAATGGGATACCCACGAACAAGTGTTATCCTAGGTCTGATGAGTACCTCATATGATATTTTGATTGTTTGATTATTTTAATTAAACACATGCAATTGGGGAAGTCTGTATAAAACCAATATATTCAATAAAATAGTACACTTTGGACTCTGGAGAATTTTGGATTATCGACATCTCTTTCTATCTCATTAATTCTTACACAAATTTTATCCTTATTAAAACATTTTTCCCTTAATCTTAAGGAGGATGGGAAAAATCATTTACATTTTGGTGCTTTCTTTGAGAGTCGGAGAAAAAGGCTCAAGGGACCTACCCTACAAAATCGTAAACATGCCTAAAACCAAATCTAACACGTCTCTCAATGGAGACAACAGGCCCAAAAAAGATGAGCATATAGATCAACCGAACCCGCCCATAAAAATGCCGCAGACAATCCTGAACGGGATGACGAGATGGAAAGAAGGAATATTGAAGTAATGCATAATGTGTGGCAGAATGTACAAGAGCAAATCAACACGCTGCAATAGGAACTCGTGAAAACATGAGCAGAAGTGAGCCAACGGGTGAACGGTGATGAACAGGAATCCCACTCTGAGGGCGACCAACGAGACGAAAGGCCAGGGGACCGTGAGAACGATAGAAGCATATGATGAGAAGAAGAAGTCCAATCGTAAAATCTTATGAAGGAAACTGCGGGAGAGGTTCAACAACCTCAAATCATGTCAAGAAGCAGTAAATGAGCTGTTCTACCAAAAATGATGGAGATAAGGAATCTCGGGAGTACGAGAAAGAACGATGTTGAGTCTCTTATCAGGACACCATTAAGCCTAGAAGTTCTAGCAGCACTCGTACCTAAAAAATTCACCGCGCTCAGGTTCAAATGATACAATGGAAGTCTGATCCCGTAGACCATCTTCGACGATTCAGACAAGACATGGCGTTGTACCAACACGATGATAAGCTGATGTGTTGAATGTTCCCTACCAGTTTTGACGGGATGACTTTGAATTGGTACCACTCCTTACCAATGCACTCAATCACTAACTTCACTATTATGTCCTCCATCTTTATAGAACAGTACTTAACTTACCGTACCATCATGGAAGACTCGGGACATATGATGACAATCTCTACCAAGGAAGGGGAGTCCCTGCGAAATACACTCACCGCTTCAAAGATGAAATGGTCAAGGTCAAGAACTGCGACGACCGGTTTTCCAGATTGGCCTTCCGACGAGGTCTAGTTCTGGGGTCAACCTTCTTTGAGGACTTGTTTAAAGTGAAGCCCATTTCCATGGCAGAGGTTTTTCAACGGGCACGAGCCTATATTACGTTAGAAGAAGAGGAGAAGTATGCGAAGAACAGTTGAGCGAAAGGAAGAAGAATCCCTTAAGCGGGAAAGAAGCTAAATATTAGATCTAGAAAATGACCAGCCCCATTCAACCAAATATTAGAGACAATTAAAGATAAATCTTGGCTAAAAGACCAGCCCCATTCACTAAGGAACGTATTTACAAAGACAGACAAATATTGCTCCTATCAAAAGAGCAATGGACATTACACGCAAGACTGTTTCCAGTTCAAAGACTATATTGAGCAACTGATCAAAGAGGAGTACCTTAGCCAATTTGTGAAAATAGATCAACAGAAATGCGAGATTGAGAAAGACAACTAGGAAGAGGATAGGAAATATAAGGGGAAACAGCCCCTCCGTATCATTGACACAATTACAACATTAACCGAGCAGGAAAGGAAGATATACTGCAAGTGGCCAATGTCAGAAAGACATCAGCTGAAGCCCTCAATTGGTAACGAGAACTCGCCGCTTGTGTTCGGCGACTCCGATCTAGAAAATGACGAACACCACAACGATGCCCTCGTCATTTCAATTCAGGTTGGCAACTGCTTTTTAAGGAGAGTCTTGGTAGACGATGGAAGCACAATAAACATCTTATATCGGGCAACCATCGAGAAAATGTCCGTGGGGATAGAAAATTACAAGGAACATCATAATCGTTGATTGGATTCAATGAAGCCATTAGCTACTCAGAAGGAACCCTAACGCTCCCAGTAAGTTCAAACCTGTTTAACCATATGAGCGAATTCCTGGTACTGGGAACAACTTCCTCGTACAACGGCAATCCTAGGAAGGACCTGGCTCTACAAAACGAAGGTTGTACCGTCAACATTCTACTAAGTATTGAAATACCCATCCCAAGAAGAAGTGAAAACAATAAAAGGTGACCTGGCAGCAGCTCGTATCTGTTCAGTAACCGCTATAGAGTCTGCAAAGAAAAAAGTTACGGAAAAGGTCGAGGGATCCGCGGATCTATCACAACTACAGGGAGATGGGCAGGATGACCCAAGGTATAAGGTGGGAGAGAGAGCCCATATGCTTAGAGAAAAGGACCTAGAAAACAACAAAAGTTGGTGCCCGTCTTGAAGAAAGTGAGAAAAAGAAGTTGATCGAATTCCTAAAGGAAAACAAAGATGTGTTTGCAGTGGCTCAGGAAATGCTCGACATCCCAGAGGAAATCATCTGCCACAGGTTAAACACTAGTGCCACTATGAAACCTATGAAACAAAAAAAAAGAAGCTTCACCTCTAAAAGGAACCAAGCGATTAAAGAAGAAGTTGAGAAGCTCTTGGTACCAGGTTTCATCAAAGAAGTGAACTACTCCGAATGGCTCGCTAACGTAGTAATGGTACGGAAAAAGAACAGAAAGTGGAGAATCTGCGTCGACTTCACTGACTTAATCAAAGCATGTCCCAAAGATGAATACCCGTTGTCAAGGATATATCAGATGGTAGACTCCACTTCCGAGCACAAACTGCTCAGCTTCATGAACTCTTACTTAGGTTATAATCAAGTAAAGATGTTTCAACCCGGTCAGGAAAAGACTTCCTTCATTACTGAGTACGAATTCTATTGTTACAAAGTCATGCCCTTTAGTCTAAAGAATGCTGGTCAAAAGTAAGAAGTGGGAACACCACATTCAGGACCTTGAAGAATCCTTCTTTGTTCTAAGGCGAGGCGAAATTCCATGAAACTAAACCCGGAGAAATGCACTTTTGGGGTGTCATTGGGAAATTTCCTTGGACATCTAATTACATAACGGGGAATCAAAGTAAACCCGGACCAAGTAAAGGCAATTATAGATATGATGTCCCCGAGGAACCTTAAAGAAATCCAGGGTTTAATGGGAAGATTGGCCTCCTAAACAGGTTCACTTTCAGGTCAACGGACAGATGCAAACCTTTTTTTTAAGATTACGGAAAACTCCGCGAGCAGTTGGAATGAGGACTTGAAGAAGCCTTTACCTCCATTTTACTCTCCAAACCTATTCCCGTCGAGCAATTTTTGTTATACGTAGCCGTCTCAACTGGGGAATTCAGTGCAGTACTCATCAAAGACGAACAAAGGAAACAAAAGCTTGTATACTTTGTAAGTAAAATCTTTGTAGCAGTAGAAACAAGGTATAAATGAATGGAGAAACTAGTATTAGCAGTTGTAACTGCAGCACGGAAGCTGAGGCCCTACTTCCAAGCCCACAACATCAAAGTATTGACCGAATCTCTCAATTTAGCCTTCTGAACTCAACGGAGGCAAGCAGAAGAATAGCAAAATGGTCAATTGAGCTGAACCAATACGACATCAGTTACGAGCCTCGAGCGTCAATAAAAGGACATGCATTAACGGACTTCGTAGTCGACTTCACAAGAGGGGAAATTGAACGGGAAGCTCACCAAACGGGAGAAAATGGAACCTGGACGCTCTTTGTAGATGGTGCTTCAAACTGTAAAGGAGCATGAGCAGGGGTGGTGGCACAAACTCCCTTTGGAGAAATAGTGGAGCATTCCATCTCCTTCGAATTTAATGCATCAAATAACGAAGCACAGTATGAAGCATTGATCGCGGGAATATCCCTGCTACAGGAATATGAGGTAACTAAAGTTGAGATTTTCTATGATTCCATGTTGTTCGTAAAATAGGTTACGAGAGAATACATAGAAAAAGATGAACGGATGATAAAATATTTACAACGGGCGAAGGATCTCCTTAATATGCTAAAAGATTATGAAATTCAGCAAATTCTGAGAATGGAGAATGGGCATGCTGATGCCCTAGAAAACCTAGGATCTTCATTACACATCCCTTACAAAAGGAACGTCCCCGTAGAAGTTCTAAAAGAACCAAGCATCTCGCTCCCATTGACTAACGTAGCTTATATAGAAATTTAACAGGAGCCCAGTTGGCAAGACAACATAATCTACTTGCTCAAAAACAGAATGCTTCTTGAAGATAAACTACTTGCCAAAAAGACACGATAACAAAGTACCAGGTACACAATTATTACATAAGAAAATGTTTGCAGGACGATACCTGAAGTGCCTACGAGAAAAAGAAGCCCAGTATGTGCTAGCGGAAATTCATAAGGGCATATATGGAAACCACACTAGGGGCAGATTACTAGCCCATAAAGTCATGAATGAAGAATACTATTGGCCCCAAATGCATCAAGACGTCAAACAGTTTGCGAAAGAATGTGACGAGTGTCAACGTTTCGCGCCCGTAGCAAAAATGACCCTAGGGAACTTAAAACTATGGCTAGTACTTGGTCATTCATGCAGTGGGCCTTAGACATTGTTGGGCCGTTCCCCATGGCGCCAGCCCAAAAACGCTTCTTGTTAGTTACAATGGACTATTTCACTAAGTGGATTGAGGCCGAAGCCTTTGGCATAATTCGTGAGAAAGAACTAAAAGGGTTCCTATGGAAGAGCTTGGTATGCAGGTGTGGGATCCCTTAAATCTTGGTATCTGACAACAGAATTCAGTTCACCAGGAGTTTGGTAAGAATATTTTATAAAGATTTGAAAATCACAAATCGCATCTCTACGCCTTACTACCACCCTTAAAGGAACGGACAAACGGAAAGATCAAATAGAGTCATACTTGATAACCTGAAGAAGCGATTGGAATCCATAAGAGGAAAATGGGTAAAAGATCTACCAACAGTCCTATGGGCATACAGAGTGACCCCGAGAGAAACAACGGGAGAAACGCCGTGTGCAATTATCATACAGAGCAGAATGGGTCATCCCCGTAGAAATTGGAAGCCCTACCATCAGGTTCTGAACTAAACAAACAACAAAATAGAGAGCTCCTGAAACATGGTCTCGGAAAAATCTACCAAATAGAAAGAAAGCTCGGGCCAAGATGGAAAGGACCGTACGTCATCCGTAAAATAGGAGGAAGCGCATATTACCACTTGGAGACAGGAAAAGGAACGGAATTACAGAAACCATGAAACGTAATTCATCTGAAAAAATATTTGTGTAAAAGATTCATTATAATGAGACATCTTTCACGTACTTTTTCTCGTAAAGGTTTTTCACACAAAAATAGTAGCGTCGAACTTCTCTCCTCAGCCATACTACTACTAAAAACGAACTAAAGGCATTAAAAACTTCTTGGGAGGGGCAGTTCATAAGTCATACTCTCAGAATGAACTAAGGGCATTAAAAAGTCTTTGGGAGGGGCAGTTCATAAGTCATGCTCCCAGAAGAAACTAAGGACCTTAAAAAGTCCTTGGGAGGAGCAGTTTAAGTTCTACTCCCAGAAGGAACTAATGGTATTAAAAAGTTTTTGGTAGGGACAATTCATAAGTCTTACTCTCAAAAGAAACTAAGGGCATTAAAAAGTCCTTGGGAGGGGCAGTTCATAAGTACTACTCTCAGAAGGAACTAAGGGATTAAAAAGTTCTTGGGAGAGGCAGTTCATAAGTCCTACTCCCAGAAGAAACTAAGAGCATTAAAAAATCATTAGGATGGGTAGTTCATAAGTCCTACTCTCAGAAGGAACTAAGGGCATTAAAAAGTCCTTAGAAGGAGTAGTTCATAAGTCTTACTCTTGGAAGAAATTAAGAATATTAACTGGATAAGGAGGAATCATGGATATAGACAACTCTAAAACCAACTTGCAGTAAAAAGAAAGGAAGTTTCAACCCCAACAGATGAAAAGAAAAAAGCGTCGAAAAAGGTGAACGCGCTCTTACCTAAACGTTCCTTGAAATAAGCTTCAAGTTATTTAAAAAGGATTAAGTTAACTTATAACTTTACTACCATTTATTACTTGTGGAAATTTACTAAAGGCAAAATTTATTGATAAATTTTTAACTAAAAATAATAAAAAAATCATACTGAGGGAAAAAGTCATTTCATTTAAGGTGAGAAAATTACAGAGCAAAAAAAATAGAGCGAGAGAGAGAGAAAAGATGCTAATTCTCCGCAGGAGTAGCGCTAGTAACCGCTTCAGTGGTGGAAGCGAAAAGCTCAGCCTCGGGATCAACAGGCCATCAGGAAGGGGGCCCAGTGACATACGGGGAGGCTTATCAGCCTTGGCCTCGCGGTAGCCCGTCGTGTATGCCATCTGCTCATACCTGTCGACCATGGCCTGGTACTCGGCCGCAAGACCAACCTCCCGTTCACTTGACTTAGCCAACGTTTCCTCGGCCTCGACCGAATTTTCCTCAAGATGGACAAGTTCTCCCCACTTATCTCTGCGGACCTCTCAACCTCCCGCAATGACCACTCGAGTTTCAACTACTTATCCGCTGCCACTTCAAGCTCATAAGTTAAACGAGCAACGACCCGTTGAAGATCAGCCTCTACCTTCTTAAGATTATCCCGTTAAGAGACAGCGACACCATAGGCTTTGGTGGTCTCCACCACCTTTATCTGCAGCCGGCTACCTCCTCCTCAGCATCATGAATGTCTTCTTACAGCCCCTTGTGTTAAGTCATAGCCTGCTCAAAAAGTTTTAGCTAAAAAATTGAGAAAAATTTTCTACCTAGGAAAAATAAGGAAAGGTAGGAAAAGAAAATACATGCATCAGAGCATGACTCAAGCTGATGACCTTATCATGAATAGACAACTTGCGGAGTACATGAGCGTCCATAAATTTCTCTTTAGGCACTTCGGCATGTCGAGCTCATTGTACGTGCAACAAAAAAGCGCGTCCTCGTCCTCGACCTCTTTCTGAGCAGCTTCCCGTTTAGCCCCACGCACTATTTCTTCCTGATCAAAACCTTCCTCCTCCCGGTCTGATTCTAAAGAGTCAGAAGAGCTTGACCCAATGATTTGATGAAAGGAGGGAACGAGGATCGCGACATGAATAGCTTGATGAACTTCTGTTGCAGAAGACGACGTGTTGGAGAAGACGACGGAGTAATGGAGTCAGCAACGGGGATGGGTGCTACCGTGACCTCGATCTACACGGAATCGCACGACAACCTCTTTCAGGGTGAAATATATCTTGTTTAGACTCTTAAAGAAAATAAGTGAAAATGGAAAAATCAAGACTATAGCATGAAAATAAAAAGAAATGAAGGCTTCGGCCACTTACTGAACTCCCCCCAGATCCGGGGAATGACCCAGCAACCGTCGCCACCCCAGTTTCCACCTACGAGGAGTGTAACCTCCTCTAAGCCTTTATCCCCACTGGGAAGGTCAGTAATCAGTCCTCCCCGCTTCTCACTCGTGCGAGGAGCCAGGTAATAGGACAGTCCGTGCCTTTTCGCTATGTAAATGGTGCCGATTTCATCTACCCCTATATTTAGATTATGCCTCCTATTAAGGGCTTCAATCCCTAAAAGAACCCTAGATGTACTAGGGGTATATTGGGAAAGGGCAATGTTGAAAGTACCAAAGAATTCTTGGAAAAGAGGAGAGAAAGGAAGCTTCAAACCTAATGATATATACATTGGGGCTAAATAAATTTGATAGGGAGGATTACAGGGAGAAGATTTAGGAATTGGTTCCCTAAAACCACATACTACATCTGGGGGGGAAGGCGTCCATGTGAAAGGCAAGAAAGCGGTCAAATTCACCACTACCAAAAGAAGGAATGCAAAACAAAAAAAGTCAAAAAGAGAAGAGACCACGAAGATGAAGAAGGGAAGAAAGGAGAGCTTATAGAAGATAGGAATAAGCGTCAGAAAAAAAAAAAAGAAATGGGGGAAAACTAGGAGATATAGGCTACGAACGGCAAAAATAAGTTCAAAAGCATTTAATAGATAGGGATATTAAAAGACATTGATTCTAAATGAGGGAAGGCAAGATGACATACGCATAGGGAAGAGAACGAAATAATTACTGCCAGTCTACCTAAAATGGGCGGGCCAGTGATGACACGACAATTGGATAAAAAGAAACCTAACGGATCAGAAACGCGCATGACGCGAGAGCCATAAAATGAAGCAACGCATGGGGAATGAAAAAATGAAACTCACACGCACGCGTGTCACGATAGGATAAAACAAAATTAAGAACAATGAAGTTTCTAAGAAACGTGCCAGCAACCCCAGAAACGAGGCAATGATGGTACATTATCTCATTATTGAAAAATATTTATGACATTTCTTGCACAACACTTAATGTTTTGCAAAATAAAATAGGATCCTGAATTGATGAAAGTAGATCAAGATAGCCATTCTCCAAAAACGGGGCGCGTGCTGAGATCATTCATTGCACATCGACGAACGTCGTAGAAGAGCAATGGGGGGCAAATGAACAGGTAAAATATTCATTATCACGTGGACAAAGGGACTTACCTAGGACTAATGAGAAGCGTCAAAAAAGCAGAAACGGATGACTGACTGAAGTCGCGAGATATTTACAAAGTGGTTAATCATGGCCTCAAGAACGGAAACCGACATCTCGAGAACGGGAACCGACATCTTGAGAACGAGGGGCCAGAAAATGGGAAAATGGGTTCAGACTTATAATCAAATGGCCATGATTGATTGGATAGGCTTCACCACACAGACAAGACATGTTGGTAGGCCACGAAGTGGTTCTGAATAGTTGGCTTGGAACCACAGGAGATTGTCATGCGGTAGGGATTGATGGGCGACTGAGTGTGATAGATGTAAAATAAAGAAGAAAAGGGATCCCCACGAATGAATGTTATCCTAGGCCTGATGAGTACCTCATCTGATATTTTTATTGTTTGATTATTTTTAACTAAACCCATGCAATTAAGGAAGACTATATTATATTCAATAAAACATTACACTTTGGACTCTAGAGAATTTTGGATTATGGACATCTCTTTCTATCTCATTAATACTTACACAAATTTTATTCTTATTAATACATTTTCCCCTTAATCTTAAGGAGGATGGCAAAAATCCTTTACACCTTTATTTAATTTTAAATCCCAATTTAAAAACATAACCATTATAAATTTCACATTGTAATTAAATTATAACCATTATAAATTAATCTACAATGATGCATGTACATGCTATATGACAATTTGAAATTAGTATATCCCTAGTTCAATATGGCATATTATATGATGATGTGTGATTGAAATTAAATTATACATTTAAAATTAACCTCCCTATTGATTCGTTTCTAATTACAACCCAAAAAGAATAATAAATAAATTACAAGTTGATTTCTTGGCGTCTGTAATTTCCTCCTTCTTCTTTATGTTGTCCCACCACTTTGTAACTCTTTACTTCATTCTCATTAAATTTAAAATTCAAATTTTGATTAAAACCCTTTAATTTAGGAAAACTATTTTTCTAATTAAATAATCTCATTAATTATCAGATTTTTCATTTTTTCATAAAATAAAAAGATAGAATTGATAATTATTTTTTAATTTAAAATTTAAAAGATAAAATGATAAAATAGATAATTATCTCTGAATTCAAATTTCAAAAGATATAAATATAAAATATATAATTATCTTTTGGATTTTAATTATCTATTATTTGTTTAAATTTTAAAATTTAAAATTCAAAATTTTAAAAGATAAAAAAATAGGATAAGATTTATCGCGAAACATCACAGGGTTTCTTAAACCCTAATTGTTATCACCTAGGTTTCACAAACCCTAATAACCATACAGGGCAAGGCAGCAACAGTGACGGTGACGGTGCCGGAACAGTAACTTTGGCGCGAACAATGATTCTGACGTGAACAGTTATTCCAGCATGAACAGTACTCTGGCATGAACACTAATTTGGCGACGGTTTCGAGGCAACGACGATCTTACATCAAATTCAAAAAAATACAACTATTGTAACAAAATAAATTACATAAAATCTTATGCCTCAAATTCGGCTAACATCAATTCTAAATTGAAATAAAAATGCCTAGAGCCGTTCAAAACAGTTTTGATCTACCATACAAAATCATATGTCAATATCTACAAAATTTACGATACATTCGTTTGAAATATCTATATGCATAATCAATAACCTATGGCTCTGATACCAATTGTAGGGATCAGTTGGTTTTAAAATTAACTAAAAATAAGTTTGAACAACGAACAGTTCGTAGGCGGAATATAAAAAAATTCAATCAACTTGTTTAATCAAATTAAATAATTTAAAACCAAACAACGCGCGATTATTCATATATGATATTAAATGAGCGGGTAAGGTTAGCAAAAAATTTCACTTATACTTTGTATCAGAGAATTTCTGAACTGGCGGAATCTTTTTGAGCGTTCTTCGTGTTCTTCAAGCTTCGGGATCTGAATCACACACTTGAACTCCAAGAACAATTTATGAATTTCGTCCACCAAGAACCACCCATGAATTTCATAAATATATCTCACGAGAATCTTGTGTAGGAATTTGAGTGTGGGCTTTCAAAACGATTGAAGGAAAAAATTGCATATTTTCCCTTCAATACTGTCAAAATCAGTGGCAATCGGAGGGGAGAAAACTCTTTTTTTTCTCCATATCTGGTATGATATATATATGTAATGAAACTAATAGTAGATATTTATAAAATCTAATTCTTGATATTTACAAATATATACCCATATATTTTAAATTTCTGAAAATTCACCTTTATATATTCAAATTACCGAACATCCATATATCTCCACATTGTTAGAGTTGTTTGAAAATTTATCAATCTAATTGATAGATTTAATTGATCATTATCAATTAATTAATTAATTTATTTTTATTTATTAATTATCCAATAATTAGAAAATAATAAACTAATTAATTTCAATATAAGTAATCACACTTAATTAATTAAGTGACATCATCCATCACATATAGGTGTATGAAATATACCTTGACACAAACACATTTTGATCCAATTTATTTTGTTTCTCTATTCCTGTTTTCATGAGCTATTTTTGAGAGGGGATTGAGCCACATGAACAAAGCTAAGGATTCAAATACCCGGTGAATTTCTCTTTATAAATTCCTGACTTATTTAGTCATATATTGTACGACTCCACTATAGGTTCGATGCCGTATTAACTCTCAATTCATGCGCGCTACTTTTCTATTGGTGTATATAAACCTTCGTTTTATTTTTCACGGTCCACAGAATATTTTAACATAATACCCATCGTGAATATCAGTAACAAGAGTGGAATGTCAAATTACTGTTCTACCCCTCTTGTTATTATTTTCTTAACTCATTTATTGATTGTGAATAAGAATGACATAATAGTGAATTATCTCGTACAATTCACAAGTCTTAACCAATGACTCAATTCATTGAATACCTGGCTAGGTTAATTTATTCACACACCCATCAATAAAGCATAAGGTGATATTGTTGCTTTCGCAATCCAACCATGAATTTTCAAATCTGTGAATCATGAAACTCCAACTTAATTGAATTACAATCCCAACAATCAAGGTATTGCCCACCAATTTGAACTCACTCATTTGACATATCAAAGATTTTAATTAACTAACGTATTCACCTTAGATTAATGTAATTACAAATATAACCTTAAGGTGTAACAATTAGATTTAGAGCTAGGTAAATGATTTTGGGGTCTAAACTGATTTGTTCCTGTTCTATTCGACATATTCATAACATGTCTAGGTTAACCGTTTGAGTCTCCACTTCCATGCCCCAAGACTGGCATCCATTGGTTCAACCTAACAGTTGTAATCAGATTCGATTGCCCAATCGATCTTAAGACTGCGAATATCGTTCTGAACTTTCTCAAAAGAGTTCGTCTAAAGACGCATTTATCTTCACTCTTCGTTCATCAATGAAAGTTTCAGGACTTGAGTAATTTATAGACACACTTTAATTTAAAATAGGTATAATAAACGTACTATTCAGAGCTACTTTAGCTCTTGCTCAAAAAGATATTAAGAGAAGTTTAGCCTATTCTACAATGTCACAATTGGGTTATATGATGTTAGCTTTGGGTATAGGGTAATTTTCCAGCTACTTGTTTCGTGGCTTTAATTTGAGCTACAGATCCTTAAAACTTTAAATTAATCATAAAAAATTCAATAATACTAATGCCTGAAAAATAACTAAATACAAATAAATAGTTATTACAAGTTATTTTATGGACATATTCCAACAATTTTCACCAATAAGTTTGTTCGCGTTTAAGATAGTTGAGAGTGGAGATTGCGACATGATTACCGAAAAGAATAAATAAAGTTGTGAAAATAAATACTCAATCATTTAGAAAAGTATGATGCATGATGCAAATACTTAAATAATTAAAAATACAATAAAAATATTTCTTCCATGATGTTACGATCAACAACGATAGCTTGCCTCATCTAAGGACAACGCCCAAGTTACCTTCTATCGCATTGAAACTCATCTCGTTTGGTTAAAGCTTCTTAAGATGTCACTAAATCTAGCTTAATCAATCACCAATGGTTTTGGTCACCTTAGCCCCATTGACTAGCCCCTATGAGAGATTCCAATATGCTTCGGTCTAAGTGTTAAACCAACGCATCGACTTTAAAGGTTGCCATGAACTAACAGTCCGTCTAGGAATGGTCCTGCCCCACCACTTCTTTTACAAGCTTTAGCTTCTTAAGCAACTCGATGACTCAAAGCGACACGATTCTCAAGTTTCTCCCACTGAATGGAGGACTGTTAGGGCGGCTCTAAACCATTTCTCGTGTCACGATCAAGTTTGCGTTTGGGACTTTGGGAACACTTCAACATAGACAATCCTTCAACTTAGTTTTTGAAAAAATAGATTTTTCGTTACTTTTAAAAAATATATCTCTTTATTAGTTTGAAAAAATAAGTTTTGAAAATTATAAGCTGTTATAAAATTTAAATCCTAATTTAAAATTTATAAATTTATAAAATTCGCATTGTGTTTAAATTATAATCCATTATAAATTTAAACTACAATGATGCATGTACTTGTTACATGGCATTTTAATATTGACATATACATATTTATTTATGACATGTTATATGATGATACGTGATTAATAATAAATTATTTATTCAAAAGTAACTCCTCTATGTCTCATTTCTAATTACAACCATAAAAAGAATAAATGAATTATAATAATTTAAATGTTAATCTTCATAGCGTCTGTAATATTTTCCTCATTCTTCAGAAAGCCCACCAATTTGTAACTCTTTATAAAAGACCAGTCCCATTTTCAAAATTTAAAATTCAATTCAAAATTTAATTTTCCAACAATTTTTACTTTGATAAATAAATTACCAAGTAAATTAATCAATTAATTTATTTTTGAAAATAATTTATAAAATAAATTCCAATTAATTAGTGTTCAAAATTACTAAATTAAATAAAAATAATTTTTAGGGACTGAATTTGGGCAAAACACTAGGATTTCCAAAACCTCGAGGTTTCCTAAACTCTAAAATTTCTAATACCCTATGGTTTCCTAAATCCATAGGTTTCCAAAACCCTTAGATTTCTAAAACCCAAAAGTTTCCAAAACCCCAATGGTTTTCTAAATTCATAAGTTTCCAAAACCCTTACATTTCTAAAACCTAAAATTTTCCAAAACCCCAATTAGGTAACCAACGGTGTAGGGCACGGCGTGGGCGGCAGGCAGCGCCGCGGCACAGTAGCGGCAGCGACAAACGACGGTGATGGAGACAGTGGCAGCGGCGTTTTTTTACGACAACGTTTCGAGGCGGCGACGAATTACATGGAATTTAAAAAAAGTAAATATGCAAGAAATTAAATTACATAAAATCCTATGCCTCAATTTCAGCGTACGTCAATTTTAAATTGAAAAAAAATGTCTAAAGCCAATAGATTAGGATTCATTCATAAAATACATTCAAAACTATTTTGAATCTATCATACTAAATTATATGTCAATATCACAACATCTAACGATACATACATTTAAACACAAATTATGCATAATCAAGAACCCAAGGCTTTGATACCAATTGTTGAATCGGGTTTTAAAAATTTTTAAAAAAAATCATTGAACGACGAACAGTTCGTGGGCGAAATATCAAAAAAAAAATTCTAAAATCAATTTAATCATATTAAATATTAAAATCATACTTACGATTATGAATACTTATGTAAACATATTCAATAGAGGTAGAAACGATTTATACCTTATGTTGTATCGGAGAATTTCTAATTTCGTGGAATCCTATTGATTGTCTTTGTGTTCTTCAGTCTTCACACCAACAATTACTCGTTGGATTCAGAAGTATATCTCGTAAGGACATCGTTATGAACTAAGTGTGGGCTCCAAAACAACTGAGGAAGAAAAATCAAAATTTTCTCTTCCTTTGGTGTATTTCGGTGGCAACTAAAGGGGAGCGAGAGAAACTCTTTTTTCTCAACTCTGTGTAATCACAAATTGTATTCAGGATTTGTGCCAACACAGTTAGTGAGGCAACCTCAATGCCATCCTTTATATAATTATTACAGAATTTACACATATATCATTATATGTTAAATTATCAAAAATCCACCCCCTAACATTTGATATTGCCAAAAATTGCATATCTTCCTAAAGTCAATGTTGTGTCTAAATTCATCAATCTGAATTGATAAATTAAATTGATCTCCATCAATTAATTGATTAATTTCTTTAATTTACGAATTATTCAATAATTAGAAAATAACCAATTAATTAATTTGAACATTAATTACTTACACTTCACTAATTAAGTGACAACACCCATCACGTATGGGTTCGGGAAATATGCCTTGGTCCAAAATACGTTTTTGGTCCAATTGGTGTTGTTTTTCATTCATGTCCTTGTGAGCTACTTTTTAGACTCAATGGACTCACATGAATAAAGCTATAAGATTCAAATACCCGGTAAATTTATCTTC
Source organism: Datisca glomerata (assembly GCA_003255025.1). Classification (NCBI taxonomy): domain Eukaryota; kingdom Viridiplantae; phylum Streptophyta; class Magnoliopsida; order Cucurbitales; family Datiscaceae; genus Datisca; species Datisca glomerata. The sequence continues at coordinate 263,900 of QANY01006045.1, forward strand.
ATAAATTCCTGACATATTTAATCCCCACATCGTACGTGTAATACCCCGACCCTTTGTAAATGAACATTTTCATAAAATTAATTTAAAAGATAATATGATTTTAAAAATTTGATATTAAAAAGGAATTATGTATAATTTTGTAAAAATATTTTAATTAGCTATTATTTACTTTAAAGTTTGATTTTTAAGAAATTTTAAAATGGGTTTTATTATATAAAGTTTAAAAACCCACTTCACACCATACATATCTATACACCTTAAGCCAACCCCTTTTACCCCCCCCCCCCCCCCNCCCTTTTCCCCCCCCCCCCCCCCCTCACACCCACGTAATCATAAAAAAACCCTTGTTCTCCCTCATTCTCCATTGCTAATTCACGAACCCTTCCTCAATGTAATTGATATTCTCTCTCTGTAATACCTAAGTATTTAATAAAGGGTATTTTTATAAGTTTCAACCCCACTCACACCTTAATCACACCACACACTAGTGTAACCGCCAACTAATACTCATTAAATCCTTCATTCTCCATTTCTTTTGCACGAAGCTTTACCCCAAGTAACTGCTGCCCTTTTATCTCTCTCCAACATTTTCCAATGAAACTGCCTGTCTCTCTTTCTTCCTCTTCGTTGCATCTCCATCATTGGTCTCCTCCGCCTCTGCTCAAGCGAGCCCCTCTTTCTCCTCCATCGTTGCCTCTGTTTTTCTTGTCTCTGTGTGTTCAACCATTGTCATCATCGGACAAAGCTCTTCAGGTAAGATTCCTTTATGCTTCTATCTTTAATTTTCTTCTCTTTTCGCTTCCCTCTTTTGCTCTTTGTCCCTTTGCTCCTCCCACGGGTTGCTGCTGCCCTTTCTCTGGCTCAATATTTCTCTCACTCGTTGATTCTCTCTCTTGCCGTTATTTCCCTTCTTTCTCTTAGTTTTTTAGCCAGCAAAATTAATGGATGTTTTAAATCGTTTTGATAAATCTATTTTTTTTGTAAGTTTCAGATTTTATAATTTCATTTTGTGTTCCGTAAGCTTCAGATTTTAGAATTTTATTTAACATTGTTTACTTAATGGTGTCTTCCCCATTAATTCATTTGAGTAGATTTTTATGTAATCAATTGGATCAGTCATTTTTACTCAATCAAAAGGTTTCTTTTATATTATTCAAATTAAGAAATGTTTCAATTCTTTAAACAATTTAGATTTATGCATTTCACCCAAAGAACCGATTTGAATCTTTGATTGGAATTGTCAATGAAGCCTTTTTCACTTCCTCTTCTTTCTTCTTCCCTTTCCCCCTGTTTTCCCGATTCGGGCAGTGAACTGAGTCTTGTGACCAGCTCAATCATACCAGACCGAATCGGTTCAATTGAATAGGAACCGAATTGGTTCAGACCACCCGAACCTAGTTGAACAACTTGATCAATTTACACCCGATTTAGTTTCCACCTGTTCCCAACCTCACTTGCCCTCTAATTAATTAAATAATTATAGATATTATATGAATATATTGTGACCAGGGACCCTTGGATTTCAGGTCATTATTTGTTGAATTTAATTCGTAACGAATCCAAGTAAAATATATAATGTGAAATTATTTTATTATTTCTCTATGTTCAGTCTTATGATCAAGTGTTTTATTTATTTTTTCATATCACGATGAAATTATTTACCATGTTATATATGATTATATTTTGAGTTATACATGTAATAGTTATATCGTTTATGTTCATGAATAAGTTATATGTTTACTCATATGTATGTGATAATATGAATTATGAATATTAATTCAAGTAAAGTGATAAGTAAATGAGAAGTAGACTTAGTCATGTCCTTTGGTTATCAAGTAATCAGATTGTTCACGTCATGTTATCAAGTTATACGGTTGGGTGTCACCATGTTCATGTTAGTGTCCTTAAGGTTCAGATAACTTTAAGTGACATCAAGTTTCAGGACACCCAATCTGTCATGTTCACGTTCATGTTACAAGATCAAATTCAAGTTGTGAGTTAGTTCTTATTAGATTATTAATCGAGGGATATGCCCTAGTCAAATTATGATCAAGCAAGTATAAGTGTCGGCATGTATAAGTACAAGTTCAAGTTATATGTTAACCATGAAATCGGTGTGTTATTATAGGTATTTTATGTGACCAGTGAACATGTGAAATAAATTTGTATGAGTTATATGTTTACATTTATCTCATGTGAAACTTATTAGTATGTGAATTTACTTACTGAATATTTTTAATACTCACTCCCCATAGATAACTGTGTTGTAGGTGATGGTGAGCAGCAGAAGTGAGGGACTAGCATAGTAAGCATGATTATGATTTTTAAGTTAAATTATAACATTATGACTTTAGTTTGATTTCAGTTATTTCAAAATTTTATGAATATTCAAGTTTAACTTTCATGTCTTATGGATTTTCGTGCTTCACTTTATTACAGTTTAATGAATCATTTATTTCAGTTTAATGAGTTGATATTCTCTTAAAATATTTTTTGCTTCCGCTATTTAACGTTAAAATTAGGGCAAATTTAGGGATTTTCTCAAATTAGGGTTTTAATTAAATTGAGAATTTTTGAATTGTAAAATTTCAAGCATATTTAATTCTTGGAGGTCGGGGTGTTACACTCTCTCTTGCAGTTTTTCTTCCTTACAATTATTCATTATTTTGTTTTCCTTTGGCTATAATTCTCTCTGATTTGCTTCTTCCTTTCTCTTCTTCTTTGTTCCACTCCATGGCAGCATAGAAGCACCATCTTCTTCATCACGCCAAGCCTATGTTCTTCATCTCCTTCTTCGTTTCATTTTTGGCAACTCACCAACGTTGATCTCTGGTAAGCCATTTCTTCTTCTTCATTCTCTTTTCTTGTTTCTTTTCTCGTTGCTCTCACTCTTTAACCTAGATTTTCAATTAATGTTAATAAAACACTCTCCAAATATATTGTTCTTCAATTTCAACGAATTGTGAACTCTGATCATTTCTTGCATCCAGCGAGCGTTCCCTACTCATTGAATTTTCGGTAAGCTTCTTCGTCTCTGCTTCTTCTCTTAGTTCCTCCTCTTTCTCTCATGATCTCACTCTCCCAACCAACTAAATAAATGGGTGTTTAAAACCATTTTGTTAAATCTGTTTTTTTATAAGTTTAAGTTTAAAAGTTTATTCGGTCTTTAATTAATACTTGATCACTATATGGCTTCTTCTCATTTATTTTGTTTATGTGTTTTTCTCTACGTGGCCATTCAATACTCAACCAAGTGGATTTTGGGCAATGAGTCGAGTGTGTGATTTTTTTTACACAATAATTAAAGAAGTCATTTTCTATTTGATTTATATTGAGTAATTTTTCATTCTTTAAACAATTGATTAACCATTTTATTTTGGTGGATTTCATCCAATGGAGGTATTGTTCAATAAAAGGAGTTTTATTCCAATGGTTGTTGTTCTTTAAACAATTTTGAAAATGTGTTTACTTAACATTGATTTATTTCAAAATAATTTAGTGATTATATTTTTTTAGATTTCAGGTCATTAGTTGTTTAATTTATTCTTTCGGTTCAGGTAAGTGAATTTACATCATAATGTGACCCATGTGTGATAAATGTAATATGTGTTATTCTCATTAGCTTTAATTGTCATAATTCGTTATGTTCATGTATATGTTTTATGTAAGTGAGCTTACATAATGATGTGATTCTGATGTTATAATTGTATCATATATTTATATTATTATCTGTTAAACCATTTTTAATAATGTTTATATTTCATTAACACTTTGGTAATTGTTTACTGTTCAGTTATTAAATTGATTATCATGAGATAAATATTTGGGTATGAAGGATTTTATGTTAGTATGTTATCATGTTTGATTCTGGTACGTGTATTAATGTGCATTATATGTTTATTTGTGAACCATATGATCAATTATTATCATGCATTGGACTCTGCAAGTTATGAAGTTAATTTAGTCAAGTGAAAATTAAGCAAGATATGAACTTAAGCACGACCCTTGGTTAACAAGAAATTAGAGTTGTTCACGTTTTGTCCTGTTATACGAATGGGGTGTCATCTGTTCATGCTTTCGTCACACATAGGGTGTAATTTGTTTATGTTTTTGTCATACATTGGGTGTCATCTATAAATATTTTCCGTCACTCATAAGGTGTCATCAGTTCAGGTTTTCTGTCACCTATGAGTGTCATCTATTCTGTCGTCCAATGTGTGTCATTTGTTTCATCGCCCGATGTGTGCCATCCGTTTCGTCTCCCAATGGCTGTCATCTGTTTTGTCGCCCAATTCGCCATAATATATTTTAGTTAACGTGTGATCAGTTCTGATTAGGTTATTAACTGGGGATTATACCAAGACAATATATGAATAAGTTTGTTATATGATTCTATTTGAGACACGTGTTATCTACGTGCTATGTTAATCCATGTCATGATCAAGTACATTACATTATTTCATTTATGATATATGTCAAGTTCAGTTATGATTTGTCATTATTGTATTTATGACATGTGGATGCATGTTATTATGTGAGTTTGTTTACTAAGTATTTTAAAATACTCACCTTCCATAGTTGTTTATGATGGTGATGGCAAGCAGCATGCGTGGGAGACTGTCATAACCAGTTGGATTAGAAGAATTTATGTTTCAGTTTGTGATTTTAGTTAAAACTTGGGAAAACGTGTTTTGTTTAACTCAGTTATTTAAGTAGTTTATTTAACATTATGTTTTTCTACGAATTAGGATGAGTGAGAACTTCATGAATTAAGGATTTCAAGTTTTGACTTATTTTCAGAGTTTAATTCGGTTTTATCATGGTTTTATTAATTATGCATTTAAGACACTTGTCGTTTCCGTTATTTAATGATTAAGATTCTGATCATGGATAAGTTTAATGCTTCTGTTATTTAAGATCAATGTTTTTCTATCATAGGTAAATTAAAAATTTCAATTTTAGAATTTTCTCAAAATTAGGCTTTGTTTCAAGTTAGGGATTTCAAAATTGTGAAATTACACGTATGTTTAACCCTCAGGGATCGAGGTGTTACAGTACGACTCCACTATAAATCTGATGCTGAATCAACTCTCGATTCATGCGCGCTACATTTTCTGTTGGTGTAAATAAACTATTTTATTTCACGGTCCATAGAATATTGTAACATATTATCCTTCATGAAAATCAGTAACAAAAGCGAGAAATAAAATTACCGTTTTACCCTTCAAGATATTATTTTCTTAACTCATTTATTAATTGTGAATAAGAAAGACATAACAGTGAATTGTCTCGTATAGTTCACCATGTCATATTCAATTATTCATTTCATTGAATACTTGGCCAACTTAATTTATTCACACACCCATCAATAAAACATGAGGTGATGTATTTGCATTTTCAATCTCGTCACGAATTTTCCTATATGTGAATCACGCAACTCCAACATAGTTGAATCACGAACCTAATAGCCGATGTATTATCCGACAATTCAAACTCACTCTTTTGGCATATCAAAGACTGCAAGTAACTAAGTCAAGTAGCGTATTCACATTAGGATTAATGTCATTTTAAAAATACCCTTAAGGTGTAACGATTAGATTTAGAGCTAGGTAAATGGTTTTGCTCTAACCGAATTTGTCATTGGTCTATTTAATAAGTTCCATATTATATCTAGGTGAACCGTTAGAGTCTACACTCCCATGCCCCGAGACCTGCATCATTTGGTTCAACCTAACAATCATAATCGGACTCGATTACCCAGTCGATCCTAAGACTACGAATAACGTTCTGAACTATTTTAGAAGATTTATCTGGAAGACCCCTCTATCTTTACTCTTTTTACGTTGATAATAGTTCCAGGACTTGAGTAAATTATAAACACACTTTAATTAATTGAAAAACTTTCATTCGTTCATTAAATACAATAATACAAAATGTATGAGAAATAACCAAATACTCATAAATAGTTATTACACCCTATTTGATGGACACAATTCCAACAATCTCTCATTTGGACTAAAGTAGGAGTATACAATCTCGTATCTCCATGCCCTCTAGATGATTATCAAAGACTTTACTGCTTAAAGTCTTCGCGAATGGATTTGTCAGGTTCTTGACCGTCGATATGTTTGCTACTATAACATCTCCACGTTGAACAAAATCTTTCCAATCAGGCGATACTTACGTTCTATGTGTTTGAATTTTTTGTGGCTCTTTGGTTCCTTCAAGTTTGCTACAACCCCACTGTTATTGCAATAAAGTGTCATGGGTTTGTCAGTTTCTGGAACAACTTCTAGAGTCTTCAAGAATTTTCTGTCATAAAACCTCCTTTACAACTTCACAAGTTGCCACATATTCAGCTTCTATGGTAGAATCAGTAATACAAGATTATTTGATACTTCTCCATATAACTACTCCACCGTTTAAGATGAACATCGATCTTAAAGTTGACCTACTAAAATTCTTGTCTCAGTATACCCTGTCATATTCAGGCTAGTACCTGAATACACTAGCATGTAGTTCTTTGTTCAATATTCATAAAAAGACTCTATTCCGAACATGCATGTGCATAAAGATTTACTTTGAGCAATATTTTGATAAACTTTTACATATAAAAGATTGATATATATCGAAGCATTACTCGAATATTCATAAAAGACTCTATTTTTGAACATGCATGTGTATATCAGTATGTTAGAATGACTCGAATTACAAGAATACCTGAATATATTTTTATAAATGATGTACTTTAAATAATTTGATAGTTGAATGTGGTTTGTATGCTTATAATCATCGTTCAATATGTTATTTGATTGTTTTTTATATATCTGAACATCAATACTTTATTGATTGGCTATGATGTATATATAAAGATTTATTGCTTTATATATGAGTGTGTCAATGATATATTGAAATACCTGTGTGTCAATGATATATTGTTTGTATATATGAATAATTTATAGATACTAATTATTTTAGTTTTTTATGGCAGCATTAACAATGACAAGAAAAGTGCATCGAAAGAGGGTGAAACATCAAAGTCGATAAGAAAAAGCACTAAACAACAATCATCCGGTAAACGTAGGTTGCATTTCAATGAAGAACAAACATCTTAGGTCAATAATAGTCAATAAATGGTATAATAATGACTTACTTGTTATTATACATAGCTAAGCAATATTATATTATTTTTCGGGTCTACAATTGATTGTTTCTGATGAAAATTGGAACAAAAATTAGAAGCTCAACCTGTTTTCTAAACCCACCATCATGGACCATGTCAAACTATGTTTGACTGAAAAATAGAGAGAATGCTTCAGAAAAGGTTATTTTGGTCATTTTCTAGACATGAAAATTAACAAGTTTCCCACATAGTTGTTATTGCACATAGCTAGGAAATGATGTCATCATGATAGGACATATGCTATGTATTTTAATTTCAATGGGAGGGTTGCTAGATTTACTATGAGAGATTTTGGAGTAATCACTGGTTTAAGATGCACTTCATCAATGCATATGATATGACCAAAATAGGTGATTGGAAATTGCAGGATAAGTATTTTAAGAATAATAAAACCATTTCAAGGAAGATGCTGAATTTTGCTTTTGATACTTGGACAATCGTCAAAATGATGAGGATGAAACAATTGTGAAGCTGGCTAAATTGTATTGTTTGGAGAACCTGTTAATCCTGAAACACGAGCACATCTTGGTTGATCCTTCCCATTTACTGTCGGTTGACAATGATGAGTGTTTGATTCATATCCTTGGGGAAAATTATATTTCGATGTAACAATAACAAGTGTGCAAAAAATAAGTCAATTTCCGGAAAGTATTGTTCATGCATTTTATGGTTTCCCGCATGCAATAATCGTCTGAGCACTTGAGACGCTATCATTATTGACAATGCCACAATGGACTTTACAAAGAAAGTGGGAGATTTTACTCCAAGAATCGACAATTGGACATATGTCAGTCATTTTAACAAGCGTGATTTGACAGATATGATTTTCGGAAACAAGAATGTAAGTATAAATTTTTATTGATATATTATATTTAATTCTATATTTGTTATTAACTTGGTTACTTACATTTGCTATTGAAGCTTGTGATTAAGAAATTTCAAGCTAATGTTTATGAGTTGAATGTTATAGAATATGAGTTACAAATCTGGTCAATCAAAAGGTAAGGAGGTTGTTGATACACAACCGGATAAGGGAGAGGCTCAACCCGAGGACGAGGAGTTTGAGGAAATTTTGAATCGAAAGAAACAAAAAACATCATCGTCTATTTCGATTAGGTCTAGATTAAACCATATAGATGAGAGGTTTTGCATGGAACTTGGAAAGATCAACTCAAAGTTGGATGAGTTGTTGAGTCTGTCAAAGATTGAGGTATGAAGAAATTCTGGCACTAATTGCCATTTTAATTGGGTTTTTTGAATTTGTCTATTTTTTCTACTTGTGAGGTATATCATTTATTTCTTTTATTGATGAGATATAACTTCCATTTCAGGGTGTTACTAAACATGTGGAGGAGAAACAAAAGCATCTGGAACATGGAATAACTTCTGAAAGATGAATTGGAGATGTAACTAACCTCCAAACTGACACTGAACTGAACACATGAAATCATTTTGATTTATATAGATCCCTACTGAACCTGAGCTTGGATGATATGGAGGTAAATTATTGATACATTAACTTGAGATTGTGTGTAGTTATCTACATTATTGACTTAATTTAATTATAGGTTGAAACTGTTGTCCAACACATTATTCCAGCGATTATTCCACCACCCATTCCACCAACTATTTCATCAATTGTTGAACCGACTGTTCCTCCCCATGTGCCACCTACTAATCCATCAACCACCAACAAATCGCCAGCCAAGAGGGTTCCATTGACCAGGCAATGCAAGGGGAAAAGTCATGACGTAACAAAATTATATGGTAAGCGACAAAAGAAGAAGAAAACAGAAATAAGTATGGAAATCATTTTACATCTGGGCGCTTTCACCCCTCCTGATTTTCGTATAATGACTCAGACACAAGAAGTGGATGAATAACCTCTTGATCATTAGGATATTGACTATGGTCAAAAAGAAGAACTTGGTTTAATGTTTCGAAAACTGCAATATGTGATGGATTTATCTTGTTGATGGGTTTCTATATTTGGTAGTTAGTAGTTATTGAACAATGATGTGGATTTGTTTTTTGAAGTGGCTACTTTTATTAGAAAGTATGGATTTTGGTGACAAAATAATATGATCTATAGACAATGACGATGTCTTTATAAATATATAGTTGATTATGATTTACGAATGTTTCATGACAAATATTCTTGAGTTATTTTCTTATGTATAACGTGATATATGGTCTATACGTACAATAAGTGATCTTATAATTATGAACGACGATAAGAAAGATCTTTATCTAAAATAGACATATTTTAATAATGAGACTATTTAAATTTAATTTCTTTTGGTGTGTTTCTTGATAAAACAAAGGATAATTTAATGTATGAAAACAATTTCATCAATATATATAATATAATCATAAAATGATTTCAGTAATCTAATATTTTGAGTTGAGTGTTCATATTATACTTATCATTAGACAATAACTTCATCAATAGCTCGAAATACTTTATTGATATTAAATATCATGTTCAATAAGGCTTAACAAAAATATCCGAAACATTGGTATGTTAAAGCATCATCTATTAGAAAAATAAAAACATAAAAAATGACCAATGATAAAAAAGGTTCAACATGAAAAATATAGAACTCAAAATCTAATCTCCACTTTTTGTTTCTTGAATTGACTACTTGTCGAAGTCACAGGGTTCTTGCATCTCTTTCAATTATGTCTGATCATTTGACACCTCCCACATTTCACTTTGTTAAATTATCCTATTGATGGGATCCTTTACTTTTTTGGTCTACCGGTTGAATGTTTGTTTTAAGAGGAAAAATATGATGCATTTGAATGTCTTCAGGAACATTCCATTGATAGTTATTTTCGAGAGGACGAACCAATCCCTCATATGTAACATCTAGCTCGCTCTTGAAATAATATAATGAAACGTACAAGTACGGATTAAAGTTCCTATTAGCCGTTACAGCTAGAGCATGTGCACAAGGTATTGCATCTATATCCCAACTTCAACACGTACATGATTTATTTGGTAGTTGTACAATGCATACTAAGTCATCGTCAACCACATGAAATTCATGCGTGTCAACGGCGATAACCTGCAATAAAATATAAAATATACTATTATGAACTAGTGATAAAATTTTAAAAATAGACATTCAACCTAAAAAATGAAACAATCCTACAATCATTGTCCGCGAACACTCTATCTGCTTATGTAGACATTTTTCAGCCCATTGAGTTAATGTCGTAATCATGCAACTTGATTCTACTCTACGCTCATAAAACCACCTTTGCGACAGTTGTCTCAGAAATTCAATAAAAATGTAATATGTAAACCACGAGCATCTTTCAATACATTATTGAGGCTTTTCTAATATATTTGTTGTCACGACATTATGTTGATGACTAACAAAATGAGATCGAGCCCATTTCTCATACCCAACAGCGCTAAGATATGTATGAATCGAATGATAAATAGATTCAGAGCATGCATATTGACTTCAAAGTTTTCAACCGTATATGCTTTTGCACATCTATAAAAAAATAGGGTCCACAGCTGAATTTTTAAACTTAGACTTGACATTAAACAACAGATGTTGCATACAAAGACCATGAATAGCTTTCGGAAACCATTTAGAAACCGTCTTTGGGATGTTGTTGTGTCTATCAGATATAATTACTAGATTTTCTCTATCACCAATTACTTCCTTCAATTTTTCACAAACCATCCCCAAGATAAATCATTTTCTGAATCTACAACAACAAATGCCATGAGAAAATTTTGATTATCACCATCCATTAATGATGTTGCTAAAAGTGTATTGAGATATTTGTTCTTCAAGAAAGTTCCATCAACTGAAATCACTGGTCTACAATGACGCCAACCTTTCAAAGCAGCCCTCAAACACATAAAAAGGTATTTGAACGTGTCATTCTTATCATTCTGAAAAATTGTCACAGTACCTACAAAAAACATAAATGAAATCATATGTATTGAAGAGGAAATCAATACATGATATACTGAAACAACATTATACCTGTATTTTTTTTCTTTTAATGCATAACCATACGATGGTAATCTTGCGTACGACTCTTCTGGGGTCCCTCGAAGCAAATCCAATGCATTTTACTTTGCTTTCCATGCTTTGTAATAGCTAATACTAACCATATGCTTCAAACACATGTGATCAACGATGTCTTTAGGTGCTGTCTGATCTCATACGTCATTCTTATATTTACATTTGATACATTGACTAACAATATATGATGTTACGTGACGATGATCACTTTCATAATTTTCTAATGAACAACTATTTTCTTTAATGTATTCATGAACCATCCAAAGCGGGCACTATATGTCAATGCCCAAACAAACCACTTCCATAAGTCATTGACATAATGTGTTGGTCGTCGCGGCTCGTGCGCGACGGAAGCGTATGACGCGTGACCATTTAAAAAATTAATCTTTTAATAAGAAATTGAATATTTTAGTAAAACAAAATATCGCAACACTACGATAACTGAAAAAACTTTTTATTGAAAATTATTTTTCAATCAGTCAAAATCTACAACATACTAGGTAAGGAATCATATACCTCTTGTAATCTAAATCAAGCGTTCTCGTGAAACCGGTCGATTCTCTGTTCTCACAAAATTGGTTTAACGATCAGGAAACTCTGAGATCCACACCAAGATTTTCCAAGTCAATTCTCAACACACAAGAACTTGTGTGGGCACGTAAAATATAACGATGATACTTTTCTATCTCTAGATGTACTCAACATATAAGATCTAGAGATTTTACTCATAATGACTTTTATGAGACGATTATCTAAAAGAACGTGATGATGATTCTTTTAGAGATTTTGATTAACTCTTAATCGTAGAAAATCACTCATTGAGAATTGTGTTTATCTATCAACTCTTGATTGATGAACTGATTATCTAATTCAACTTATGGAAGTGATTCTTTTCCTTTGGCCATCAGAATAATATCTGCATATTTTTCTTGATAACGACATATCAGATATATTGGGATAACTGAAATAATTATAAAATTGCCTATAGTAGTGACCCACTATTGTGCACAACTGTAGTGCCACATGTCACTACAGTGTGCCATGAGTCAGCACAGTGCCTCACAAGTTGAGAGAAGAACTACACCACTGTAGTGCCATGGGGCACTACAGTGTTGCACACCCATTACTATAGTGTGCCGCGTGGCACTACAGTAGTCATTGTCAATCTCTGACGCTCAATCAGTGATTGACACATGGTAATTACTGTGTATTACATATTTATTTTAATAAAATTAAATATCTAGATATTTGTTCATTCAAAATTAACATATCTAATTCTCCATATCAACTAAATTATCTGTTATTTTATAAATAACAGATTAAGTTGATCCAAATTATTATATAATAATAATTTAATTATCTAATTTCATAAATTAGATATTTTATCTCACTTATTGATAATTATTTATAATTATATATTAACTCCAAAAATTATTTATATATATATAATTCAATTAATTAACCACACATAATTATGTCATAATTATGTATTTGCGCAAGAATAAAAATACTTTGTAAGTAAATCATTTTTTCATGTCCTGAAATATTCACACCCTAGACTACTTAGTACATAGGTGACTTAGAGACCATGGACCTATAGTCCTAAGCTCCAATAAACTAGATTATTAATTATACTCTTTAATTAAATAATCTTATTTATTAATTTCATTATTACTCCACTATAAATATGGAATTACACTCATAGTGATCACAAATTATATTTACATAGTATTCTCATGTAATTCACTGATATAATCATTTTATTTAGTTTTATCCTACAATTATTGGTTCGTAAACTGATCAAAATTATCATTTTATCTTTCTAATTACCTTTTAATCTTTCAGTATCATTAATCCACTAGTGAATCAAAAATTTATAATTTTATTATGAATCTGAACTCAATAACCATTTAGTTTCAGAATTAACATTTAAGGGAACCTATATACGATATGTTAGGAAAGTTTAGAATTCAAATCTTGTAGGATTATGTTCACAACCATCCATATCACTGAATCTCTAAAACAAAAGTCACTAGCTTATTTTCCAAACAAACCTTAACGAGTGAATCAAAAGATCCAGTAAACATGCATAGGAGTTCATGATTACTAATGATTCAGACTTATCTACATATGATAATCAAATTGATATGTATTAAATCTTTATGATAAATGGCTCATCATATAAAACACATTTACCAAGATGTCTATCCACATCAATGATCAGGATGTAGATCACATGCATTCATAATACTTAATGAACTGTACTAGCAACCATTCATTAAAGATTTCATACTTTAATATATTGCTGACAATTTTATTCATTATATATGATCTTAATCTTTTCGTATTAATACAAGATCATAATCACATTAATGAATATGAAATTTTCAGATATTTATATAAATTATTCAACAATAATTTAAAAGAACAATTATAAGAAAAATATAATCTTTATTAAATTTCATATCAAAATGTCAATACACATGTTTTAAAGGCATAACCCTTAACACAACGGGCGTTCATTGAGTAGATCTTTCAACCCTAAAATCAAAATTCTCTTTCATCGCAATCATATGCAATACCTTTTTTAACTCATATTTATTTTTTAAATAATGACTTCTTTTTAATGTCAAAATTGCTAGGGATATTTTCTAAACCAACAAGAGCACCAAAAGCGTCCTAGCACTTTATTTGATTATGATTGACTACCCCCTCCAAATACACAATTTTACAACACAGTGCATTGGTCAATATTGAGTCTACACTCAATCAGTGATTGACACGTGATAATTACTGCTTATTAAATATTTAAATCAAATTAAATATCTAGATATTTGTTCATTCAAAATTAACATATATGATTATCCCTATCAAATAAATTATTTGTATTTTTATAAATAATAGATTTAGTTGATCCAAATTATTATCTAATAATAATTTAATTATCTAATTTCATAAATTAGATATTTTATCACACTTATCGATAATTAAAAATTCGATAATTATTTATTCTTGGGCAAGTATATATATATATATAATTCAATTAATTGATCACACATAATTATCTCATAATTATGTACTTGCCCAAGAATAAAAATCCTTCGTAAGTAAGTTATTTTCTCATGTCTTAAAAATATTCACATCCTAAAGTACGTAGTACAGAGGTGACTTGGGGACCATAGACTTATAGTACTAAGCTCCAATAAACCATATTATTAAGTATACTCTTTAATTAAATAATCTTATTTATTAATTTTATTATTACTCTCCTATAAATATGGAATTACACTCATAGTGATTGTAAATTATATTTACCGAGTATTCTCATGTAGTTCACTAATATAATCATTTCACGTAGTTTTGTCCAACAAGTATTGGTTCGTAAATTATAACTGGTCAAAATTAATTTTATCCTTCTAATTACCTTTTAATCTTTAAGTATCATTAATCCACTAGTGGATGATTAATTTATAATCTTATTATAAATATGAGTTCAATAACCATTCATGATCTGTTATACGATCTGTTAGAAAATTTTAGATTCCAAATCTTTGTAAGATCATATTCTCAACCATCCATATCACTGAATCTCTAAAACAAAAGTCACTAGCCTGTTTTTCAAACAAACTTTAACGAGTGAATCAAAAGATCCAGTAAACATGCATAAGAATTCATGACTACTCAAAATTTAGACTGATCTACATACGATCATCGAATTGATCTGTAGTAAATCTTTATGATAAATGATTCGTTGATAAATATATTAATTCACATCGGTCCAATCATATATAATCTCATCATAAAAAGCACTTTTACTAAGATGTATATCCACAGCAATGACTTGGATCTAGATCACATGCATTCATAATGCTTAATGAACCGTATTAGTAACCACTCATTAAAGATTTCATACTTTAATATGTTGCTGACAATTTTATTCATTATATATTATCTTAATCCTCTCGTACTAATACAAGATCATAGTCTGATTAATGAATATGAAATTTTAACAATAATTTAAAAGAACAATTATAAGAAAAATGTAATCCTTTATTAAATTTCATATCAGAATGTCAATACACATGTTTTGAGGGCATAACTCTCAACACAACGGGCATTCATTATTTCACGATTAGATCTTTCAACCCTAAAATCAAAATTCTCTTTCAACGCAATCATATGCAACGCCCTTTTTAACTCATATTTATTTTTAAATGATGACTTCTTTTTAATGTCAAAATTGCTAGGGATATTTTCCTAATCAACAAGAGTAATAAATGCATCCTGGCAATATTGAGTCTACTACTATCAATAATTAGTGGAAAGTTAACGTCATTTTCATATCTAATCAACAAAACATACTATTCAACATCCCAATCATTTTTTTTATTTCAACCGTGGTAGATGAAGCATTGCTGAATTGTCAGTTGACGATAATTTCGAACTTATCTCTCCCATTAACATAATCTGAAACCATATTAATTCCTTCAATCAACTCAATGAAATTCATATTGATATCAACCAAAAAATGTTTGGAACCAAAATCAACGTATAATTTTGACTCGTTTCATCGTACATCATACTTTATAATAGTAGGGATCTTTGAAATTCCTTAAAAAAATTATGTGAAAAAAATGTTCATGAAAAATGAATATTCAATAAATGACACATTATTATTATATATCTTGTTGTAAATAAAATATTGTTAATTATTGAGTCATATAAAAATCATATGTAGATCCTAATACATGCTATTAATATAAAATATTTATACCTATTTGTACTAAATAAATAACGTGCATGCGTCGTAAAAATATATAAGACTAAAATATATAAATAAACTACTGATATTGATATATATACTGATTGACTCTATAACAATTGAAAGACTTAAAAACATTCATAAACCTGAAAACCCAGATATTCAACAAACACATGTTAACTAACAAAACACATCTAAACATATGATTGACAGTTTACATCGAACGTATTTAACTATAAAACATATCTCAAACAATCCGAGTAAAACAAAATTATGATTAATGAAAAAATATTACAATAAACAATATTCTAAAAAATAATATTAAGATGACAAAAAAACAAGAACACAAATCTTTCATTACTCTGAAATCAAACTCAAATTTTTTTTCACCAATTGAAAAAAATCATCGAAATTTTTTTTGGTAGACTTGAAATATTCGAAAGCAATTAACAATATACCGACAATAATAGTCAATTGTCGGCTATATTTTTGTTTTATAATCACGGTACTTTGATGTTTGATGAATGATTTGCAGGTTTCGGATATGGATGAATGTTGAAACATAATAATTTGCTTGCGTTTTTCTTTTTTCCAGAACAATAAAGAGCTATAAAACCGAAACTAGCTAAAAATCCAATAAAATCATAAAATTCCATGATTATCATCGGTTTGAAAAAAAGATTTTTTCCATAACCAAAAATCCTACTCCTAATATTTTACATAATTAAGATAAGATATCGATAATTATACACAATTGAATTTAAAAAAAAAAATAAAGTCAATACTGAATCTGACTTATTATCATAATTAATTACAATAGCCTCACACAATCAATAACAGAAAATCAATTATAGAGGGTAAATCTGTCAACTACAAGATGGGAAAAATAAACTGATGACATGGCACATCAGAATATTTAAAAAAAATCGGGTTATTACATAAATCATGCTTCTAGATTTGACTATTTGGTGTAATTTCTTTCGACTAATTGAGCTTCAGAGAGGACCTTACAGAGTCGGGCTAGATCAAGAGAACAAGTGGGCTTGTAAGAATTTTTGTCCAACTGGGCTTGTAGAAGATTTGGTCGAACTTTGGATTCTTTTGCAAGTTTCGTATGACAATAGCCTGATTCAGAGAGAGAACACTTATCCCGAAACAAATATTAAAATATTAATGACACAATAGGTCATGCTAAAAAATTATCAAAATTTATTAGGGGTGTTTACGACTCGATTCGATCAATTTTTTAGTGAAAAATTAAAATGAACTGAAATTTTTGGTTCATTGTACGATGAACCAAACTGTTTGTGAAAAATAACTGAACCAAATTTGTTTGTTCGGTTCGGTTTTTCGGCTCGGTGTAAATAAGTAAAAAAATTAAAAAAATTAAACATTTTCAGAGGATATTATCAAAAAAATAATATATAACTAAATTTTTATTAAGGTTCGGTATGAAATTATATATAAAAAATAAATTAATAATGATAGAAAATTAAAACTTCGGTCCGGTTCAAAAACCGTCGAAATTTCGAACGGAATCGAGATTTTAATTCTTTAATTTCAGTGAATCGAATTGAACCAAACATACATAATGAACTGACCAAACCTGTCATATTCAGTCGGTACTAATTTTTTTTCACCCTTAAAAATTCCACAAGCATTAAAAATAGTTATTGTACAAGTCCCACAAATAAAATAAAAATATATCGCGCACAAAACAAATTTCAAGCGTCACTCGCAAAAAATTACTTCCGGCGTCAATTGATTATATATTATATATTGTACATAATAAATATATCTACCATATATTTTATATATCGTTATATATTATATAATTTTTTGAACATTGTGCTTAATTTCACCGGGCGCGAGAGGCTTGTTTTGTGGCCCCTGAATTATTTTTTTAAGAATTGGGAATGGTTCTTTTTTATTTTTCTTTCATCATCGACTATTTTTAAATTTTTTTCTTAAAATGTCATACTCTTGATATTCTCTCAATATTAAATTATAATTTTAATATTTAAAAAGATAGTTTTAAGATAACCAAACCATAGACTTGGGTTTGCCACGTCCACGTCTTAGGTCTTAGATTTGAACTAAAGGTTATGATATCTCGTAATCATTAGATTAAAGATTTATCTCTTAATTTAATGATGGTGAACTTATGAAAATCTCATAGTCGAGCCGAGAGCATGTTCACCTCCATTCTAGAGACTCAGTGCTAATGAAAAAAAAGAAAATAAACTAACCAGAAACGATTGCTGGTGTGCTGAAGCTGAAACATGAATCCATACTCCATAGCCTTCGTAGTTTATAATTTGGCATTAATTACATTAGTAGTTATACTTGTATCATGTTACTAATGAACAACTTCATTCATGTGGGTATGGATTTAATAATAAGTGATTTGTAGTTTTATCAACAAGTTAATACATAAATAAAATAATTAAAGATGGGTATGGCTTGATTTCCACTAAAGAGAGACAGTGGCAGGATTTGAGGGTTGGTGTATGAATGAACTGTAATATGTGTTGGTCAAAGTAGCAGCCGCTAATGGAGGGGACAGATGGTCAAAGTTTAGCTTCCATCGACAGCCAGACCAGACCAGACACTCCCTCCCTTCTTCCAATGCTAAATGACAAACCTCCATTCACTAAACCCATACTCCCCTCCGCTAATCTAGCTGTCTTGTTCCTCCGTCTCTTTCTTTTGTCAAAAGCTTTATGAAAAAACTGTACAAACTATAAGATCCATACCTAAGGGCCATAAAAAAACAAAGTCCTAGCATGACCAATTACACTGTTATTTATAATCTCTTTTTACTTGTAACTTAGAGTGAAAGAGCAAAAAGTAATTGTATAATGGGATCAAAGGGCAAATGGTTATATATAATTTGATGACTCTCACGTGGGTAAATAGGCTTTACAGCAAATGGACGGCGCGGCGGTGGTGATCCAGAATGAATCAGAATTAGAAGAGCAGAGGCAAAACAAAACAAAAAGATTCCAAAAGAAAATTCTTCATGCTCGTTCTCACCTATACGATAAGCCTACAGAAAAGTTATTGGTCGTTTCTACGAGGAAGAAGAAACTGTCTATTTTATTTATTAAGTCCTGCAGCCATGTGAGTTTCTCTTCCGCTTAGTGGGATTGGATCAGCATTGTCCTTTTCCCTATTAAATGCTAATTTCTTATCCTTAAAACAGACGTAAAGAAAATAACGAAAGGGGCACTGCAATACCAAACACAGTTACTTATAACTTAGCAATACATATGATGTGGTAGTGGTACCAGATTACTCAATATTATCGTAGTTGGCTAAGTCCATATATTCTTACCTTTAAGTTCATGAGTTTAAGTCATATTCTCTCAATTCCCCTTAAAATTTGTAATGTAACTTTGAAAAAAAAAACGGTTTGATAATGTTTGTTGTTGGGTGAATTGTTGGAAACGCGACGCTCGCGCGGCGGAAGCGTAGGGCTTTTAAAAATTTATAAAAACATATCTTTTTCGATAAAAGAAAATAAACGCGACGCATCGGTTTCTAAAATAAATTTTTTTATTGCAAACTATTTTCAATCGGATCAATTATATATTTATATATCAAAATCAAAAACATACATGGATATAGATTATATATACCTCTTGTAGTTTAATCAAGCGTTATCGCAAACCGACGATCTTCCGTTATCACATACAACGAACTTTGAGATCCACATCAAGATCTTCAAAGTCAATCCTCAAACACATTAAGACGTCTGTGAGCACGTAGAATATAGCAAAAACACTTTTATGTCTCTAGATGTACTCAACACATGATATCTAGAGATTTTCAAAGAATGAATAATTTTGTGAGACTAATCTCTGAAAGAATACAATGATTATTCTTAAGAGCTTTTTTATTTACTTTTTAATCTCAGAGAGTATCACCTTGATAGTAACTGTGTTGTTAGCACACAAAATCCAGCACTAAGGTCAATAAAATAATATTTATATATATTCTAGGCACCCCAGATTTTTAGGGATATACACAAAATATTAATTAATCACAAAATTGTCATTGTAGTGGAACCTACTGCAACTATGCACAACTACAATGACACACGGCACTACTGTAGTGTCGTGTAGCACTACAGTATTGCACGCCTAACTGTAGTGCCACGTGGCACAATAATAGTCCATGTTAATTTATGGTTCTCAATAAGTGTTTGATATGTGCCAGTCTAACATGCCACGTGATAATTTCTATAAATTAATTATTTATTTTAATTATATAAATATTTAGATATCAGTTAATTCAAAAATAATTTATTAGATCATCTCTATCAACTAGCTTATCTGTTTGTTAACAAATAACATATTTAATTGATTCAAATTTTAAATTATTATCTAATAATAATTTAACATTATCTAATTTCACAAATTAGATATACTGTCTCACTTATCGATAATTAAAAAACTAATTGATATAAATTATTTATATAAAATTTTTGAAAATTAATATAAATAATTTAATTATTTAATTCTTAGATAACTAACCACACATAATTATCTCATAGTTATGTACTTGCCCAAAAAATATAATTTCTTTTGTAAGTTAGTGATTTTCTCATGTTCTGAAATATTTAGACCCTAGACTGTGTAGTATAGATATAACTTGGGGACTGTTGACCTATAATCCATAAGCTTCAATAAACCAGATTATTAATTAAATAATCTTATTTATTAATTTCATTATTACTCCACTATAAATATGGAATTGCACTCTTAGAGATTATAAAATGTATTTACATAGTATTCTCATGTAGTCTATTGATATAATCATTTCATGTAGTTTTGTCCTACCAATTATTGGTTCGTAAATTAGAACTAGTCAAAATTCATTTTACCCTTCTAATTATCTTTTGATCCTTAAGTACCATTAATTCACTAGATAATGGCTAATTTATAATCGTATTATAAATTTGAGTTCAATAATCATTCAGTTCTAGAATTAAAACTTAAAAATATACGATCCGTTAGAAAAACATGGATTCTAAATCTTGTAAGATCATGTTCCCAGCCACTCATATCACTGTATCTCTGAAACAAAAGTCACTAGCATGTTTTACAAATAATCCTAACGAGTGAATCAAAAGATTCAGTAGACATGTATAAGAGTTCATGATGACTCAGGATTCAGACTTATCTACATATGATCATCAGATTAATGTGTATTAACTCTTTATGGTAAATGATATTTTAATAAAGATATCAATTCACATCGTTCCCGTCATATATTATCTTATTATATAAAATATTTTCACTAAGATGACTATTTACATCAATGATTCGGATCTAGATCACATGCATTCATAATGCTTAGTGAACCGTACTAGCAACCATTCATTAATGATTATATACTTTAATATGTTACTGATGATTTTATTCATTATCTATAATCTTAATCCTCTTGTACTAAGACAATACCATAGTCTCATTAATGAATGTAGAATCTTCAGATATTTATATAAATTATTAAATAATAATTTAAAAGAATAATTATAAGAAAAAATTAATTCATTAATTTTTATATTAAAATGTCAATACAAGTGTTTTGAGAGCATAACCCCCAACAATCTCTCACTTGCCCTAAAGCAAATGTGACATCTCTCTTAACCTCATGTTATGCACATAACCCCCAAATGACTTCGCAGGAAGTGTCTTGGTAAATGGGTCAGCTAGATTCTAATCCAACGTTATCTCTATAACAGTCAGATCACCTTGGTATATGATCTGGACGTCGACTTTCGACTATCCTTATATGATTCCTAATCAGTATATCCAATGTGATTCAGATCTCCACCTGAACAAACAAGCATATGATTTATCGTTCTTCTAAAATACTTGAGAATGCGCTTTACTACAATCCAATGTTCTAAACTAGGATTATATTGATAACGACTGAAAATTTTCACTGCATTACAGATGTCTGGTCTCGTACACAACATGGCATACATGAGACTACCAACAGTTGAAGTATAAAGAATCTTTCTCATATAATCTTTCTCCTGAGGTGTCTTATGATATTGCTCACCGGAGAGGACAATTCCATACCTGGTCAGTAGTTTACCTTTCTTGGAATTCTCCATAGAGAATCTCTCCAATACCTTACCAATATAAGATGCTTGAGAAAGTATCAAGAGCTTGTTCTTTCTATCCCTTAAGATCTGGATGCCTAGAACATAGCTCGACTCCCAAATAAAATCTTTCAATTGGAATTTCTCATATAACCACTTCTTTATTTTTTACAAAGTTTCTACATCATTCTCAATAAGTAAAATATTGTCAACATAAAGAACTAAGAAAATGATTATCTTATCTTTGATGTATTTATAAACACAAGGTTTACCAACAGTTTGCTCGAAGCCATACAATTTAATAACTTCATCAAAGGTAAGATTCCAAGATCTCGATGCTTGTTTTAATCCATAATGGATTTCAGAAACGTAATAATAACTAATCCTACCCTTTTTTACATACCCTTCTGGTTGCATCATATAGATATTTTCTTTAAGAGAGTCATTCAGAAAAACTATCTTAATATCCATTTGCCATATTTCATAGTCTAAACTAATGGCTATGGATAAAAGGATGTGAATAGATTTTAACATGGCTACGGGAGAGAATGTCTCTTCATAATCGACTCATTCCCTTTGTGTATAGCCCTTGGCTACCACGCGTGCCTTGAAAGTCGATACTTTCCCATCTACACATCTTTTCTTCTCGAAGATCCATTTACATCCAATGAGCTTGACATCTTCAGGTGGATCTACAAGATCCGAGATGAAATTGGAATACATCGATTTCATTTCTTGATTCATGGGATCTTATCATTTCTCATTTTCAGGATCATCATCGCCTCTCTAAAGATTAATGAATCACCATTAATAGTGTTAGATACTATGATATGTACCTCTAGTTCATAGCAAATAGGTTGTCTTACAACCCTCCCACTACAACGTTGCACTAGGGTTTCTGAATAGGAACTGTGGTTTATGTGGTTTGTCATTTATCAATTGCAGATGAAGATGGTATGATCTCATCAGACACTAATTATTCAATAACTACTTTGCTTCAAGGTTTGTAGTTTTTCATATAGTCGTGTTCAAGGAATGTGGCATTTGTCGATACAAACACACTTTGAGTATTGTGACTATAAAAGTACCCACCTCTAGTCTAGAGCATAGCCAACAAATATACACACTTCAAACCTTGAGTCTAACTTTCTATTCTTAGGTCTAAGAACGTGAGCTGGATACCCTCATATATAGAAATGATGTAAACTGGGTTTGGAGTAATTCCATAACTCTAAAGGTGTCTTGCTTACAAACTTAGAAGGCACTACATTCAAAATGTAAGTTGTCATTTGAAGTGCATATCCCCAAAAAGTGACTGATGGTGATCAGTGGCTAAACATCGACTTAGCCATATCCAATAAGGTTCGGTTTCTCATTTCTAAAACACTATTTTGTTGTGGTGTTCCAGGTGCTGTGAGTTGGGATAAGATGCCATACTCCAATAGATAGTCCTTGAATTCTAAATCCAATTATTTAAAACATTGATCTGATCAAAGTGTTTTTAATGATTTACCTAATTATTTTTCAACTTCAGCTTTGAAGTTCTTACACTTTCCAAAAATTTTAGATTTTCTATGTATTAGGTAAGTATAACCATGAGTAATCGTCAATAAAAGTGCGAAATACTCATACCCACGTCTAGATTGTGCATTAATCGATCCACATACATCACTATGTACTTAATTCAAGTAGTCATTGGCTCTTTGACACTTTTCAGTGAAAAGTCTCTTGGTCATTTTACCCTCTAGACAAGATTCACAGACATGAAGAGTTTTAACTTTTAGTTCTCTCAAAGCACCATGTTTTGTTAACCGATTTAATCTTTCTATGTTAATATGTCCCAACCTAAGATGTCATAGATATATGTTATCATCATCATGAGAAACTCTTTGCCGTTTGTTACTTTTTAGTATTTACTACTTTAAATAATTCAGAATTATTTAACGCACGTTGAGTCAGTTTAAGCATAAACAGTCTGTTTGAAATTTTTGTGTGACAGATATTGAATCCATTCTTAGAGATAATAAACTCGTTATTAATTAAAGAAACGTTAAAAAATTGTTCATGCAGTAACGAGAACAACAATAAAATTTCTCAAAAATCTAGAAATATAATAAACATCGTTCAAAACTAAATAATTATTTACAAAATTAAGGCAGATATTTCCCAATGCTTTTACTGAGACAAGCGCACAACTGCTAACTCTTATAATGACCTCGCCATCAACCAACTCCAAGCTTCAAGAGCAAGTAAATCATATTTACCTTCCTCTTTCAGCTCAGAGAGATACTTGTTACAGTTTCTCTTCCAATGACCTTCAACCCCACAATGGAAACAATTTTCTTGGGCTTGTTGTCATTCTTGTTCTTCTTGGCTCTCAGCGTTGTCTTGGCTTTCTTCCTTTTCTTGTTCTTACCTTTGCTCTTACCATTGATTTTCTTCCTCTTATTACTTTTACCAACAGTGGAAGAAGGTTTTTACTCGGCAACATTTTTCTCGCCCTCTTTTGTCGTACTCTTATTGAGCGACTCAAGAGTCTGCAGTTCATTCAACAATTTGGTCATGTTGAATTGCAACTAGTTCATAACATAGTTGATGATGAACGCAGAAAACGCAGGTGTGAGCGATTCAAATATAATGTTGACTTGAGTTCGTTCATCAATGGTTGTCCCATGTACTTTTGCCTCATGCATTATGTTGATCATGTTCAAAACATGTTCACGCACATAAGTGCCTTTCTTCATCTTGATTGTCATATAGTTTCTAGTAGCCTTATGACAACTTTGATCAGATTACTGCCCAAACATCGCCTGTACAGATTCCATAATCTCATAGGCACTCTCCATGTTCTCATACTTGATTCTCAGAACGTCATTCATGCTCTCGAGCATGTAGCACTTCATTCTATTGTTCGATTGAATCCAATTATCAAACTTGTCCCTAAAATTCTTAGCGGGATTGGCAGCGAGCTCCTCAGCACATTCCTCAGTAAGAACAAATTTGTGGTTATCACAAATTAGCATCAAGTTTAAATTTGATATCCATCTTTTGAAATGATCATCCTTTAATTTCTCAAGCGTAAGTAAGACAGTAATAGGGTTGCTCATGGTAGATATAATAATAACTGAAAAATAAAACATACATAAATCAATATAATTGAAATAAATATCCAGAATTTGAAAAATAAACGTGATGCATGAATGTAACATATTAAACACATAAATTTAACATTTGCTAATCCACGATAAAACAACCTAACAATTAATGTGCTACATTAGGGTCAGTCAGATTAATCTTAACTGTCCATAAGACATTCTCATTATTATTAATTAAAACTTAAAATATCTCATATTTTCTCTTTTAACAATAAAGTGTCGATAATTCGGTCAAGTCACAATTATCCACTCAAACCTTCACTGTGACTTTGTGAGTGTAACCCATTATTTACGATTTCCATGACTTGATTTAGAGTATACCGTCTTAGGGTCGGTCAAAACTAAACTACATCACTTAGTTCTATCTTCTTAAGAAGTCCAACCTTGGTATTGATACAGCTCAAAACCTTCCTTAGGGGCATAAAAACAAAGTCACTCAAGACCCTCATTGGACTTCACGATATTGTACTAATAATGCAGACCATATGTTATATTGACATATCAACCATCTCTCACTCACTATTTTAGGATAATGTGTTTGTATTTTAACTAACCAATTAATTCTAAATTAATTACTAGTTAAAACAATAAACTTATGAATGTGAAATTAACAGTTAATCTAATCTTATTGATCTAAGTTCGTTTAACCTTCTAAAGAGCCTAAATCAAAATTAGGTGAGCTTAGAATAACTAATTAATTATATTCATCAAACTTTAATAAAATTGGTTATCATGAATGTTACTATAGCTTTTAGAGTGATGTGATTATCAAGTTTTAACTAAGTAAACCTAACAGTTTGCATGTAGTTGATTTCATAAAATAATTCATATAAATATATTAAGATAATCATAATCAATCATATTTTTCCTAATAAGATGCATGTTTAAATAAAACTGTGTGAGTTTCATGTCTGACATGTGATCGACTAATGCATGATCATATCAATAATATCAATAAATATTTATTTAACAATTAAGTAAACTAATGATGAATCGAGTAACTATAGGGTATTTCTAAATTACAACCATTGAAAACAAAAAGAAATAAAATTACAAAGAGGACTTCATGAGTACATATTTTCAAAATATCCCATTCTCCACGAGAGATCCATGTTCATAATCTTCAAGCTTTAAACAAAATCATTTTAATTAGGATAAACTATTTTTCTTAATTAAATAATCCCTATAATTATCTTTTTTTAAATAATGAATTTGATTTGGTCAAAAAATAATTTAATGACTCATCAAACTGGGGTCAAACCTAATTAATTAATTAATTTTTAATTTTAATAAAATTAATAATTACTAATTAATTTTAAAATTCAAAAGATAAGATATGGTTTGAGTTTTCATAAAACACTGCATGGATAGGGTAACACGGTATCAGGGTTTATGCGAAACTTCCCTGCAGTGACAACGATTGTCATCAACGATAAGACTCTCCCATTACCGTCCATATCTACCGCCAACGACTTTCACGGCGGCAGCAACACTGTCGGTGGCGGCATTGTCTTCTCGCCATCACTTTATAATATAATATTCAAAACATAATTACAAAAATTCATATGCCCCAAAACGACTTACACAAGATCTAAGAGAAAAAAAGAACAAAGCATAACCCCATAATCACCCTACAATTAACGATCCATCATCAATCATACATTAAATAATCAAATCATCCATTCATTCATACATATCAAAATATATTATGAACAATGCAAAAACACCCACACAGTTTTTAATATACAAATATATAATGACCGCTCTGATATCAATTGTTGAAAATGCAATGTTCGCTCGGCAGAAGCGTGAGACTTTTAAAAATTTATAAAAATGAATCTTTTTCAATAAAAGAAAATAAACATGGCGCAACGGTTTTCAAAATAAAAACTTTTATTGAAAACTATTTTCAATCGGATCCATTATATATTTATATATTAAATCAAATACATACAAAGATAAAAAATATATACCTCTTGTAGTCTAACCAAACGTCCTCACAAACCAACGAACTTCCATTCTCACGAACAACGAAGATCCACATCAAGATCTTCAAAATCAATCCTCAAATACAGTAGGACGTGTGCGTGTATGTAGAATATAGTAAGAACACTTTTTTATCACTACATGTATTCAACACATGAGATCTAGATATTTTCGGAGAAAGATTAATTTTGTGAGACTACTCTCTGGGAGAATACAATTATTATTCTCACAAAGTTTTTTTATTAACTTTTTAATCTAATAGAGTTTCACCCTGATAGCAACTGTGTTAGCACATAAAATCTAGCACTGAGGCCAATAGAATAATATCTATATATATTTGCTAGGCACACTAGATTTTTAAGGTTATACACAAAATAATAATTAATCACAAAATTGTTATTGCAGTGAGACTCATTGCAACTGTGCACAACTATAGCGCCACACGATAGTGCAGTGTGTCGTGAGGTATCACAGTGCCTCACGACATTGTCATTCACGGCACTACTGTAGTGTCGTGTGGCACTACAGTATTGCACGTCTAACTGTAGTGACACATGGCACTACAATAGTCCATGTCAATATTTGATTCTCAATCAGTGATTGACATGTGGCAGTCCAACATGACACGTGACCATTTCTGTAAATTATTTATTTATTTAATTAGATAAATATTTAGACATAAGTTAATTCAAAATTAACTCATTTAATCATCCATATCTACTAGTTTATCTGAGCGTTAACAAATAAGAGATTTAGTTGATTCAAATTTTGAATTATTATCTGATAATAATTTAACATTATCTAATTACTAGTTGATGTTAATTTAACATTATCTGATAATAATTTAACATTATCAAATTTTGAATTATTAGTTGATTCAAATTTGATATATTGTCTCACTTATCGATAAATAAAAAATTAATCGATATAATTATTTATATATAATTTCCAAAAATTCATATAAATAAATTAATTAACTAATCACATATAATTATCTCATAATTATGTATTTACCCTAGAAATATAATTCCTTTTGTAAGTTAGTCATTTTTACATGTCCTGAAATGTTTACACCATATATTGTGTAGTATATAGGTGATTTGGGGACCATGAACCTATAATCCTAAGCTCAAATAAATCAGATTATTAATTTAAACTCTTTAATTAAATAATCTTATTTATTAATTTCACTCTTAGAGATTATAGGATGTATTTACATAGTATTCTCATGTAGTACATTGATATAATCATTTCATGTAGTTCTGTCCTCCAATTATTGGTTCGTAAATTAGAGCTTATCAAAAATACCATTTTACCCTTCTAATTACCTTTTGATCCTTAAGTTTCATTAATTCATTAGTAAATGGCTAATTTTTATAATCGTATTATAAATTTAAGCTCAATAACCACTCAGTTCCAGAATTAACATTTAAGGTAATCAACATACGATCCATTAGAAAAACTTGGATTCTAAATCTTGTAAGATCATGTTCTCAGTCATCCATATCACCGAATCTCCAAAACAAAAGTCACTAGCCTGTTTTATAAATAAACCTTAACGAATGAATCAAAAGATTCAGTAGACATGTATAGAAGTTCATGACTACTCAGGATTTAGACTGATCTGCATATGGTCATCAAATTGATGTGTCTTAAATCTTTATGATAAACGGTAAGTTAATAAATATATTAATTCACATCGGTCATGTCATATATAATCTTATTATATAAAGTACATTCATTCATAATGCTTAGTGAACCGTACTAGCAACCATTCATTAAAGATTTTATATTTTAATATGTTGCTGATAGTTTTATTCATTATCTATGATATTAATTCTCTCGTACTAATACAAAATCATAGTCTCATTAATGAATGTGAAATTTTCATATATTTATATAAATTATTCAACAATAATTTAAAAGAACAATTATAAGAAAAATGTAATTCATTAAATTTTATATTAAAATATCAATACGCATGTTTTGAGGGTATAACCCTCAACATGAATTTCCTAATTCTGATAAGTTGATGGGCTTAAGTTGTGTTTAAGCTTTTTTAGATTACAATTTTATGTGTAATGATGATATTATGACTCGAACCAGTGACTTCAAACATGACATTTAACCATTACGTTAGTTCATGTAGTCGGGTAAAACTAGTTTGCTCTGAATGTATTTAGGAAGAATAGAAATTACAAAAATATCATGTAAACAAAGTTTCAATTTTATTCTAACCAACCAGACATAATCGAAAAGGAACCCCTCATGTAGGACGTTGATCTTAGTTTCAATAGACCATAAGAGATTCGGCACAAATGTCGATGAGGAAAAGTTACTCATTTTTTACTTTTTCTTTTAGTAAGCACATTTGATTTATCAGTTTTCTGATTTAGACGAATTAGATGCGACATTATCTCTTATATTCTTCAGATTAGAAAAAGAAATTTCATCTGTCCTAACTTCTAAGTGTCCTAGTGTATTTCGAATAAAAAAAAAGTGTCTGATAGCCAAGTGGTAAAGGTCGTGAGTTTAGATGTTTGATCTCTTTTAGGTCTTGAAATTTTATTGGATCCAAATAATTATGTATGGTCATACCTCCTCATGTTAAAACTAGCCATTTACCATAATTTATGTAAGAAACTTTTTGAGGTTACAATGCACAAGTCCAGTGAGGTTAATTCCATTTGGCAAGCGTAATATAATCATGGTTATCTATAAAAATTGCCAAGTGTCGCAACAATATTAGGAGTGATTAGTCCTCATCAGTAATAAAGTCATATTTGACTCGTAATGTAACTCACTAGTTACTTGAGTAAGTAATGTGTAGGAATTCTCCACAATTGAAATTCTTAAGGCAGAACATAAGAGCAATACTGAATGGTATAGATCAAAGTATACTTGCACGACTAAAAAAGGTAATTTTTCTTATTCTTATTTTGGTTTTTCAGTTTTGCTCTCATGTTAATAAGGCCATAACTGCACCATCTCAGTCCAATGACTAATATCTTTCTATTCGAGTTTTTTTATTTGACGGATAAGATTACTTCATTGGTCCACTTAGCTTCGACCAGGGGTGTACAAAAATCGATCAAACAAATTTGAGCTGAAAATGATCGATTTGATAAGTTTTTTTAGCTAATCGTGGACCTTTTAGTCTTGGATTTAAAAAAAATGAACTTTCAGTTCGGTCCAAATTTTTCTTACATTTTGAAACGAACCGACCGACCGTTTATCTTATTGGATTGATATGGCACCCCTTTAAATAGAAAATAGTTTAAAAGAAATATTTGAATATTTTAAAAATAAATTGCTAAAAATATAACAATTGATAAAAAATAAACAATCAAGTAATTGATAATAATTACGCAATTGCTTAAGTGTGTAAAATAAATAAATTAATTAATAGCGATGCAGAATATTAAAGCACAATTATAAACTAAGCATATTATTTAAAAAACAAGATAATATAATAGTGTAAGAAATAAATATATGCAGAAAATAAAGAGAGTAGGGAAGAAGAGATGACATACGATGTTTTTACGTAATTCGGGAAAACATATCCCTACGTCCACGTTCCAAAAATTTTGTCTTGAAGATTTTTCCCAAACGATATTCTTAACAGTGGAGACCAAACATTTACAAATCATATTGGCGGTGTCAATCAAACCTTGACAATGCAGCTCGGTCGAGATCTTCGAATCTCTTATAAAATTTCTCTCTCAAGTAGTAAATCTCTCAATCTTTCGCTCACAATTTTCACTAGCTTCATTATAGAAAATATCTCAAATTTTCGCTCAAAATACAAGTTTTTCAAAGAATAAGATACTACAAGCTTTGTCGGAGAGGAGTGGAGAGGTGTGGGGAATGGAAAATGACATGGCCTATTTATAGGGGATGATGGATCTTGGAACCAGTCCAAACCGGATTGGAAACCGGTGCTTTATTTGGGGAGAATTTTTTAAATAAGTCACCGGTCCAACCGATTTGCCACCGGTGGATTCGGTTTGAGAAATTCCGCAAGGAATTTCCTTATGTAGAAATCGGTCCATCCGGTTCCAAATCGGTTCGTACGGTTTCAACATGTGTTTCCGAAATCTCCTCCGAAGTGAAGCCACTTTTGACATCGGATTGAGGGTGAACTGGTCCATGACATTTTGCACACTATTCTGTCCGGTTCGATCTCTTAGGTTATGGTTCATGAGCGGTTCGATCTGGTTCTTTGTTCTTTGAATCATTCTGAGTTCAACCGACTTAGATTCAAGTAATTTGGAGTTTGTTGTTATGCTTCGTGTCCTTCGTAAAATACCGCGTGTATCTCGTCATGTACGGTTTTGTTTGCCATTTATTGTTCTTGCATAAACAATTAAGATTAAGTATTTTTAACATGATTTTCACTTTATTTATGACTTACACACTTAAAAAAATATTAGTCTAAATATTATTTGTCATCATCAAAATTGTCACATTGATTGGGGTCAACATATCCTCAATCATTTCTCTCATTTCTTTTCTCACATTTTCATTTCTCTCATTTTCCATTTCTCTCATTTCTTTAAATATTTAGTTTACATGTTATAGTATAGGATGTGATTTTTTATTATAATGCATAAGAAACTTAAAAAAATTTAAAACATATTTGAATAAAATTCAGTTGATGGACCTTTTGAAAAATTAGAAAAAAATTATTGGTTGGTTTAATTTTTATACACATAATTGATCAGTTAATTGCTCATTGTGGCAGGATAATCAATTTTAGTTCGATATAATCTTTATACTAAAAATTAGACCTAACCGGTCATGGTCACGTGCACCTCTAGTTGTAACCATTTGATGAAAATTGAAAGTAAGGCCGTAACCTAGCAAGTTAATGCATCTTTTTTCTGTAAGGGCCTCTACCTTACATCACATGAGAATCCGAAACATGTGAAGAAGGGTGGCCTACAAAACCCCCTTTTGTGGTGATGGGTTTGAACTAATCAAAAGTACCATTTTGAGATAAGATCACTAGAAAAATCATTCTTAGGATTTAACCAAAACCGCCTTAATGCCTTTGGACCGACCCTACTTAGATTTCATGTTATTTTTATTAACCTAAAGAACCTAGTAAACCAATTGAAAGGTAAGCACGAGATGCTTGATACCGTAAGAAATCACTTTTAGAATAACGGTCATTGAAAAGTATAAAGACAGCGAGAGAAAATGAAACTTGAATTTTCTTCTATTCTAAAAATAATATGAACGATCATTGTCACGTCTAAATTATCATGAATAATTAAAAAAAATTTCTGTTTTCTTAACTTTACAGCTAAAAATTACAACTTTTAATCATATGACTTTATTTAAATTACTCAAATCAATTTCGACCACTTTAGATTATTAAAATTACTCAAATCAATTTCGACCACTTTAGATTATTAAAAGTATGAAAATTTTTCTACAGTTTCAATACCGCGATATATGCATATTAGAGTTAAAATGGCATATGTAGAGACATATATTAAGATGGCACTAGCAGTAGCCACTAAGATTAAGGTTTTTAAAAAAAATTGAAAATACTAAGCTTAATAGTTACTCAAACAAAAAATGAGAATAATTAAGATGTACTCCATAGTCCATAAGACCCACAGCTCACCTGGACTCCACTGGCTTGCCAGTTGCCACCACTCACGGCATCAATTATGAAACTACATCGTACCATGTTTCTCCAATTACTTTTCTGTCATCCTTTTTTTTTTCCTTTAACATTACTGCAAGAAGATTAAAGGTGATATATTAGTAGCGAAGATGTTCAAGTTTAAGGTGATGGGTATATATTTTACATCCAATAGAACGATGGAACCATGTGCGGTGTAGGGCTCACTGGTTAAGTAGTAAGTTTAATATCCTCATTATCACTAGTTCGAATCCCACTCATAATTAATAGGGCATGACAAGTATTAACTTAATTAAGAAGTTAGAACTAGACTAATCTCTGCTGCATCTTAGAGCTCACAAGATTAGTCAGATGTAGGCCAACTTGAATATTTACATAAATTAATTTGATAAATCATAAAATCATTTCTTTTATTTAGTTTGATATTGACCATGCACCCATATGTTTTTTCTTTTTCCTATTATGGGAAGACTTGGGCTATAAACATAAGCATGAGAGATAGGTCAATAAAAAAAGTAAAGCGATAACACTCAAATGTACATAGTATATGCTGTCCCTCTAATTGTTATAATTAGGAACAAACATGCTTCCCATATAATTCCAGCTATTTATCATAATTAAAACATGCTTCCCATAATCAAATGCCCTGAGCACATAAAGTAATTGAAGCAAATTAAATAAAACAATCACAAGTGTGGAGAGCTTGTCATACCTTATTTTAGTGCTCATCTCTTTAGAAAAAAATGCATAATAAAGTTGGGACATGGGTGGAGCCACGTAAAAGCTATAATATTATTTCTTAAATTTGTCAATAAAGCCTTAGATTTGTGTTTCTCCATGATGCTAGTTCAAATGGAATTGAAATAGTTTCATTTTCATAAAATTGTTTACTTAAGGATTACATGTTTTGTTAGAGTCATTTTTTATGGCGGTCTATGAAGGATCTAAAATTCAACATCACTCTTACAAGTATGGGTGTTCATTCGGTAATTTGGTTTAGTTTTAAATAAATTTTTTAACTAAACCAGTGACTACAAGAAACAGGGGTTTTAGCGACCAATATTTTGGTCGCTAAAGCCCCAATATTTGGTCGTAAAAGATCTAACGCGATGGACCTATATTCGTCATGAATTTCATTGCTTTTGTTTCGTTAGCAAAAGTCTTTTGCGACGAAATATGAAACTCGTCGCGTTAGCCTTTAACGACGAAAAAAGTCGCAAAAAGCTTTCGCGATGAAAATGTAAGTTAGTTGCAAAAAAAAATCGCAACCAAAAACAATTTCGTCCCAAAAATCTTTTGTGACCAATATTTCTATTCGTCACAAAAAAATTTTGCGCTAAAAAAAGGCTTCGTCGCAAAAACATTTTTGCCACCAATATTTTCTCTCTGTCGCCTAAACTCTTTTGCGATCAATTTTTTTTTCGCGAAATATTTTTGGCGACCAAATTTTACATTACAAAATGTTGAATTTTTTAGTTTTCATATACACTTGTAATAGTAATTACTATCATCAGAAAATTTATCAAACCCGATATTTTTTTAAAAAATACATATATTAATCGTTAATATAGTAGTTCATTACAAAATCTCTGAATCATAATTCATTACAGAATTTAGTTCACAAATGTATGCAAAGAAAAATAAAAAATAGAGTATTTAAAGCTTGAAGTTACAACTACAAAGCTTAACAAATATTCTGAATATCATGTTTCTGTTGTTGAATCATCGTCAGAAGGTGAAAAATTATTTTGACGAGCCCAAACGAGTAAGCTTTGTAGTTGGCTCTCTATCGACTAGATTTGTTTCTTTAATTTTATATTTTCAACTCCAACTTTACTTTTTTCTTGAAAGATGTGGATGGGGTCTCATGTCCAAGACCTTATAAGGAAAAAAAATTAAGCAGTGAAGGTTCTTAAGAAAAGGATTAAATTACAAGCACTCACATATAACAAGTGAACCCACGTTGAGGTTCTTCTTATTGTTGACTTTAATTCAGACAAATTTCAAGTCTTGGCCATCTTCAGAAAATGAGAACCTGCACCTAAAACATTTAAATAAAATGTAAATGAATTAACTTTAGAGCTTAGAGGAAAAATATTAAAACTATCTTCAACACAACAAAGAATACAACACACAAAGAAAACTGCAACTAACAAAATCCAAATAAGAACAAACCCAAAAATAAACAAAGAAACGATATAATCAAAACAGAAAAATAACATGAAAAAATGGGGGAAACATGACCTATAAACCTAGAACAAATATGACCTATAAACCCATGATAATGTGGAAAAACTATAATAACAGAAATTACTCAAAGCTCCATTGCAGGCACCCCCAACAAGAAGGCACCAGGATCACTTGATCCTATTAGTGGCATGTATTCTGATCCTCTCACATGAACACTAAAGCAGGCTGCAGAAATAATCCAAGAAAAAGAATCCACTGTAAATGAAGCTTAAAATTGAAGATATTTGTGGTTTAACTCAAGTATAAATAAAAATCAAATATAAGAAAATGTGGTACTAGAAGAGTGAGTTCTCGATAAATATCACGCGCAAACCCGCATATCTTCTCAACAAACTCAAGTTCACCATCTGATATTCGACCAATTGCCAAACGCATCAGCTCTCCAGTTAGAGCCGCAAGCACAAAAAGTTGAGAACAAAAAATTGCATAGTTTGTCCAATATCCACTACTGTCCCCTGATAGTTTTAAGTCATAAGTTAGGAATGCAACCAACATTTAAATTAAAGACACTCAGCCTAAGAAATAGAATGTGTGTTTGCCTTTGTATCCTCGATATTTCAACGTAATCAGAAATTCAAAGAGTTCTTTGAAATACTTCAAGATGCAATGATGCATCGGATGTTTAATATGAGTTCAACACTATAGAAGTGACCTTTAGAACAGGAGGAAGGACAATTAGCACATAATTAGGTTCTTTATCAGCTTTATTTACACATACAAATAAAATAAAGCTAATTCGACTTTGAACTTACTTCAAAGTTTCCTAAGTGCCATAGGAAGTCTATGCTCTTCATTGAATACAGGTATAATTAAAGACAAATACTTCTCTGCCGGACCAAAAATAGAAGAATAGGGAACTTATAACATGCGACAAATAACAAACTTTCGACTCATTTCTTTCAATTTACCACCGACCAAACAAATCTACAAATTCAACTCATTCAAATTACAAAAGTAAAAAAGTCAGAACTTACCTGTTTCAATGAATTCAGATCCTCAAAAATCATGGATGCTTCAACGTGCCTGAAAATTCAGTTTTATCAAACATAAAGAAACACAAATTAAGTGAGTCTAAGAGATGAGAGAAGAAATCTACAAAACATATGGGAAATGAAAGAAGCCACGATTCGAGAGATGAGGGAGAACAAAGAGCAATTATATGTGGAGCAAACAATTTTTTTATATAACTAAACAGAGCAAACAAACTTAAATTGGTTTTATTTTTAAAACTTTTACCCCATAACCGACTGGAACAACTTGACAAAATGGAAAAAGAATTATGGATAGACAGTCCTAATTGATAGATCCAAACTGGATTAATATGCGCATAAGTGCAAGAAAATGATAACAGTTAAAAAAAATTCTTAAAATGAAAATTAGGGCATGGATGATACCTAGTAGAGAAGGAGAGAACCGCACAGGGGAAGGAGAGCTTCAGGAGCAACAAAGGGATGCAGATCTGAGCTTCGAGTGTGCAGCGCGCATGGACGCAGTTCTGAAAGTATGCAGTTAAGCTTCAAGTGGAATGAAGATCTGAGCTGAGATGGACAAAGATCTAAGATGGGTGCACTTTGAAAAAAAATCAAACGAAACCAAAATCAAAATAACATTAAAACTGATGAAACCCCAATATTGAGGAAAGATAAGGAAAGCTTGAAGAGAAGACAAAGGCAAAATAAAAAAACAGAGATGGAGAAGAAGAAGAAAACCCTCTGTAATACTCATTAACCAAAAACAAAGAAGAAAGAAGATAATATCCAACCCCTACTAACGACAAAGAGAGATAACCAAAGTATAAATAACCCCAACAATTAAGACTAATTAAAAATAACTACCCTTATTTTATCTATTCATTAACACCCTCCCTCAAACTGATCCACGGTTTGTGGACCATTTTGTCTCTTAAAAATACAAATTGAGATGAAGATAAAGGTTTGGTGAACAAGTCATCAAATTGATGTGATGAAGAGACATGTTGCACTACAAAATCCTTTTTCATGACCCGTTCACAAATAAAGTGATAGTCAATTTCTACATGTTTTGTTCTCCCGTGTAGAACCGGATTAGAACTTAGAGATATAACCAAGGTGTTATCACAATAGACAACATGAGCTTTAGTCTAATAAAAATGAAGATCTTGAAGAATTTGTCTTGGCCAACTTAACTCAACAACGGTGTTAGCCAGAGCTTTGTATTCAACTTCAGTTAAAAATCCAGGCAACGGTGGGCTGCTTCTTTGCACTGCAAGATATGACATTAGGTCCAAGAAAAATCACATAACCAAATGTAATCTTCTGTATGTTGGGTTACCAGCCCAATCAGCATCAGAGAAAGCCTGCAAGGAAAGAGAGTCAGATCTAAATAAAATGCCATGATCTATAGTGCCTAATATATAACGCACAATACGTTTGACAGCAGCTAAATGAGATGAAGTAGGTGAGTGCATGTATTGACAAACTCGATTAACACCAAATGCAATATCAGGTCTAATAAAAGTCAAGTACTGAAGGGAACCAACAATGTTTCTATAGAAAGTGACATCAGATAATGGAGAACTAGAAATAGTACATAGAGGAGATTTAGGTGAACAAGGAGAAGCACAAGGTTCAGCATGCATCATACCATATTTGAGAATCAAATCTTTAGCATATTTAAGCTGATTTACAAAGATACCAGAAGATTTTCTAGATATTTCAAGACCTAAGAAGTACTTCAGATCACCTAAGTAATTCATCTCAAAGGTGTTTTGCAAATTATGCACAATTTAATTAATAGAATCAGAAGAAGTTTCACTTATAATAATATCATCAACATATAGTAAAATATAAGTAAGAAAAGAATAAGTGGCATAAACAAAAAGAGAAGTGTCAGCTTGAAATCCAACAAATCCAATAGAAAGTAAATTAGTAGTAAACTTCTCAAACCAAGCTCTAGGGCATGTTTTAAACCATATAAGGATTTGTTTAATTTACAAACATAATTTGGATATGCTTGACCAACAAAACCTTGAGATTGTGACATGTAGACTTCCTCATTTAAGGTTCCATGAAAAAAAGTATTCTTAACATCTAATTGCCTTAATAGCCATCCACAACTGGCAGCCAAAGATGATAAAATCATAATAGTAGGTTTCTTTATAACAGGATTAAAAGTTTCACTGTAGTCTAAATCATCTTGTTGATGAAACCCCTTCACAACTAAACGGGCTTTATGTCTATCTATGGAACCATTTGGGTTATAATTTAGTTTATAAACCTATTTGCAACCTACAAGGTTCTTGTTAGGGGATAAGGGAATCAAAGTCCATGTATTTTGAGAAAGAAGGGCTTGATATTCATCTATCATGGCTTTGTGCCATTCATAACTCTTTATAGCAGAAGAAAAAGAGGTCAGTTTAGATTTGACAGAATGCGTAGAAGGAACAGAGGTAAGAAAATTTTATTTTTAGAGATCCCAGACTTGGATATAGTTTGCATGGGGTGTGGGGAGGTTCGAGTCTCAGATTGTCTAGGACACTCACGCAGATTAACAATAACAGAAGTAGA
Organism: Datisca glomerata; assembly: GCA_003255025.1. NCBI lineage: Eukaryota > Viridiplantae > Streptophyta > Magnoliopsida > Cucurbitales > Datiscaceae > Datisca > Datisca glomerata. Next base: position 302,610 of record QANY01006045.1, read on the forward strand.
AACATTTTCAAATTGGTTGGAATATAAAACAGAGCCACTTGCGGGCTGACTAGCATCATTTAAAGCTGAATTTAAGGGAACAACATGTAAATTATCATGAAAACAGTAGGAAAAATACTGGTAGCATTTTCAACAGTAAAAATATGATTATTAGATGATATTCCAGCACTGGTAGTATGCAAATCATATACATTTGTGTGAGAAATAGAAGCAGTATCAATATTAGAACTTAAATCCATGACAGGCATCACACTAGCAGACATAACAGATTGCAAAGGAGGAGAAAAGGCAGCAGAATTATCATTAGTAGAGTCTGAAATTGGAATAGAGTTATTACCAGAACCATCTAAACATACTTGAGCAAGCAAATTAGAAGAAAAAAAGGGTAAGGGAGAAGTGTATCTATTTGCTGAAGGAAGTGAAGTAGTAGAACCAGAAGAAGCTGAAATAACCGAATTAGAAAAAGCAAAGGGAAAAAGAGATTCATAAAAAACAACATGTCTAAAGGTGTAACCCTTTTCTCCATAGCATAACCAATAAATACACACTGAGTGGACTTAGGTTGAAGGCTAGGGTAACAAGCACAACCAAAAGCACATAAGTGGGTATAATCAGCAACTTTGCCAAACAAATTTTCAAGAGGGGAAATATGATTTAGGACATCACTAGGCGTGCGATTAATAAGATAGACAGCAGTAGCAAACGCATAGTTCCAAAAAAAAGATGAACAAAAGCATGATGAAGTAAAGTGGGGCATGTTTCAACCACATGCCTATGTTTCCACTCAGCAATTCTATTTTACTGAGGGGTATAAGGGCAAGTCTTTTAATGAACTATGTCATTGTCATTTAAGTAAGACTGAAAAGGGAGATTGGTGTATTCACCACCTCCATCAGACCTAAAGGTCTTGATTTTGGATGAGAACATGTTCTCAACCAAGGGTTTAAACCTCATAAACACAGCATAAACATCATATTTATTACAGATAGGAAACAACCAGGTATAATGAGAATAATCATCAATAAAGACTACGTAATATCTATGTCCATATATTGAGTAGTGGGGGAGGGTCCCCACACATCACTATGAATGAGTTGAAGAGGAGAAGTAGACACAGTAGTAGAAGCAGGAAAAGGAAGCTTAGTCATTTTATTGGTAACACAACTAATACATACATAAGGAAAAGAAGTAGGAAAGTTACTAGAGATGTTAGCAGAATGTAAAATTTGTTAAACAACATTGCGGGTGGGGTGTCCTAATCTATAATACCATAAAAGATTAGGAACTTTAAAGCTAACACATGCACAAGAAGATTTAGGTAGACTAGTGGAAATGAGATAATGACCATTAACACTGGGTCCTTTATGCAAGATTCCCATGTTGCCTTGTCCTGAATATAAAAGAAAGGAGCATCGAAGATAAATAAGCAATTATTCTCTAAGCAAAACTTGTAAATAGAAAGGAGATTAGAGGATAATTGAGGAACGCAAAAAACTTGAGAAAATAGGAAAATATGTAGTAGAATTAAAAAGAAAACCAGAACTTATATGGGTTATGGGTAAATTTTGTCCATTGCCAGTTGAAACAACATCCTCACCAGTGTATTCAGTTGTGGAGAAAAGAAAGATGTGTATTGCAGCCGGTGTTAGATAACCATATTTGTGAGTCATACTGGTTTAATCTGTGGGAAAAGGCAGCCATGGTTGAGAGGTTTGGGGTGGGACATTTACCTTGATAAGAAAAGTTTAAGGGGTGATAACAATCTATGGCGCTATGCCCAAATGTATTATAAATTTGGTTTTAATTTTTATGGTATTGGAGGTGTCTATGTTGTTGGGGGGACTTAAAAGATTGGGAATGTTGCGCAGGATGCGGTCCAAGAACAGAGGGCAAAGGTCCAAGGACAAGAATGTTATGATGCCAATTTAGAGGTATGCCTCCTTTCCATTAGTATTCCTACTAGAATTGAATTTAGAACCACGAAAACCCCTAAAACCCCTACCTCTTCAATTACCTTGTTCTGAAAAATTTATTCTTGACCCTTGCGTTGAGATTCTAAGAATATTTCTTCAGCTTTGAAAATCATGTGGAGTTCCTCAAGAAAGAGAGGTTGGGCCCTGGTCCCGATCGATGTCTGTAAAGTGTTGAACTTAGGTGGAAGACATTAATGGTGAAGATAAAGATGTCTTCATCGTCAATATGAATCAAAATCGCGGCCAATTTATCATTCAGCTCCTTGACGCGTTGAATATAGGCATCAATACTCTTAGTAGGTTTCTTGCTTACCAATTGAAGATCCGATTTGAGCTGAAGGATATTTGTACGTGAAAGGGAGGAAAATCATCATCCGATAGAGTCCCATACCTCTTTGGAGGTCTTCCAGCTAACAACGTAAGACAGAGCCATGGGGGAAAAGGTTGCGTTAATGAGAGTTAACAGCGCATGGTCCTGAGCAATCCATTGCTCGAATCTGGGGTTGGGTTCAGTAACATCATCGATCTTGATAAACTGAGTTGGGCAAGAAATCGTTCTGTCAATATAACCGAAGATACTGTGAGCCTTCAAAATAGTCAAATTTTGATATTTCCAGAGGACGAAATTGGAAGAATCAAGACCAATTGAAATAAGGTTACATATGTTAGAGAGAAGGAAGATGGGTGAAGGGGACGAAGATGGATTTTCAGAAGGAACGGGAGAGGCAGTGATTTTCGAAGGGGTATCTGCGCAATCACTATTCGAAGAAGAGGTAAGAGCCATCTGTGATGTAGTTTGCGAATTGGTTTGGGAACCAATTTGGGCAGTAGCGATTCTTGAATTTCAGAAGTGAGATTAGAGTTTTCAAATTGATCTGTCATAGATTAGGATGTGAGTCTATCTTGGCTCTGATACCATGTGGAAAGATAAGGAAAGCTTGAAGTAAAGACAAAGGCATAAGAAAGAAACAGAGATGGAGAAGAAGAAGAAAACCCTCTGTAATACTCATTAACCAAAAACAAAAAAGAAAGCAGATAATATCCAACCCCTACTAACGACAAAGTGAGATAGAAAAAGTACACAACTAACCCCAACAGTTAAGACTAATTAAAAATAACTACCCTTATTTTATCTATTCATTAACAAATATCATATCCTTCGATAGAGGGAGAAAACTCCCACCGTCGAAGAAGAAATCGTAGAAATAGAGGGAGATGCGCACAGAAGGAGAAGCGCATGTCACAAGGATGGGAGGAAGAAGAAATGAGAAGTAAGAAGGGAAGGATGAGAAAGAAGAACGAAGAAATGGAAGAGAACATGAGGGATTAAACGAGTGTTAAGAGAAAGAAGAATGAAGAATAGGACTTTTGCCGACCAACATATAATACGGTCGCAGCAAAAAAAAAGATTTTTACCGATGAATTCTAAATTTTCATCGACAGAAGCCTTGAGAAAAAATTTGCGCGGCCTCTCTTCCATCCCTAGGTAAAATATATGGGTCTTTTACGATCAACAAAATTTTTTGTCGTCAAATGAGGCTTTTAGCCACTAAATTAATTTGTGGTTAAAAAATTGATCGCTAAAAATGATTTTCCTTATAGTGAGTATAGTCAGTTCGTGATCGATTAACTCAAACCAAACTGACTGTATTTACAAACTAATACAACTAAACTGTTAATTATTGATTTCGTTTGAGTGGAGTTAACAGTTTTTCTTGTGCTTCTAATTAATATTGCAACATAAATCTATATTTGTAAAATATATTCAAATTTGTTTTGTAACTAAAATAGTCAAGAATTGTATATGAAAATAAAGAATTATTACTACGGGTGGAGTAATGACAATTTCATGAGCACGAGGAAAAAAATTGATAATTCTTATTCTCCTTGCCTCTGTTTTCCGGTTTGGTTTTAATTTTGATTCATACAGTATGAGTAAACCGAATCTAAGCCGATTTAACCAGCTTTCAAAAAATATAATGATGAATAAATATGATTAAAATTAATTTAAGATTAAGATGACTGAAAGAGTAGTATGAGATAATAATTACAAAGTAGTATGAGATAATAATTACAAAATATTAAATCTTAAAATCTTAAAACCTAAATCTTATACCCTAAAAACCCTAACCCAAACCAAACTAATGTTAGTATTTTAACCACTCAAAAAACATTAGTCTATTATTTCTTTGCCTTCGGCTCCTCGAGCTTTACTTTATCAATCGTGAAAATATCCAGTCTTGCAGAGACGTAGCTTCACTGTCAATATCGAGAAGAAGGGAGATGGGGTATGTTTCACAAAGGCTTTTGAAAGGATGGTCGGTCAAGATCTGATTTAGGAAAGGATCTTTGAGTTTTATCTCCAGATCGTGAAATGCCCAGCATTGCAGAGACTCGGTGTCGTTTTCAGTAGCGAGAAGGAAGGAGATAGGCTTTGAATCTCAAAGGCTTTTGAAGGATGTATGGTCGAGCACTAATTTAGGTGTGGTGAAAGTTAATGCAGATGCATCATCTGACCCAGCTTCAAGGAAGTGTGCAGTGGGTTGGTGTGCTAGGTAGGGTTTGCTCGGGGGTGATTGTCGAAGGGGAAGGAGCTTGTGTTGAAGCTTTCTCTACAATCCAAGGGGAATTGTTAGCTATTGAAGCTGGAGTGGATTGGGATGTAATTCCTGTTGGGCCAATGACATTATTGAGTTCGATTCTTTGGTGGCTATAAATTGGGTCAAATCCAACTCTTGTTCAGATTGGAAACTAGTTAATCTAAACCAAATCCATTTGAAACTTATAATCAGTTTGGAACACTTTTCATGAAGGAAATGATTTCAAATCTATTGAAAAAAATAAAATGAAATAATTTTAAATTTAATATATTGTTTGAAATGAAATAGATTTGAAATGAAATGAAATCAATTTATGAAATTTTTTAAACACTCCTAGACGTTGGATTATTTTTCTCCATAAACTGCGTATACCATAAATTAGAAAAGAAAATTACAATTGTGTGTATATATTATTTAATTAGAAAAATAGTTATAGAATATGCACAAGACAATTAGAATGGAACTTGTTTTTTTGGAAAGATAGAACGGATCTTTGATTGTATTATCCTAAGACCATTGCGAAATCACATCTTTTCAAATATCGGATGCTTTGTATATCCACATCGCCCAATCATAAAGCTACGTGGACATATTTTTTCTTTTCATATTAGCAAACCTAATAAAAAGGCATAATCAGATTGAATGACTGACCAAATACTATATGAAACATCAATTTTCCCAAAATTAATATTCTGCCTTTTGAATTCAAAATTCAGTAATCAAAACAAAGTATACTTAATAAATGGTTGGGTATTCAAGCACCGAATGTGAACAAAAGTGAAAAATATTTTAGTGTTTATATGGAATTCATCTCACGTGTAAGACAAAAAAACAACTATTCAAACGGTATTAGTTTGTTAAATTTTTACGATACAAATTGAACCAAATAAATAAAAAATAATTTTTTTTCATTCGGCTCAACCTAGACTGTTAAAAACTAATATGACGGTAAAGATTAGATGAACTGTCTCTCGAAGATACATTTTATTCGTAATTTGAAGATTTTTTAATATTCTTTATAATAAATATGTTGACTCATGTTTTTAAATATTACAATATTTCATAATTTGACGAAAAATAGTAACTGGACTATTAAAATTTAAAAAAAAGTAACGCACAAGTAAAATTTGAAGAATGATATTAAAAGTCTTGGTATTTTGATATTCACTTTCGGTGGTAAATTAAAGTGAGAAACATATTGGAAAAAAAGAAGCAGCAGATTCGTGTTTTTTTTTTTTTGCAGAATGAAACAGGGAATGTCCTTTTCGTTTTTTTTTGTTTTATAAATATTTTATGTAGCTTTTTTACACGATAGAGTAAGGGGCAGAACGCAGAAGAATACTGATATATCCCATGCGGCTGTTTGGCAACTTGAAAAGGCCGCGCCGAAAAGAAAACATCCATCAGGCATCACTCCGATAATGACTGTCGTTAAAACAAACAAGATATTAGAAAAATATTGGAATGTGATTGTTAACTTAATAGTCAGTAAAAATTTGTCTCTATATGATCTACTTTCGCATTTGATAAAATAAATTTGAACAAGTAAGTGAATTTGATGGTAGTAATTTAAACACTGATTTTTTTGTTAACTACGTGACTTAATCTTATAGCGGCTCATCTTTAGTTTATATTATTTATATTTTCGTTATTCAAAAATGAAATTTGGACTTGCATTCTAAGTTGTGAGAAATAAACATTAGGGTGAATTTTCAAATATTTATCCATTTTCACATTGCTTATTTATTTATAGTGTCCAGATATTTATATAGTTACGTAGAGTATTCACATAACTACTTAAGCAACCGTGTAACTATTTGTCTCAAAGTAGTTAGCTTACCTTGTTTAAGTAATATCTAAGCAGTTTTTTTTAAGTGGTCACTTCAACCATTTAAGGGTATTTCATTTGATAAATTTAGATTACAAATCTTAAATATTTAGATTTTTACTCTAAATTCAGTGTTTACTCATTTTTTAATGAAAAATGTAATTTAATAAAACTTGTGATGTATCACAAGTATATATGATACAATTAGATCAATTATGTAGGCTCCATAAATATTTTTTTTTTAATTTACATTTATGGTGGGCTCCACAACTTTGAGTGGATTATATATCATTTGAGTTTATAATTTTAAATCTGGCTTAAAGGTTCGGATTTATAATATTGAATTTGGATAATTATGGATTTACAAAGAAAATAGAAATTCACCTATACTAAAGAAAAGATAAACCCTTAAACCAAATGTTATATACATGAATTTGTAATGCCCTATATATTGTCCAAATAGAGACTTGGGGTATACGAGTAACAACTACTTACATGGGCGATGTCAGAAGTTCTATTGAACCGAGATACTTTTTTACATATTTCATGTCATTTAGCATAATAATAAATAAAATAATTTATTTTATATAAATTGATAATTTTAAAAGTTTTTATTTGATTATTTTATAAATTCGGAAGAGATAAATAATATACTGATAATTTTTTTTTAAAATTGAGGGGTCTAATACTATACAAATTGGTAACTTAATAAATTAAAAAAAGGTGAATGGTAGATTAATAGGTAAGATTATACATTTTATATGCGTAATTACATATAAAATAAAATAAAAATTACATAATAAAATGGGGCAATTGCCCCCTTCATCAACGCCCTGCAACATATAAGCATTCAAAAAGCTATTCGGACATAATTGATCCATAATATGTAACAAGAAAAATAGAGGAAGAGTTAAATTTTAAGAAGTTAGACCAAAATTCCAAATATATATTTATAGTTGCTTAAAGCATATATTGTTCTCGTGTTAATTCTACACACTTTCAACTTGATGTGCAACACAAATAAAATTTGATACCCGTTTGATGATTTGCTATTAGATTTTCTTTTGCTTGTTTATAAATTAAAAGGTAATTTTGATAAATTTTAATAAAAATTTAACAAAATGATAAACTCTAAAAGTAACTATTATACTTTGTTCAGATAAAGTCAAAACAATATAAAAGTTTTATTGCACTACAAAAATAAATTATAATACAAAATATGAGGTTATAAATTGTTCCAATGGTGAAATTAAATAACTAATTATTACTATGCGAGAATCAACCCATGTATATACTAAATGAAAAGAATTGAATCTTTTGATAATAGGAAAATAAAATCCTAAAATATCAAATTTTAGATTATATGAATGTAAAGTCTTATTATAAACAATTGAGTTAAGAGGTTATTATTACTTGTAAAATAAAAACTATTTGGTAACGGATCATCTTATTTTACCAAACAGTTAAGATTTTAAAATCGAGGCTCATCACGTGCAGGCACGCAGCTATACAAGTTGAGATGCCAAATGCGTAATATCTATAAAAGGTAGGGATAAAAGAGTCAATTTTGCAGACGGCGTTAGCCGGAAATGTTACTTCCTTGTGAAGAAGTTACACACAAAGGCGCCAAGTGGAATGCATAGAGAGGCGGAAATACCTGCCCCTCGATGTGTTTTTTTTTTTAAATTTTAAAATAATTTGAAATGGAAAATAATGCTTCAACCGCCAAGCCAAAGTGAAACGAGAAAATGGGTGGGCTCCACTTCCTCACGTCGAAGCAGAGTCTTTTATATCTCATTACCAACGCCCACTCGCAGTGTACACCCACCGCTTTTACATTTCGTGACTGCTGCTCAATGTGGTAATGATTTTTGTCATTTATTTTCCATTAAGGAAGTTATGAATATGTAATTTCTTTGACAAATCAATAAATATGTGATTTCATTGGCCCTCTTAGTTTGTGAAACAAACTATGAAAATTTCTAAAATTATGATAAAATTAAATTGATGGTAAATTATTTGAAAGGTCAATTTAATTTATTGTAATTTTAATAAATATTATTAAGCTTCAAGCGAAAACAATTACAATTATAAAATAAAACATAAATTGAAGTGATAAAATCCAACGTATAAAATTTAGTTTTTCGTATTGTTATACAAAAATTTAATAATTTTGACCCTATTATATTGTCGGGTCAGTAGCTGGAGTTACGCCGAATGTCAGTTGGGACGGCGGTTCTTCCCATATGGGGCCATACCATGCAACATTAATTAAAGATAAAACCTTTTGCGATTCCCCAGTTTCCCGCAGGGAGTACGCGCGTAAAGTCACACGCTTCTCATCGCGTAAAACAACCACCACTTACCCTTTTAAAATATCCCCCTCTAAAGCACCACCCCTCACTGGTGTTCGTTTCTATAGTCTTCTCTTTTTGAGAAGGTAGTGACTGTGCTGTGCCAGAAATATTTCACTGTAATACCTCTCTCTATCTCTCTCTGAGCGTTCTTCCATTTTTATATCTTTTTGATTTGACTGGGCCCCTTAGACTCTGCATATCCAGCAAACCCTACTGATGTGTTATTATTATTAATTCTTAACAAAGCAGCAAACATCCATTACTCTTCTCTGACCATTAGACCCTCTTCTTCCCTTACTTTAATTTTTCATTCGCCTACTTTAGTACTGTCACTTGTGAGCGTTTCTGATGGCCGAGCGTTTGGACGACGTCGAGTTCTGGCTCCCTCAGTTTCTTACTGACGACAAATACGTTCTCATGGGGAACAAGAATGAGTTTGGTTTTGTTACCGGTGAGAAAGAGTTGTTTCGCTCTAAAAGTGAAACCGCTACTGGTTCGTTTCCGTTTGAGTTTCCTTACGGGTTCGGGACATTTGGGTTCCCTTCCGAGCTCAGTTCTCCAGTTGAGTCAGCGGTTTATTCTAGCGAAACAGAGAGCGAGGAGGAAGAATACCTCGCTGGCCTGACCCGTCGAATGGCCCACTCAGCAATTGAGGATGGTTTCGGTTCTGACAACTTGAAGGTTTGGGAAATGTTCTATGATTTTAATTTTGAATTTTCGTTAATTTCTGTCTTCTGCGATTTTTGATTGGGGGCTTTCTTTACTTATTTTCAGGCTAGATTTGTTTCGGGTTCACCACAATCAACCTTATGCGCAGTGGGGAATGGGTGTGGCTGCAACCAGGATTCATGCCGAGGAAGCCCAAACGGTCATTTTCAGGCTTCATCCCCTCCGGCGACTCTGGATCTGCTTTATGCTGCTGCTGAAGTTGCGAGGATGCGAATGAACGAAGATGGTTACTTATTAAATCGCAGCAGGGGACTTCTACGTCCTCCCCTAAAGCCTTCTCTAGGCTCTGTTCCAGCGAGGAACTCCAACGCCGACGTCGGATTTCACCAGCAGCTACAAGCCACTCATGTAAGCTTAAGAAGTGTGGTTTTGGGGGAAAATCCATGTTTCTACCAAATATTCCACCTATTGGCTCCATTACTTGCTCATGCATTTTGCTTTTAATCGCAGTTTCAGCATTTGCGACAGCAACAGATGATGAAGCAACAGAGTTCGGCAGTGTGGGGAACACAGGCGAAGGCGACTGATCAGTACCAAGGCCATCAGTATCAACCCCAAATGGTTTGGAGCAGTGGATGGAAAAATGATTTAGTCGGTAGCAGAAACTGTCGCACTCCGGGTTTGTCGCCATCTGCATGGCCTCCACTGCAACAGTCACAGAATCAAGCACACGGTTCTGGTATGAGAGCTGTATTTCTTGAGAATCAGGGTGGAAAAAGAGAATCCGCCGGTACCGGCGTGTTTTTGCCTCGTCAAATCGTCACCCCATCTGAAACGCGCAAGAAGCCAGGTCCGTTCTCGTTGTTTTATGGGCATTAATTAATGCCTTACTTTAACATTTTCATTCCCTTTGTAAGTTTCAAATTTATTCTCCATTTAAAGCAGATTACGAACCCGTGACCTTGAAATCTAATAATGTCAAGATATTGTCCTTTATTTCTTTTTCGGGTTTTGTCGTCGGAGAGGTTGGTTTGCTTATTATTACCATTTTAATGATTCGATTGTGAACTTTTTTCAACAGCCCGTTCCCCGGTCCTAGTTCCGGCAAAAGTCATGAAGGCCCTTGACGATATGCGCGTTCAGCCCCAGCTTAAGCCTCGTTTGTCACCGAGATCCAGTTCGAACTGCGGTAAAAAGAAAAACTAACCTCCTCATTCCTTTTTAGTTTAGTTCTTATTAGTGACAGATTTTGATTATTCGTATTGGTTTTTGTTTGCAACTTACAGATCCTGCTCTGATGCTACGGAGCAATAGTGTCGTCTCTCATCAGAAGCGCAATCTCCACCTGCAAGCTACGATGACTCATGAACTCCGGCTACCCAAGGAGTGGACTTATTGAAACCCCATCTAAATTTATGGTTAACTAGCTTTACTAATTGCCGTCTTTTAAATTTTAGGAAGTTTTCAGGAGTTTGAAGTTAGTTTTACAGGAACTGAATGAAGTTTGTTAGTTTTTGCTTATAGGAATATCAGATATGAAGAAGTAGTTAGAAGAAGAAGAAAATGGTTTTTTGTGGCTTTGGGGTTCTACAGGAGAAAATAAAAGTTTAGTTCGATTAGCAGCATATGATGTGTTACAGGTCACTGTTCTTTTTGGTTGGGCTTTTTTGCAACTCGAAGGGAGGAGCTGTGTGTGCAGAAAATTAGGTGTAGGAAGATGATGGACCTTTTTCTGGGTTCCAATCTGTCCACCCAACCTGTGGCCATGCAGTAATAATAAATATATAATAAGAGTGTTTGATTTGATTTTGTTACTCTTTTTTGCCTTGTATCTATTCTGTCTCTTGCTTTTAGACTCCTACTATTTCTGGTCTTCTTCGGCCAATGCCTTTGTCCATTCACCAATCTAAGTAACTTTTTCTTTTCTTGCATTGAAGTTGGATGGACTTTTGATTTCCACGAGAAGTTACAGCTGGATTTGTCTTTATCCTTCTTGCGTAATTTGGAAGATTTTACCTCTTTCTTTTGAGTTGTGAAAGAGAGTTGTTGGCGGATGATTAAGTTATGTGAGTTCAAGATTTCAAATTTGCAAAAATAAAACGATGAGAGATGTAAATTCGTAATGCCCCTGCACTATTAATTTGATAATCATCTTCAAATAATGAGGTGATTTTTTTTTCCAAAATGAAAGCTTGAGTGACTTTTATGAAGGGATGAATTTCTAAAATTAATATACACCATTAAACTTGTTGGAGATAATAAAGGAAAGAGAAGTCAAAGGAAAGAAATAAAAGAAAAATATATCAATGAAAGTGATGTAAAATTGAGTGGGATTTATTTCTACATTGGAAACTCAAAGGAAAAAGATGTTGGGTTTATGAACCTAAGGACACCCCGTATTTTGTGGGGAAGGGAGTACTTAGATGACGCATGGTCTTCCCCTCACACGCGCTGACGTCCGGCTGGTTCGGTCCGGTCCGGTCAAAGAATTATTTTTTGGATAAAATTTTTTTTGATTATTACTTGGAGAGGAAGACTTTGAGCTTTGAATTTGTCAAAACTAAATAAATATCTTCTGGATTATCTGCAGAAGATAATTAGACTTTATCAACACTAATTTCTCCAATTTCGTGTATTATCTTTTTGTTACTTGCTCCCTAACCTGCCCACGTTTTAAATAAAGGCAGTGTGTGAGCACAAAAGCAAATTAGTTTTTTATCTTCGTCAAAGACTTCATTTTTATCACCATTGAAAATTCTGGTTTTTATCACCATCATCACATATCTGCATATTGAGAGAGAGATACAGAGAGTTTGAAGATAGTATGAGTTATTGGTTGCTATACTCAGACTTATATCGTTGTTTCCTGCAGGGGCAATTCGTCGTAGTCTCCAAGCACCCTATGGAGTACGATTATTGTCTTTAGGATATTGCTTACGACCAATCCTCGATTTTCATCTATTTCTGTTTAATTTGAAATTTCAATTATATTTGATTTCTCTATTTATTTCTGAATTTCCGTATAAGAATTCTAATTATTTTCATTGTAATCGTTTTTATTGCATTTAAGTTCTATTCGTTCTAATTTCATTGTACTGTTGGTTTATGAAAGCATCTTGTTCCATCACTACCTACAACAATCGAAAGACAATAACTATGGAACAATCTGCTGGATCAAGACTTTGCACGCTAAAAGACCTGAGAAGTTCAAAGGGGACAACTTTAAAAAATGGCAACAAAAGATGATCTTTTATCTGACCACTTTCAATCTAGCACATCTGCTGATGGGTGATATCCCTCCTGCACCGAAGGAAGGACAATCGAAGGATCTAGCATCGGCACGGGAAGCCTGGATTCATTCGGACTTCCTTTGCCGAAACTATATCTTGAACGGCTTGACAGACACCCTCTACAACGTCTACTCGTCGTTTAAGATGGCAAAGGAGCAGTGGCAAGCCTTGGAGAAGAAGTATAAAACTGAGGATGCCAGGACGAAGAAGTTTATCGTCGAAAAATTTCTGAAATACGAGATGGATGATAAGAACAAGTTAATCAGTCAAGTGGAGGAATTACAAATCATCTTTAACAACATGAAGGTCGAGGGGATGATAGTGAATGAACTGTTCCAAGTCGTGTCCATAATTGTGAAGTTGTTGCTGTCGTGGAAAGACTTTAAGAATTATCTGAAGCGCAAGCGTAAGGAGCTTAGCATGGAGGATCTGATAATTCAGCTGAGGATAAAGGAGGACAACCGAAAGAAAGAAAAGAAAGCAATATGGGCAACCTACGGAATGAAAGCTAACGTGGTGGAAGGAAACAGATCCAATCAACCGAACAAGGAAGAGATCGTCGAGCAGTGCTCAGAGAGGTAACTCAAATAAACGCAATAAGGGACAGTTGTTGGGTGTACGGTAAAGCCGGACACAGGGCAAAGGACTGTCGTTTTAAGAAAGATCAGAACGATGGTAATCAACCTCGTAACAGCGAAAAAATGAATCAAGCAAATATGATGGAGATTTGTGTGGTGGCTGACACCAAGGAATGGTAGTTTGACACTGGTGTGACGAAGCATGTTTGCCGTGACCGGAATGTTTTTTCAACTTATACAGAGGATGAGAAGGATGAAGTTCTCTATATGGGGAACACCTCAGAAGCTGCTGTTAAGGGAAAGGGAAAGGTTGTACTGAAGTTCACATCCGAAAAACAACTCACTCTCCTGGACGTCCTGCATGTGCCTGAAATTCGTAAGAATTTGATTTCAGAATCTCTTTTATATAAGAGTGGATTTAAACTTATCTTTGATGCTGACAAGTTTATTCTGACTAAGGGATGGATGTTTGTTTGGAAGGGTTATAGTTCTGATGGTTTTTTTAGACTTAATGTGTTTACTGTAACTCCTACTATTATTAATAATAATTCTACGTTTTCCGTTTATATCGCTGAACTGTCTAATATTTGACATGCTAGATTAGGACATGTTAGTTTTCGATCCTTACAACGAATGATTAATTTAGAACTTTTGCCTAGTTTTACTCTAGAAAAAGAAAATAAATGTGAGATATGCATAAAATTTAAATTTACAAGTAAATCATTTAAATCTGTAGAAAGAACAAATGTTCTACTTGATTTGATACATAACGATTTATGTGATTTAAAATTAACACCTAGTAGGGGAGGTAGAAAATACTTTGTTACATTTATTGATAATTTCAGTAAATATTATTACGTATATCTTCTTCTTTCAAAGTATGAGACTTTGGATATGTTTATGACATACAAGTCTGAAGTTTGAGCGATGTAAATTCATAATGCCTACACTATTAATTTGATAATCATCTTCAAATAATGAGGTGATTTTTTTTTTTTTTGCAAAATGAAAGCTTGAGCGACTTTGCCAAGGGATGAATTTCTAAAATTAATTTACACCATTTAACTTTGGTTTCCTTTTATTGGTGCTCAAGCATCTTTTTGTTAATAAAAAACCCTTCAACACAAATTCAGTTATAAGGATTTTAAGGTACACTTTTATTCTAAAAAAAATTTCGGGAGTGAATTGATTTTTTAACACACATAAAGAGGGTATATTATGATATTAATTCAAATGATTAATTAACAAGAGAGCTCAATTAAAATGACAAAAAAAAACAGGAGAATAGCAAAAGTGTTCAAAATTTATTTTTTTCACAAAAATGTCTGGTGGGTAAATTATTTAGTTATTAAATTACACGTGTAAATCTAACTAATTTATTTACGCATGTGTAATTGTTATAATTAAGTTAATGACATTTGGTCATTTTTTGTCTTTTTTACAAAAAAAATGTTTTGAAATTGTAATATGTATTCCCTTTTAATGCTCTTTATATTTTTAATAAGCAGAAATTACTATTTTTAATGTTTTTATTAGCTAGTTTATAAATTCCATCTAATAATTTTCAAAATTGTTTTTATCATTTATTTCAATTATAAAGACATTATTTTTTTTTCTTTTTTGTTTTTGCAACCATTATAAAGACATTCTTGTTATAAGTCCTAAAAAGTTATCCGCTAATTTTTATGGTTCAAGCTAGAAGTGTGTTGTTTTTGGTCATTTGGATTAAAAAAAGGAGTATTTAGGTATTGGGCCGAATGGGCTTTTTCTCTTTAAGATCTTTGACCGAATTGCATGAAATAAAGAGTATAAGCATAAACTAAGTTAACTTTTGTGACGTGTCGCGTCGAACTCAAGGGTTTGGATGATCTTTATTAAAGAAACGATATCTTTTTCCCCAAAACAATGTCGGACGGACGTGGTCATCCATCGCTATCTATCAGATCAGAAGGAGACGTTGCATTTATCGTAGCCGTACAGCAGCATGGCACGCTTCCTTGCCGCTCTGCCGGTGATGTAATATGAAGTGGTTAGCCAATTCGCCATGTCCCCTCTATGTCCACGAACCGTATTGCGCGCCACTATGCATGTTTGCTTGAGAACTTCACGCGCATCGTGGCGCTTTTGGTTATATTATTTTTTAGACTAAAATGTAAAATATATCAAAATATTCTTATATTTTAACTAAATTATAAAATATATCCTTTTGCAACATTTTTTTATTATATTTAACAACAGAAAAATTAACTCCATCTATTTTCACCAATTTTCTCCATTATTTCTCTCTATTTTTATTCATTTCCCCTCATTTTCACTTTCAATATATTTTTCAGATTTGATTTTTTACTTTCCTTTAATAATTTTTTTACTTTATTATTAAAAAAATCTGCTATTAAAAACATTTTCGTTAAAAAATTTCAATAAACTAAGTTATATTTTTTTTATTTTTTTCAATCATGAATAATACATTTGTAATTTATTTTTAATAGAAAATTATTGAAACTTCAGTTCAATATAAAATTTATTTTTAATAGAAAATTATTGAAACTTTAGTTTCAGTTCAATATAAAATTTAAAGGATGAATGAAAGATTTGAATTATATTTGTTATATAACAATCTTCACTACATGTCATGAATTTTTTATAGAGTTAAGTTCTGTCAAATGCTATAGAAAATATCATTAAAAAAATGAAAAGTCTTTTTACATAATTTGAAAATAAAAATAGATTTTGGAGAGATGATGAAGAAGTTACAAACTTATAGTAAAAATGAATTAATAATACAAAAACTCTCACAAAATTATCTAGGATTGCAACGATCTGAAATAGAAGTAACTTGTAAGTAGAACTACCCACCAAAAAAACCTCCAAGTAATAGGGATTATATTTTTAATCATATGAAAGAAACATATTTTTTGAAGAATAAAACAAAAAAATCCATTAAGTATGAATGAAGCAGATTTTTTAAGAATAAAAGAGATTTTTTAAAGAATAGAACAAAAAAAATTATTAAAGAAGAAAAAAATCAGATCTAAAAAATATGTTGAAAGTAAAAATGATGGTTTAAAAATGAGGAGAAAGGAAGAGAAATATTAGAAATAATTGAAGGAAATGGATGTAATTAATTTTTCTGTTAAATTTTAAAAACAAAAATCCTGAAGTGGTATGTGTTATAGTTTAATCAAAGTGTAAATGTATAAAAATATGAAAAAAAAAATATAGAGATATAGTTTACAATTTCATTAGAAATATATTTTATATTTTAACCTATTTTTTATGTGGTATGCCTTTCTGGGAGAATATTTTAGTTGAGAAAAATAAAAACAAAATTATATTTTTAGAAAAATATATTAAGAGGCTTCTCAATTTTAGAGCATAATTAATTAATTCGGATGAAAAAACAAAAAGTATTATTTGATAATTAAATAGTTAAACATTTGACTAAATTTAACCAATAATACGTAATATTTAAAAATTTAAATAGATTTTAAATGAATATTAAATATTTTTTTAAAATTTGACATAAAAATATGGTCATAAATTTTACAAATATATATTAATATAACAATATAATTATGAATATTAGAATAAAAAATCATTCTTAAAATATCATAAGCATTTTAATTCAATCATCCATTACAAAACAAGTGCAAACATTCACAAAGCAAGAGTTTTTTCAATTATAAACTAAGGACCAAATAGAACTTGAACAAGTTTGCAACGAACAAACAAACAAATAAACTCAGACATGAAAAAGAAGGGATGGATGAGCCCGTATAGATGTGAACACAGATAGCAATGAGAAAGATGGTGATACGGCCAAAGAAGAGGATGGTGTGAACAAGAATAGAAGCTCCACTTGTGTGCATATTCCAGAACTCAACACTTCTACCCCTCCCTGTTATCTGAAACAGCAGCCCTAGACTCAAAGCACACACAGCCCCACTGCTATCACCGCTGGCCCCCAATCCGCCATACCTCCTCCTCCTCCTCCTCTCGCAGCTGTGCGCGCGCGCGCGCGCACACACACACACTCAGAAATAGAAACAGAGAAGTAACATAGTATTAACAATACAATACCCAACTCTTTCTGAGAAGAAGGACCGAGAGAAGAAGGTTTTCAATTCCAATTTCTTAGAAAACAATCAAAATTCAGAGTATGAACAATCAAAATTCAGAGTTTAAACAAGCAAAATTGAGTTTAATCAACATGCAAGTTTATACCAAGCTCTAATTTTGAGATTCGAAGCTGTAATTTTAAATTTAATCAACATGCAAGTTTAATCAAAATTCAGAGAGATAAAGGAGAAGGTTTCTATCCCAACTCTAATGTTGAGATTCAAAGACCCGAGAAAGAGAAGAGTGAGAGAGAGATAAGTCCATACCAGAATCCAGATTACATTCACCGTGAAATCAGGCCAAGTTGCCGCTGAAACGCGAGAGAGAGAACAGAGGATTGAGAAGCAGTTTTCTCCGAGACAGAGATATGAATTTGGCCGTTTAATTCGCCGTGTATAATACGCCTATTTAGAAACCTTCTCCTTTATCTCTCTGAATTTTGATTAAACTTGCATGTTGATTAAAATTATTTATCATTTGTAGTTTTTTTTTATCAACTTTTGTTAATAAAATTATTTATTATTTGTAGTTTTTTTATCAATTTTTAATTTATTATTAATGATTATTTATAGATTTTAATTGCACTATTTTTTATATGTATAAATATATTATTTTATGCACTAATTAATTAACTATTTTATTAACTCATCAATAAAATTAAATCAACTATTTTTCTCATACTACACTAAAAACTAAAATAATTTTTTTACTTGCACTTTACAAATAAATTAAATGACAAATTGTTCAAAATTACATAGCAAAATTGTATACATTCTCTCTTAGCAACTACTAAAAAATCTTAATAATTCATTACGTGTTTGATTAAATTTTCTCTGATATCTTAAATTAATTATCATATAATTTTCTCTTTTATATATGAAAATAAATCTGATATAAGTAACCGTAATTTATATTAACACATTAAAATATTTAATAATACATAGTAGTTTTCCCGTTATATGTATTTTTCTTCAGTAGATATGTATACCATGGTTATCAATATCTTTCCGCTCCGGTTAGAACAGGTAAAATATTTTAGTTCTGTCATATGGACAAAATAGAACAAGGATGCAAATTTTTGTTATATTTTGGTTAAATACAATCTAAAACTAAATATAAATGATTGAAAGACCCTACATTCGTGGTTTCGTCCCCTAGGTTTGGTCCTCCACACAAAAAATGAGACGTGATAAACAATCCAGTTATATTATCCTTTATAAATTTAGTATATTTTTAAATATTGATAGTTTATAAATAATATTTATTTTAGGGTAGAAACTAATTTTTAATTTAAAAAAAAATTTTGATATTATTAACATGTATTCTAATCATTTAGATTTTATATTATGTATAGTTTATCTATCCTTAATTCAAAGTTAATACTTTATGTCATTCATTCTAATTAACGTGCATATCTTAATCTCAAAAAATGACCCCGAGATGAGTTGGCGGACGAGTCGGAAGGGACAAAAAAATCTCAAAATTTGATATCATGACTGTTTTGGTTCCACCAAGATCGAGATATTTTACGATACTTTTGTGAGGCTTTGGTCACGAAAAAAATAAAATATCAAAATCAAATAGGAATAATTGAAACAAATAATGATATTTTTGTGGGTAGAAAAGTAAAAGTTATTTTAAAAAATGTGTAGATGTGTTGTAAGATGAGAAAGTTATTTAGTAAAATAGATTTTTGTGAGAAAGAGGTAGAGAATATAATATGAGATTATTATTAATTTACTAGGTTAAATAATTTTATCATGACAAATAAAAATATTTATACAGACATACAAAAATATAAAAAAATAAAATTACTACATATTTTATCAGGGGAATACTCAACCCAAACATTTCCTAAGAGAATTAGGCTATAACATTTGCCCCAAGCCCTATAAGCTTCTGGTTCTGAGGCTCATAGGGATATGACATTTTGTTTTCTCATTGGTACGAGGATCTCGCACTGAAGTGAAATCTCATTTAATGAGAACAACTTTTAATTATTACTACATACGTCAAGTCTATCCCCACCGCCCATCAAAATTCTCCTTGGATTGTTGAGATTGCTTATGGCCCTTCATAAATAAAGATGGGTCTTCTCCCTATCTTGCCCTTCACTTCTCACTTTTTCACAAAATTATTTTTGGAGCTAAGATATCCTCGACTTCGAACTCTCATATTTCGTCCGTCACAGGGGTGGCTGGGGCCGCACCATTATGGACAATCCTGACGGGTGGAGGTATTTTCGCTTAGTGTCTGAGGTTGTACAGAGGTCTGGACCTTTGGCACGACTCTAAGCTCTGGCCAATGATGAAGCCGTGGTTGGTCACATACACTTGGTGGCCGCCATAGATATTTAAAAGTCAGGACTAAGGCGCCCTCGATAGGTTTTAGGTGCGCTCGCAGAATGCAGTGTGCGATTGCAGAATGCCGAGGCAGGCCCTCGAATCGTCGAGTGCTGTTGGGGGATGTTGAGGCGCGGTCACGAGGAGGTGCTCAGCGTGACTTGGACGCTAGGTTCATTGGCTTGCGTCGACCGAGGCTGCGGCTTTGCTGTCATCGGGATCTAATCGCATCGAGGCCAATGCTGTGGTGTCACAGGAAGTCGAGGCCGAGGTTGAGGTTGTGGTGTCGCGGGGAACCGAGGTCGTTGCTTTACGAGAAGCTGACCATGACGAGGTCGAGGTTGTT
Source organism: Datisca glomerata (assembly GCA_003255025.1). Lineage (NCBI taxonomy): Eukaryota > Viridiplantae > Streptophyta > Magnoliopsida > Cucurbitales > Datiscaceae > Datisca > Datisca glomerata. The sequence continues at coordinate 322,712 of QANY01006045.1, forward strand.
GCCGCTCCACAGGTTGAGCCAGAGAGTAGTGGCTTTAAAATTGACAAAATCAATGATATCAGTGACTGAGGAACAGCTTCTTAGCCTAAGGGAGAGATATTCGATTCCTGACTCTGTCACTCTTCGCTTGCCGCTTCCGGGAGAGCTTGCAAGTATACCTTCTCTAGGTGAGGCAGTCATTTGCAATCTCACTTAGTCGTTGGGGTACGTCTTCATTCTAATGATATTATAGAGTTACTCTTCATCAATTTAGATTTGCTCTTTGTCAACTTATTCTGAATGCTTATAGACATATACTAGGCCATTCTTCATTGTGGGTCCCACGGGGTGCTAAGTCTGAGTCCCCGATCAAAGATATTCATTCAGTTAAGAGGTGGTGCGTTAATTAGTTCTTCATGGCGTCTTACGAAATTTATTATAACTTCTACAACTTATTATGGAATTTTAAATTTATAACTTTTATCTACTTTATTTGATTTTAATATTGTCCACAGTTCAGTTTTAATGCTTTGATGGATATGAACTTTTATATTAATTTTTGGTTGTTTGTAATAAACTATCCTTGGATACAATCTTGTCAAGATTTTTCTCGTATGATTGATTTTAGACTCCATGTATTGTCGTGGGGCTCTGCCTTTGTACAATAATCGCGGTACGTCTTGTGTTCGTTTCTTCTTAAAGTGCACAAATCATTGCCAAGACTCTTCGTGGGGTTCAGTTGTTGGTAAGGGTGTTCACGTTTCGGTTCGATCGATTTTGTGGTGAAAAATTAAACAAAACTGAAACTTCGGTTGGACGATAAAACCGAACCGTGAATGCTAAAAGAACTAAATGAAATCGTGAATTTCGGTTCGGTTCTTCGGTTCATTATGATTAATTAAAAATTTAAATTTAAATCATTTTTAAATGATATTATTAAAAAATAATAATATAAAATCAAGATTTTATTCCGTTTTGATTCGGTTCGGTTTTATATAAAATTATATATATATATATTAATTTAATATTTCGATTCAGTTCGGTTCGAAAACCACCAAAATTCTGAATCAAACTGAAACTTCGGTTCGGCAATAAAACTGAACCAAACACATAAAAAGAACTGACAGAACCAGTCATTTTTGGTTCGGTTCAGTCGGTTCGGTTTCGTTTTGAACACCCCTAGATGTTGGGGGTTATGCCCTCAAATCATGTATATTGATATTTTGATATGAAATTTAATGATAATTACATTTTTCTTATAATTGTTCTATTAAATTATTGTTGAATAATTTATATAAATATCTAAAAATTTCATATTCATTAATGATGTTATGATCTTGTATTAGTATGAGAGAAGTAAGATCAAAGATAATGAATAAAATTACCAGCAACATATTAAAGTATGAAATATTTAATGAAAAGTTGCTAGTACGGTTCACTAAGTATTATGAATGTGTGTGATCTAGATCTTGATAATTGATGTTTATATTATATAATGAGATTTTATATGGCATGACCGATGATACTAATATATTTATCAAAGTGTCATTTATCATAAAGATTTAATACACATTAATTTGATGATTATATGTAGACCAGTCTCAATCCTGAGTAGTCATGAACTTTTATACATGTCTACTAAATCTTTTGATTCACTCCTTAAAGTTTGTTTGTAAAATAAGCTAGTGACTTTTATTTTGGAGATTCAGTGATGTGGATGACTGTGAACATTATCTTACAAGATTTGAAATCCAAGTTTTTCTAACGGATCGTATATCAATTCTCTAAAGTGTTAACTGTGGAACTAAATGATTATTGAGCTTAAATTTATAATAAGATTATAAATTAACTATTCACTAGTGAATTAATGTTACTTAAAGATCAATAGGTAATTAGAATGGTAAAATGATAATTTTGATCAGTTCTAATTTACGAACCAATAATTGGAGGATATAACTACATGAAATGATTATATCAGTAGACTATATGAGAATACTTTGTAAAAACATTCTATAATCACTAAGAATTCAATTTCATATTTTTAGTGGAGTAATAATAGAATTAATAAATAAAATTATTTAATTAAAGAGTTTAATTAATAATCTAGTTTATTGGAGGTTAGGATTACATGTTCATTGTCTCAAAGTCACATCTATACTACACATTCTAGAGTGTGAATGTTTCAGGACATGAGAAAATGACTGACTTACAAATAAATTTTAATTCTGGGGAAAGTATATAACTATGAGATAATTATATGTGATTAATTAATTAAATTATATATATGCAATTCTCAAAAATTATATATATAAATAATTATTGATTATTTTTTCAATTATCAATAAGTGAGACTGAAGATCTTATTTTTAAAATTAGTTAATTAAATTATTATTAGATAATAATTTGAATCAACTAAATATGTTAGTTGATAGTGATAATCAAATATGTTAATTTTGAATTAACTAATATCTAAATATTTATCTTATTAAAATAAATATTTGATTTGCAGTAATTTTCACGTGTTAATCACTTATTGAATAACAAAAATTGACATGGGCTACTGTAATACCACGTAACGCTACAATAGTGACGGTGCAACACTGTAGTGTCGCGAGACACTGTGCTACCTCGCGACACATTGCAGTTGTGCGCCATTATACAGTGGGTCCCACTACATTGGGTAATTTGAAATTAAATATTATCTATGTCATTATCTAGAAATATACAAATATTATTCTAATGGCATCAATCAGTGAATTAGTTTATCAGTTCATGAATTAGAGAATCGAGTTGAGAACATAACTGGTTAGAGTGATTTTCCTCTACAATTAAAAGTTAATCAAATATCTAAAAGAATAATCATTGCATTCTTTTATTGAATTATCTCACAAAAATCATTCTCAGTAAATCTTTAGATTTCATTTGTTGAGTACATTTAGAGACAAAAAAAAATGTATTGTAATATTTTACGTGCCCACACACGTCCTAATGCATTGAGGATTAACTTGACAGATCTTGGTGTGGATCTCGGAGTCTACTGATCGTTAGAACGATTTCATGGGACGTATGTTCGATCGGTTTTGCAAGGACGCTTGATTTAGGCTACAAGAGGTATTGAATAACAAAAATTGACATGGGTTACTGTAATACCACGTGACACTACAATAGTGAGGGTGCAACACTGTAGTGTCGCGAGACACTGTGCTGCCTCACGGCACAGTGCAGTTATTCTCCATTATACAGTGGGTCCCACTGCATTGGGTAATTTGAAATTAAATATTATCTATGTCATTATCTAGAAATATATAAATATTATTCTAATGGCATCAATCAGTGAATTACTTTATCAGTTCATGAATTAGAGAATCGAGTTGAGAACATAACTGGTTAGAGTGATTTTCCTCTACAATTAAAAGAATCAAATCTCTAAAAGAATAATCATCGCATTCTTTTATTGAATTATCTCACAAAAATCATTCTCAGTAAATCTCTAGATCTCATTTGTTGAGTACATTTAGAGACAAAAAAATGTATTGTAATATTTTACGTGCCCACACACGTCCTAATGTATTGAGGATTAACTTGAAAGATCTTGGTGTGGATCTCGGAGTCTACTGATCATTAGAACGGTTTCGTGGGACGTAGGTTCGATCGGTTTTGCAAGGACGCTTGATTTAGGCTACAAGAGGTATATGATTTATAACCTTGTATATTGTAGATTTAATGTAGAAATATATAATGGATCCTGATTGAAAAGAGTTTTCAATAAATATTTTTATTTTTTAAAAATCGTTGCGTCACGCTTGTTCTTTTTATCGAAAAAGATTTATTTTTATTAAATTTTTCAAACGCCTCTGTTGCACGTGCACTGCATTTTCGAACAATTGGTATCAGAACAGTGATTAAATATTTATATATTAAATGTTGTGTGATTTTTTTGCATTAGTCATTATGAGATATGTATGAATGAATGAGTGATATGTTTTTTGAATGTATAGAAAATAATGGATCATTAATTATATGTTGATTATTGGGTTAGGTTTTGTTCTTTTAATTTTTTCCTAGACCTTGTGTAAGCCGTTTTGGGGCGTAAAAATTTTTGTAATTTTATTTTGAATATTTATTATAATTATTTTGATCGTGAGAAGACGAAGAATGCATGAGACGAACGATGGAGGAAAAAGAAAAGAAATAGGAATTTAGAATTCCAACGCTGGCACCGAAAATTGAATTTTCGGTGCTGGCGCCACCGATTTTTGAAAATCGGCAATGTCGCCGGAATTTTCTATTCCAGTGACATCGTCAGAAAATCGGAGGCGGCTATGGCTGTCCGGCGGTGATGGGCAGCGGTAGGAGAGTTCTTCGCACAAACTACAAAGAATTTCTCATGATGATGATAACACATATCTTTGGCATCTTAGGTTAGAACATATTAATCTAGATATGTTAAACATGTTAACAAAGCATGATAATTTGAGAGAACTAAAAGTTGAAACTTTTAATGTTTGTGAATCCTGTCTAGAAGGTAAAATGACCAAAAGACATTTCACAGGAAAGGACCAAAGAGCCAAGGAACCACTTGAGCTAGTGCATAGTGATGTTTGTGGACCAATCAATGTACAAGCTAGAGGTAGGTATGAGTATTTTGTCACTTTCATTGATGACTACTCAAAATATAGTTATAGTTACCTAAGGCATAGAAAGTCTGAAATTTTTAGAAAGTTTAAAGACTTAAAGGCTGAAGCTGAAAAGCAATTATGTAAATCATTGAAAACTCTTCGATCCGATAGAGGTGGTGAATACTTTAATTTAAAATTCAATGATTATTTGTTGGAGTGTAGAATCTTATTCCAACTCATATAACCTGGAACACCATAGCAAAATAGTTTTACAGAAAAGAGAAACCGAACCTTATTGGATATGTTAGGTTGATGTTAAGCTACTCCTTACTATCATTTACATTTTAAGGATATGCATTACACATCATACATTTTGAATGTAATGCCCTAAGTACGTAAGTAAAACACCTTTATAGTTATGGAATGGCTCCAAACCTAGTTTGCGTCATTTCTGTATATGAGGGTGTCCAGCTCACGTTCTTAGACCCAATACCGGAAAGTTATACTCAAGATCTGAAGTATGCATATTCGTAGGCTATGTTCGAGAGAGTAGCCGAGGGGGGGGGTACTTTTATAGTCATAACGATCAAAATATGTTTGTGTCGGCAAATGCAACCTTCCTTGAGCGTGACTATATGCAAAACTACAAACCTTGTAGCAAAGTATTTCTCTAGGAACTTGCGGCTGATGAGATCAGACCACCTTCAATTTCTACTGATAAACGAAAAACCAGAAAAACCACAGTTCCTGCAAAGGAAACCCCGGTGCAACGTCTAAGTGGGAAGATTGTGAGATAACTAGTACGCTATAAACAAGAGGCACACGTCCTAGTGTCAGACACTTGTAAGGATGATCCATTATCTTATGAAGAAGCAATGGATGATCCTAAAAATGAGGAATGATAAGATGCCATGAACCAGAAAATGGTATCTATGTATTCCAATTTCGTCTGTGAACTTGTAGATCCATTTGAAGATGTCATGCCCATTGGATGTAAATGGATCTTCAAGAAGAAAATACGTGCAGGTGAAAAAGTAGAGACTTTCAAGGCACGGTTAGTAGCCAATGGATATACATAAATGAAGGGAGTCGATTATGAAGAGACATTCTTCCATGTGGCCATGCTAGTTTTGACTATGAGATATGACAATTAGACGTCAAGACAGCTTTTCTAAATAGCTCTTTTGAAGAAAACATCTATATAAGACAACCAGAAGGGTTCATACAAAGGGGAAATACCAGAAAATATGCAAGTTGCTTAAATCTATTTATGGATTAAACCAAGCATTTAGATCTTGAAATCTTACATTTGATGAGATTATAAAGTCTTATGACTTCTAGAAAAATGTTGACGAATCCTATGCTTATAAATAAATCGAAGATGAGATAGTGGTTCTGTTAGTTCTTAATGTTGATGATATTCTACTTATTGGGAATGATGTAGAAACTCTGTCAAAAGTAAAGAGGTGGTTAGTTGAGAAATTACAAATGAAAGATTTGGGAGAAGTTGTGTTCTGGGCATCCAAATCCTAAAGGTAGAAAGAACAAGCTATTAGCACTTTCTTAGGAATATTATATTGATAAGATGCTGGAGAGATTCTCTGTGGAGAATTTCAAGAAATGTCAACTACCGACTATACATGAAATTGTCCTCTCCAAGGAACAATCTCCTAAGACACCTTAGGAGGAATAAGATATGAGAAAGGTATCATATGCTTCAGCAGTTGGAAGTCTCATGTATGCCATGTTTTGTATGAGACCTGGCATCTGTTATGCAGTGAAAATTGTCAGTCATTATGAGTCAAATCCAGGTTTGGAATATTGGATTGTAGTAAAGCACATTCTAAAGTAACTAAGGAGAACGAGAAACTATATGCTTGTTTATTCAGGTGGAGACCTGAACCCCACTAGATATAGTGATTTTCAATCAGACAGAGACAGTCGACATCTAGATCAGTATTCACTCTAGGTTGATGAGTTGTAGTCTGGAGAAGTATTAAACAATCCTGCATTACAGATTCCATAATGAAAGCTGAATATATAACGGCCTGTGAAGTTGCGAAAGAAGCGGTATGGCTTAGAGAGTTCTATACTAATCTGGAAGTAGTTCAAGATATGGACAAGCTACTGATCCTGTACTATGACAACAGTGGGGCGATAGCGAATTCCAATGAATCGAGGAGTCACAAGAGGGGCAAGCACATAGAGAGGAAATATCATCTTGTAAGAGTGATGTTATCCCACCATTTTGTAATACTTTACAAAATATTAGTCCCATTTTCAAAAATAATTTTCAATTTTTAATTTTCCAACATACTTTAACTTTGATAAACAAATTAGCGAGTAATTAGTAAATTGATTTATTTTTAAAATAATTTTAAAATAAAGACAATTATACAAGTGTTGAAAAAGTTACCAAATTAAATTAAAATTAAACAGGGGATTAAAATTGATTTTGAAATCATATTTCAAAATTTGAATTTCAAAAACCCTATGTTTCCTAAAATCATGAGTTTCCAAAACTTGTAGGTTTCATAATTCGATTAGCACTCTACCGTTCAAGGGACAACACATGGCAGCAACAGCGAACAGTGAACAATACCAGCATGAACAGTATCACTGGTGAACAGTACCAGCATGAACAGTAGCGTGAATATCAATACAACAATTACACTTAACTAACTTAAGTGACCACTTATCATATACAAGTGTAGGAAATATGTCTTGGCACCAAAACACATTTTAGTCCGACTTAGTTCAATTTTCTATTCATGTTCTCTGAGCTAATTCTGAGACCGATTGGACCCACATGAACAAAGCTTAAGATTCAAATATCCCGTGAATTTATCTCCATAAATTCCTGACCTATTTAATCAAGATATCGTACGACTCCATTATTGGTTCAATACCAAATCAACTCTCGATTCATGCGCGCTACATTTTTTGTTGGTGTAAATAAACTCTATTTATTTTCACGGTCCATAAAATATTTTAACATAACACCCATAGTGAATATTAGTAACAAGTGTGGAATGTACAATTACCATTTCATCCTCTATTGTTATTATTTTCTTAACTCCTTTATTTACTGTGAATAAGAAAGACATTATAGTGAATTGTCTCGTACAGGTCACAAGTCTTATTTAATGACTCATTTCATCGAATACTTGACCAAGTTAATTTATTCACACAACCATCAATAAAGCATAAGGAGATATTGTTGCTTTCGTAATTCAATCACGAATTTTCATATCTGTGAATCAAGTAACTCCTACTTAATTAAATTACAATCCCAACAACCGAGGTGTTGCACGCCAATTCGTACTCACTCATTTGACATATCACAGATTACAACTAACTAAGCCAAGTTATGTATTCACCTCAGATTAAGGTGATTACGAAAATACACTTAAAGTGTAACAATTAGATTTATAGTTAGGTAAATGGCTTTAGGCTCTAAACTAATTTGTCACCGGTCTATTCAACATGTATAGGTTAACCATTTGAGTCTCCACTCTTATGCCCCAAGACTGAGATCCAACGGTTCAACCTAACAGTCGTAATCGGATTTGATTGCCTAGTCGATCCTAAGCCTGCGAATATCATTCTGAATTATTTCAGAAGAGTTCATCTGGAGACGTTTCTGTCTTCACTCTTCATTCATTGACAATAGTTTCAGGAATTGAGTAATTTATAAACACGTTTTAATATGAAATAAAACTTTTAATTTATTCATAAAAAATTCAGTAATACAATTGTCTGAGAAATAACTAAATAAAAATAAATAATTATTACATGCTATTTTATGGACATATTTCGACAAAAAGAACGTTGGGCCGCAACTGGGATGAACCTTTCAGAGTCACACGAATAGTAAAATGAGGAACTTACAAGCTAGAAGACACCAAAGATAACACCCTCCAACACCCTTAGAATATCGAGCATTTAAAATTGTACTATCCTTGGTGTATGTGATATTTGTCAATTCATATGACAAAATATTTCTTCCTTAAAAAGTATTTGTTTAAGTTCGTCCTCACCTTGACCAAGCGGGCAGATGCCGAACCCCACGGCAGTGCGAGTTTTTGAAAACTAACGTGTGCTCTTCTAAATGAAAGCGAACACAAGACACGCCATGACCAAACACATAAAGGCCGAATCTCATGAAAGCGCGTAATGTCCAAAAATTAACTTGTGCTCTCCTGATATAAGCGAACACAAGACAGATCGTATAGAAACTGAAACCCACGACAGTGTGAGGAGTCTGACAATAACTTGTGCTCTTAAAAAGTAAGCAAACACAAGACGTCTCATGACTATTGTACAAAGGAGGAACCCCACGAAAATACATGGAGTCTAAAATCACTTCTACCGGAAAAATCTTAACAAGTCCTATCCAAAGATAGTTTATTACAAACAAACAGAAAACAATATAAAAGTTCAGATTCATCTAAAGCATCAAAAATGAACTGGGGGCAATACAAATATCAAATATAATAGATAAAAAGTTAAGAATTTAAAATGTCATAATAAGTTATAATATAGTTCACAAAACCCCATGAAGAACCAATTAACGCACAATCTCTTTTTAGCAGAATGAATATCATTGATCGGGCACTCAAACTTAACACCCAGGGGGAAAAGTAATAGCTCCTCACGAAATAAGGGTTGTGCTTCAATTGAAATAAATATTCAACAATGCAAAAGTAAAAATTCGAGTACAATAAGTTTGCCCACAATGAAGAAATGCCTTGTATATGTCTACAAGCATTTAAATCCAGCTGACAATGAGCCAATATAAACTAATGAAGAGTCATTAAAAAGAATTCGTACCCAATGGCTAAGTGAGATTAGCAAATGGCTACCTCGCCTAGAGGAGGTGTGCTAGCATTCTCTCCCAGAAGCAGCAAGCGAAGAATGACAGAGTCAGGAATCGAATATCTCTCCCTCAGGCTAAAAAGATCTTCCTTAGTCACTGGTTTCTTGATTTTTTTTCAATTTTAAAGCTGTTATTCTCTGACTCGGCCTTGGTCTTGCGGGCAAGATGACCAGAACCCTATGGAACGTCGACAGCCTTAGCCTCAACATGGTCAGTTCCTCGGCCTTGGCCTCAGCTTCCCGCGATACCACAACCTCAGGCTCAGCCTTAGATTCCCGTGACACCACATAATCAAATTTGATGAGATTAGCTCCCTATAACACTCAACACAATGCAAGATAATGACCTTAGCGTTCAAGTCATGCTGAGCACCTCCTCGTGACCATGCCTCTGTTGGGAGTTATGCCCTCAAAGCATGTGTATTGATATCTTGATATGAAATTTAATGAGGATTATATTTTTCTTAAAATTGTTCTGTCAAATTATTGTTGAATAATTTATACAAATATCTAAAAATTTCATATTCATAAATGAGACTATGATAGTACGAGAGGATTAAGATCACAGATAATGAATAAAATTGTCAGCAACATATTAAAGCATGAAATCTTTAATGAATGGTTGCTAGTACGGTTCACTAAGTATTATGAATACATGTGATCTGGATCCGGATCATTGATGTGGATAGACATCTTACCGAATGTACTTTATATAATGAGATTATATATGTTTGGGCCGATGTGAATTAATATTTTTATCAACGTTCCGTTTGTCATAAAGATTTAATACACATCAATTCGATGATCATATGTAGAGTAATCTGAATCTTGAGTAGTCATGAACTCCAATGCATGTCTACTGAATCTTTTGATTCGCTCATTAAGATTTGTTTAGAAAATAGGCTAGTGACTTTTATTTTGGATGTTCAATGATATGGATGACTATGAACATGATCTTACATGATTTAGAATCCAAGCTTTCTTAATGGATCGTATATTGGTTCCCTTAAGTGTTAATTCTGGAACTGAATGGTTATTAAACTCAAATTTATAATAAGATTATAAATTAACCATTCACTAGTGAATTGATAGTGCTTAAAGATTAAGAGGTAATTAGAAGAGTAAAACGGTAATTTTAATTAGTTCTAATTTATGAACTAATAATTGAATGACAGAACTACGTAAATGATTATATCAGTAGACTACATGAGAATACTTTGTAAGTACAATATGCAATCTCTAAGAGTGTAATTCCATATTTATAGTCGAGTAATAATGTAATTAATAAATAAAATTATTTAATTAAATAATGATTATATTAGTGGGCTACATGAGAATACTCTGTAAATAAAATCTTTAATCTTTAAGAGTGCAATTTTATATTTATAGTGGAGTAATAATGTAATTGATAAAATAAGATTATTTAATTAAAGAATTTTAATTAATAATCTCATTTACTAGAGCTTAGAATTATAGGTTCATGGTTCCCAAGTCACATCTGTACTATGCAATCTAGCATGTGAATATTTCAGGACATGAGAAAATGACTTACTTGCAAATGAATTTTTATTCTGGGGCAAGTACATAATTATGAGATAATTATGTGTGATTAATTAGTTAAAAATTAATTATTGAATTATTTATATATATATAAATATAATTTTCAAAATATATATATATATATAATTATCGATTTATCTTTTAATTATCGATAAGTGTGACATAATATCTAATTTGTGAAATTAGATAATTAAATTTATTATTAGATAATAATTTGGATCAACTAAATCTGTTATTTATAAAATAATAGATAATTTAGTTGATAGAGATAATCAAATATGTTAATTTTGAATTAACTAATATCTAGATATTTATTTGACCAAAATAAATATTTAATTTGCAGTAATTGTCATGTGTCAATCATTGATTGCGTTTCAGATATTGACAGGGACTATTGTAGTGCCCCGGGCACTACAATAGTGTGTGCGCAACACTGTTGTGCTGTGAGGTACTGTGCTGCCTCACGACACACTACAGTGCCATGTGGCACTGTAGTTGTGTACCATTATACAGTGGGTCCTGCTTTTTTGGGTAATTTGAAATTACATATTATTTTTAATTTTTGATCATCTCTAAATATCTGATACGCCATTATGTAAAATATGATATAAATTTTATTCTAATGATAAGAGATTGATCATATGATCAGTTAAAAAAATCAGACAATGAATCCATCAATCAAGAGTTGAGAGAATAACACAATTCTAAATGTGTGAATTTTCTACAGTTAATAGTTAATCGATTTTCTAAAAGAATCATCGTCACGTTCTTTTAGAGAATCGTCTCACAAAAATCATTCTTAGTAAAATCTATGGATCTCATGTGTTGAGTATATCTAGAGACTATAAAAGTGTCTTCATTATATTCTATGTACCCACACACGTCCTAGTGCGTTGATGATTGACTTAGAATATTTTGGTATGGATCTTGAAGTCTGCTGATCGCTGGAACGATTTTGTGGGAATTGAGAATCGATTGATTTCGCGAGAACGCTTGATTTAGATTACAAGAAATATATGATTTCTAATCTTGTATATTGCTAATTTAATATATAAATATATTATAGATCCTGACTAATTTAAAAGAGTTTTCAATAAAAAAATTTGTTATTGTAGAGTTGCGCGATTTTGTTTTATTAAAAGATTCAATTTTTATTAATTTTTTTTAAAAAAATGGCCACGCGCCACACACTTCCGCTGCGACGTCTAACCATAGTAGTCAATTTTGTTTCGGTTTCCATTTCAGTTTTATGGAAAAAGGAAACGTTTCGGATATTTCGGTGTTTCAGTGCGCCATTTCAGAAAAAATTTCGATCATCTAAAATAATATTATAAAATTTATTATATATAATATAACTATGAAAAAATTGAATCAATAGATTATACCATGGAAATAATACGTAATTACCATTAAAATTCAACAAACATCATATTATGACATTAAATGTAACAAAAACATCATATTTAATAGCATTATCATCATGAAACACACAAATATTTAACATCGCAACTAATTTATTTGAGTTTCATCATCATCATATTCATTAAACTTTGTAATTCAGGAGTATCTCCATCAAACCAATCCCACCATACCTATGCAAAAAACATGTTGAGAATAAATTAAATTAATACAACATAAATTTATAGGAGTATTTCGGCCGAAACAGACCAAAACAAGCCTAAATTATGGGCGAAAAATTACAACCCCCCATTTCATTTCGGTTCCTCGCTGGAACTGAAATGTTTCGGCCATTTCTGCCGAAACAAAACAAAATTGAGAACTAAGCATCTAACAACCTTAGCGTCCCCCAACGACGCTTCAATAGTCCAATGGCTTGCCTCGACATTCTACGAATGCACCCTGTCGTTCCACGAACACCCCTCGGCACCCAATGAGCGCGCCTCAATCTTGACTCTTAAAGATATATGACAGTTTCCAACCGCGCCGTGTCTGACACCAACCAAAGCTTCACCACAGTCCAGAGCTAAGAGTCAGGCTAAACGTCAAGACCTCCACGCTTCCTTGGACATATCGAAAATACCTCTGCCCATCAAAATCATCGGCAAGGACACCGGCCCAAACTCCCCCATGCACGAATGAAATATAGAACTCTTGATCTCATCAACCAGACCCGAATCTTTGGACTCATAGGAAGATTTTGAGGCATCTGAGTCCGTCGCCGATGACATCTTAGCTCTAAACATTAATTCTTTGAAAATGTGAGAATTGAAACGGCAAGAAGGGGGGAAGACCCCCTTTAATTATAAATATTCATAAGTAATCTCAACCATCCAAGGATAATTTTAATGGGCAGTGGGGATAACCTCAACGTACGTAGTAATAATTAAAAGTTGCCCTCATTAAATGAGAGGCCACTTTTGTGCATAAATCCCCGTACCATTGATAAAACAAAATGTTAGAGCCCCATGAGAGTAGGAATCAGAAGCTCATAGGACTGGTGGGTAAATGTTATACCATAATTCTCCTAAGGCAACAATTTTGTGGGTATCCGACCAGGCCTATGGTAAGACATCCAAAACATTTGTGGCCCAATGCAAATAAAAAACAATAAGTAAAGAACGACATGAGTAAGGTTCCTTGGCTTGAGTATGCTCATGCCGGAGTTAGGAAAAAAAGGCCTCCGCATAAAGATGTCAACGCCAAAAATAATAATCTTCGACCTAAATGCCGAGGCTTCATAGTCAACAAAAGGCGAGAAGCCTTGGCATTTACGTTGAGGCTTTATGAGCAACATGCCTCAACATTTATGCCAACTCCTAGTGCATACCTCCGCATGAACATGCCAAGGTATGAAGAAAGACGTCTTGGGCAATGAGCAATGAATTCCTAGTTTAGAGCTAAGATGTCCTGCCAGTAGAAGATTACCATTGTAAGATGAGGGTTGTCGTAAGACAACCAATGGGTGACGAATTCCCCTGGCACACCAATGGGCTGAGGCTAGGGTCTGAAAGCACTTCGAGGCAACACCCATTGTAGGATGAACAATAGATTTTCCCGATCCCCTGACCTCCCATTGTCACTTAATCGCTACGCATTCCTTCAAGTATCCTATTTGAATCAGATCTTCAATTTCTTGCTTGGGGTCGTGGAATTCGACTGTGAGATGCCTATGATCATTGTGGAATAACAAATATTTGCTATTATCCTTTCCTTTAGGTTGCCCCTTAGTTTCTTCAGCCAGTAGAGTAACCTCTTATCACTTATAGCCATGAGTATTCTATCGTGAGGGGAATTGAGTGGTGTCAAGTTGATGAATCTATCAACCCTCAGTTGCTTGAACTTATCATGATCTACAAGCCCCGGGTCTTCCTAGGCCTTCCTCTTATTAAGGAGTCGGCTAAAGTATTTTATATCTTCATTAGGTATTTCCTTTCCTCTGTTCTCCTCACGGTCAGTGCATTGTCCCCCGTGGGTTGATCGAAGCTCAGTCACAATCATGTACTTATGGGCTCTCCTTAGTAGTTTCACAGAGCTTGTAGGAGTAGAAGTAATGAAATCAATGGCGTTTTCAAGAAGTGATTGCATATCTTTAACCGTGACAACTACACTTATATGAGTAGAATTAATGAAATCAATGGTGTTTTCAAGAAGTGATTGCACACCTTTAACCGTGACAGCTACACTTATTTATAGTGTGGTCTTATTTATTGGGGCTTGGGGTATGTGCACAATTTATTATCAATCTTCCAATAGTATTTTATCTTGTTCTCCTCCTCTAGTGGGGTGTTGCCCTGGAGTGCTTTCAGAACTTGACCTCAGCCTATTGATGCACTAGCTGTACGATCTGATGAGGACTGATGTCATATGTTAGTTCAACCTGTTATTGTATTAGGATATAGAGGCTTTGAGTTTAACTATTGGCTCTTTAGTATTATATGCTCTATTAAAGTCAGACTTATTAACGCCTAATTCCAGGTGTCAGGTACGATGTTACTCGCGTCGGCTTCTGATTGGTCAGGATGTAATTAATGCTACTGATGACACACTATGTCACTGGCGAGATTCACACCCCGGCCAATCCCCGGCTACCATTAGAGGGTTCATATGGCCTTAGACTCCCTTCCTCTTATGGCCTTCTGTGGACTTAGGTGTTTCTGGTGACCTGCTTTGGTTTTGGTAGTCTTACGATACTAATGAAGTCCCTATTTTACTATGGTAATCTTCTACTGGCGGGACATCTTAGCTCTAGACTGGGAAATTGTCACTCATTGCCCGAGACCTATTTCTTCATACCTCAGCATGTTCACGCTGAGGTTTGCATTGGACCTTAGCATAGATACTGAGGGCGGTTGCGTATGAAGCCTCAACATAAATGCTGAGGCTACTTGCCTCTGAAACCTCTGCTCTATGTCGAGGTTTCTGACTCCTGAAGCCTCAGCTTTATGCCGAGGCTTTGTTGCCTATGGACCTCGGCTTGCCTATGCTTCTTGCCTTTGACCTCAATATCTTTATGTCGAGGCCTCTTTTTCCTAGCCTAGACATGAGCATACTCATGACAACACACCTTACTCGTGCTGAGGCCGTTCACTTGTTGTTTTTTATTTGCATTGAGCCCTCAAAGCTTTGGGCGTCTCCCAATGGGTCTGGGTCGAGATATCAACAAAATTGTTACCTTGGGATAATTAGGATACATAATCGATATATCTTTTATGTAGTATTTGTAATTGCCATCTGACTAATTATGAAAATTAGAGAAAATTAATGATGACAAATACAAACAAAGCTATACAAATAAAAGTAAACTTGGATGAAAAATCAAAATTCAAAAATTGGACCAAGAAAACAAAAGCAGTTGTTAACGAAATTGAATTTGAAAAACAAATAAAAATATTCTAGAAATTTTCACCTCAAAAAACGAAAAGAGTAGTTGATAAGGAAATTAAAATTAAAAAAGTTAGAAATATGTTAATCACTGCTATATTAAAAGGGGTTTAATGGGGAGAAACTTTTGATTTTCACTTTTACCCTTTGAGGTCCACTAATATAGTATAAGATTAATTTTTTTATATTTAATTTTTTCATAATTCTGTTAACTAATTATTCTTTTACTAATACTTTATAAAATATTGTATTTTATATTATTATGCTATTAAGAATGGAATGTAAATCATCATATATAAGATTTTAGAGATCCTTACATTAGCAATATTATTTCAGTCAATAACAATGAGTTATCTTATATTACGATATAAATTTGTTAGGATCACGTGTTTTTTAATTAAAAAACTCTTGTAGATAATTTATCATCTCAAGATGGTGTATGACTTATTCAAATTTTCTTCTATTTGTAATAGTTCATTATAAATATACCATTTCCAGGTGACACACGACCTATTCAAATTTCTTTTTATTTGAAATAGTTTAACTGTGAATATGAGAAAATTACTATTATTATTTTTTTTGTTTTAGATTTACAACATTTTGAAAGCTACTGTATTTATTTTAATATTAATAATAATTTTAAAACTTATTGTATAATTTAAAAACATTTCAACATGTGCGAAGTAGTGTTTTTCAACTAGTACCCATAAAATTTTCATGTTTGACATTTGCCAAAAAAAAACTAAGAGAGTAAATAAATGTATTAACTAATTATTCTTTAAGGCCCACTAAATATAGAATAAGATTAAGTTTTTTATATTTAATTTATTTATAATTCTATTAACAAATTATTCTTTTACTAATATTTTATAAAATATTGTATTTTATATTATTATGCTATTAGGAATGGAATGTAAATAATCATGTATAAGATTTTAAAGATCCTTACATTAGCAACATTTTATTTCAGTCAATAACAATAAGTTATTGTTTATTTGCAAGACTTTTTTTGTTGTTTACATGAATCACTATTTTAGACTCATGATTTTTTAGTTTAATAATATATGTAATAATTTTTAATTTTCATTATCCATAATAAAATATTTTATCATATTTAATTTTTTCTCCTCGAATAATTTTTTTAATTCATTTTCATCTTATCTTACGAAATAAATTTGTTAGGATAATGTGTCCTTTAATTAAAAACTCTTATAGATAATTTATCATCTTGAGATGGTGCATAACGTATTCAAGTTTTATTCTATTTGTAATAGTTCATTATAAATATGTCATCTCCAGGTGACACACAACCTATTCAAATTTCTTTTTATTTGCAATAGTTTAATTGTGTGTATGAGAAATTACTATTATTATTTTTGTTTTAGCTTTACAGCATTTTGAAAACTAATATATTTATTTTAACGTTAATAATAATTTTAAAACTTATTGTATAATTTAAAAAAATTTCAAATTGTGTGAAACACATGTTTTTCAATTAGAACCATAAAATCTCCATGTTTGAAATTTGCCTAAAAAACTAAGAAAGTAAATAATTGAGATAAAGATGAACTCTCAAGAGAAGCCATTTTGGAAGCTTCTCTAAGAATATATATTTACGTATGTTATTTGTAATGTTTGTTACAATATCTATTAATTGATTAATAATAACATTTGAAGAATCGGAATAAATATAATCATCAATAACTATATAAAATATGATGTTATTACTATGTTTACAAGTAATACGAACGTATTTGCTCCATTAAACAATAGCCTTATTTACTCTATTTATTATGTTTCCGACTTATGTAATTCATGTAAACAAATTATTTTAAAGGAGATTCAAAATGAAGTGATTAAATATTAAATTAAATAATCATTTGATTTAGGAAACTAGATAGAAAATTAATTGCACACTCCAAAAATTTTGGTTTCCTAAAATAAAGGACAGATATTAATTGTCTCAAAAAGAGTGTAATGACAATAATAAATTATGGTCACAAAATGTTTATAAACTTTTTTTTGTCAAAGCAAAATGTTTATAAACTTAACTGTATTAAAAATGGTTAAAAATCATAAGCCATTCTACTTAGAATTGTTAAAACAAAGTCTATAAATTTGTTGTGCATAACGAGTATGAGCCGCCTTAAGAAATTGGTCCAAGGCCAATGTCAGGTAAACTGCCTGGGTTCGAGTGGCCGGCCCAGTCCAGATTCTTCTGTTCGACAGAAACGAGGTCTCCGCTGACAAATGGCGCCTATGTGGTGTCGTCCGTTATGAATCACGATCACGGTTCATCGTCAACCGTTAATCTCCATAAAGTTTCGTAGATATCGAAATCTTTGGCTAAACTGCGAGCCCGTTGATTGCCGTTCTTGGCTAGTGGGGCTCACAACAATCAAAGGTAATGGCCAATCAGTCTCTACTCCTTCCTGAACTATGTATGCATTTCAGTGTTATTGTCAAATTCGAAGAATTCTCTTACATTTGTTCCTTGGTTCGGTCGCCCAGAAATTGGAAGAAAATGGAGAAGTGGTGACTTCGGTCAACAACAACTGTTCAGCTTAGATCAGCTTGAGTGGAAGTTGTTGCTTTCTCATTTGCCAACTTCTACAGAAAGTTGGATTCGTAGTGCGGTTTCTCCTTTCTTTCAAGGTTTTAGGTTTATGTGGTTGCAGATATTCACTCTTCATCTGAGTTTTAGTTGTTTTGAGCTTAATTCTTATATCTTCCTGCAAATTTGTAGTTCAAAGCGTAAATACTCTACCCAGTTAGTCGGGTTTAAGGTCGCGCTTAGTCATGGCTGTAAATGTTGATGCTCAACAGGAACTGTTACCACAGAAAAAGAAACCACCTTCCGAGGATGAGAAGAGGTATCTGTTTTTTCTTTCCCCGAGTGTCGGTTCCTTTTCACACTTGATTAGTTGATTTTCCCGGAGTGTTTGCATAGTACATGGTGAGTTACTTCCCTTCAATTTATTTTGTTTATTTTTGAATCAAAGGAAGATGAAAATTGTGCCTGGAAGCTTGATGAAAGCTTTGATGAGGCCAGGAGGTGGTGAATCACATCCTTCAGATGATGATCAGGTTTCATATGTGTTTATTATAGACCTATTAGCAAGAGTCACAAATTTTCTTTTTTCGTGCTCAAGTCTACTACTAAGTAATCACATTGAAGATTTTTTGAATAATTGTATGTGCAAGAGTGTTTTCTTTAGCCATATGGTTTACTTGTTACCAGTATTCATCATGAATCATCCCAATGATATTGTAATTGATTTGTAGATTATTTATCATCGCACCATACGGACATTGGATGGAGTTGTTGTTGAATCCACTAGGTCAGAATGTGGGGGTGAGTTGATTAAGTGACTCCTGTCATTTCTGCATATGTTATCTTTATAATGTTGGTTGCCTTTTGGGCATATCCAGTGGACTGAATATCATGCTTCCCATGACAGGTAAGGGCATTCCTGTTAGACATGTTTTGGGAAAAAGCAAGATGCTATTGGGACTGCTAGAAGGAATTCCAACAATGTTGAAGGGTGAAGTAGCAATGGTACGTTTTTTTTGTTAGCTTTCTAAATTCAGAATTTATATTGTCTTTGGGGGGGGGGGGGTCTAAGCATGGTTTAGTTTCCATCATCCAATGGATTGTTTATGATACTTGACAAGCTTGAGGACAAAATATCATGCTAGAAATGTAAGTATTTTCTCTAACCAGATCTTCGTATATGCTTCAGTTCAAGATGAAACCTTCAATACACTATGGTGAGGAGGACTGCCCACTTTCGGCTTCTGATAGCTTTCCGAAGGAGGACGAACTACATTTTGAGATTGAGTTGATCGATTTTTCTAAAGCCAAGGCAAGAACGTCAAGTTGAAAGTTTTTAGATTGACTAGTTTTGGTGAAATGTTGAACTCTTCTCAAGGTGGCTGTTGACTCTTCTTATTAAATGTATTTCGTGATGTCCTCAGTTTTTACAAATATAGGCTCATTGATGTTAATGATTGCGTTTTTGAAAATTCAGAACTCCCATCTTGTTTACATACATATTTGCCTTGTTCCATAATCCTTGGAACGGAATAGGTTGAATTTAGGGAAGCCAATATCTAAATGATTGTTGATTCTCTTAATGTACTTATTACCTGTAACTTGACATTTCTTATCGTTTATTTTACAGGTTGTAAGTGATGATTTGGGGGTTGTGAAGAAGGTACTGTCAAAAGTGGTTTTAGCAAACTTCAATCCACTTTTAATTATTTTGGCGTTGGTATTTGGACATAACTAGGAGCTAATGATACGATTGGACGATGAATTTTGAAACTTTCACTAAATGGGACCTTCTTAAGGGTGTTTTTAACAGTTTCAATAAAAATATCTGAATGTGGGAATCCTGATATTTTCCAGTTTCACATATAAGTTTCCAGTTTCACGTATAAAAATATCTGAATGTGGGAATTCTGGAAACTTACATGTGAAACTGGAAAACTGTTATATGTAAAATTGTATAGATCCATGAGCAAGCATCAATTAAAAAGTTGTACATATTTCTATTATTTACCTGTTTAAGTACTGTTTCATTGATAATATTTGCAGATAATAAATGAGGGACAGGGATGGGAATCACCAAGGGAACCTTATGAAGTCAAAGCCTGGTATATGGTTCTTTCTTTGTGGAGCATCTGTTCTTATGTGTTTAAATAGGAGACCAATTCACTCAGGTTGATCTGTGGGAAATGTGGGCTTCTCCAGGATGTCTGCTACAACTGGTGATGGTAAACTGGTACTATCTCGTACTGAAGGAGAACCATATTTCTTTACTTTCGGGAAGTCAGAGGTTGGTATTCCAACTTTAACCTTTTATTTTCTTTTGAGTGTGCCTACTTTACTTCGCTGTTGCTTTGTTGGGCTTTCTGGTTATTGCAGATTTTAATTTTCTTGATTTTCTGGCCTTTTTTTATTCTTTGGCTTGAAGGTATGATATAAAGAACCTTGACAACATATTGATATTGTGGGTGAATTGTTTAATTCTATGTTTTTATCTCTTAATGTGGAAACTAGGTACCCAAAGGTCTTGAAATGGGAATTGGAACAATGGCACGGGGAGAGAAGGCAGTCATATATGTTACAAGTCACTATTTAACTTCGTCTCCTTTAATGACTATGATAGAAGGTGTAGAAGAAATTCATTTCGAAGTGGAGCTTGTCCATTTCATTCAGGTGCGGGAGCTAAATCTTAGTTTTTTCCTTTTGGTCCATTGGTCTTACTCCAACACACATGCTTTTACCTCTATAAATATTTAAGTTTCACTGTCAAGTGTTAGGAAATGCTTAAAATTGTTAGGATTCTTATAAGTTTCCTTTTCATTTGTTTTCGAGCTACATGCTTTCGACGTGCTATTAAAGTAAATTTTTACTTTTGATTGGACTTGTATTTACTTTCCCCCCCTCGAATTAGTCCCAATTTTTAATACCTATGCAAGGTTGTATCTCATGTTAAAATACGTTATAAATAGTATGAACCAAATCCGTATATTCAATTTGTAGGTGAGGGACATGCTTGGAGATGGACGCCTGATCAAACGCCGGATTCGTGATGGAAAAGGTGTGGATTCAGTATCTTTTTTTTCACATTGAAATCTCCCCTAAGTAGATGCTACATGAGTTCTCAGAAGCTTTCATGTGTGGAGGACCACGGGACTTAAGTACCTAAGGTTGTAACTATATGGTGGCTGTCAAGTAAATTTTGGTGGGGGTGTTTTCCTATTGTATGTTCCTTAAAATGGTTATAGCCCAGTATGTACGTTTTCCTCACACTTTAGGTGTCCGTCTCTGTTACTATGTTTCTTTCCCCATTTGTACTTGGGTTGATCATTTCTATCGTTCTTTAATGCATCAAGAATCTTACTCTCTTCTCCTCTTGTGTGGAACAATCAGGTGAGTTTCCAATGGATTGCCCTCTTCATGACAGTCTACTACGAGTTCATTATAAGGCCATGCTCCTTGATGAAGAGAAGAGGGTTTTCTATGATACTAGAATTGATAATGATGGTCAGCCTTTTGAGTTCAGTTCCGGAGAAGGGCTCGTGAGTTTCTTTACCTTTGCAAGTAAAGTTAACTTTGTATTTCATTTGAATTTCTAGCCTTGATGATGAGACTAACATGCCATTCTACCCGCCGTGTGCACAAATATTACTGAAGTTCTCTTAGTAATTGCTAGATTTTCTGCGATGAAGCATGGTTGCAGACATGGAAATATCCCTCCTCACTGATGATATGTACTGTACATCAGATACATTGCAGAGACCTTTTTATGTTTATTTGTGCGTTCTGTAGTGTAAGTTTGCCTAACAGAATAGATAGTCAACATTGACTCTCCCCCTCTTGTTAAGACTAACACGTTCATAAAGTTAGGTGATAACTAATGCAAATTGAGCATTGTAATTTCTTTAATTTGCCTTTTGAAGTCGAAGTCACTTCTTTTATATTAGGAGAAAATTTCTGCTTGAGAGATCATCAGGTTAAAAGAAATAAATACAAAACAATCATGTGTCCCAGTTGTGGTTGTGTTTGGCTGTATATTAGATGAGACAAGTCACGTCCAGGAAATTCTGTGCTTGCATGAGTGAACAACATTCATTGGTTAGATTTTGCAATTCCAGGACTAGAAATCTATTGTGTGTAGGTACCTGAAGGATTGGAAATGAGTGTTCGCTTAATGCTGCCTGGAGAGCTAGCTATTGTCACTTGCCCTCCTGATTATGCATACGACAAATTTCCAAGGTCACTGCTCACTAATCTTGTTCTCAATAACATAGATATTCATGAATCATGAACTGGTGGCCATTCTCATTGCTTTTTATATTGTCTACTACATCTTATAAAAAAAAATTGTCTACTATAATATCTATGCCGTCTCCAATTGGAATCACATCATAGGTTTTCTTTCCTTATGTGATCAGGCCAGCTGATGTTCCAGATGGTGCAAATATTCAATGGGAAATTGAACTTCTTGGTTTTGAGATGCCAAGGGTACTTAACATTAAATCTTTCTGAAATATGCTGAACTGTAAATTTCCTATTTTGATCATTCATGCACGATGTATGCTTTTTCAGAAGTTGTTTTTGTCAAGTGATTCTATTACTTTTCTTGGTTAATCAGAGCTATGCATATTTACATTTTCAAGTCAATCTTCTCTTCCTAGACCAAGTTTATGGGTTAATGTTTTCATATTCTTGATAAAAACCTCATCTCTATTAGCTCCAGTTTTCTTCATATGGTCTTGTAAACTAATCTTAATTATGGTTTTAATAGTTTGATGGAAAGAAAATCTAAGAATTGACAGTGGGCAGCATGTTTGTGCTTGATATTTTATTTATACGTGTACTTGAAGATCCAACATGATGTTTGATAGATAATTTGATTTTTTGATTTAGTTATTCTAAATATTTTACCAATTGGATAAAAGATTGTTAAGAAACAGGCGTGCCCACACACACATATTGACAATACACCAGCATTATTCAGCCCGACCATGTTATTCTAAATGTCTGTTGCTCGTGACAGGATTGGACTGGTTTAAACTTTCAAAGCATAATGGATGAAGCGGAAAAGATCAGAAACACGGTATCCTTAAAGCATGAATTTATTCCTGCGTAGGCCAATATCGCATGCCTTCATGTGTATTGTTAATCATTACCTAGCTCTTCCTGTCAGTGACATTTAATCTATTATCTATTTTCTAGGGGAACAGGCTCTTCAAAGAAGGAAAGTTTGAACTTGCTAAAGCTAAATACGAAAAGGCAATAAATTCTCCTCATCCTCTCTTCACCTAATATCTTGTTGTAATTTTGTAGTGATAAGTCCATTTTGTTTTCTTCATATGATCTCTATAAAAACTTGCATTACTTATAACTTTTAAGAACTTTTTTGGATAAATGCATGTGCTGTAGATCTTCACAGGCTACAATATAGTAATTTGCTACTCTAATTACTGCTTCGTTGCATGTTTTTTTAGACTCTGTGATTATAATTTGGTTGTTTCCAATTTGCTAATATCATTCAAATGCCTTCAAAGTGGCTATTTTATTACAAGAATTCCCACCCAAAGAAACAAAAGAAAAATATTTGTATTGGTCAATCTTTTTAAATAATTATTGTTGCAAATTGTTGATTTAATCTGTACAAGAAATTGATGATATTTTTGTTCACACATCGTTAGTGCTCAGGATTCAACAATATAAACTGTGTTACATTGTTACATGGTGGTTCTACAGGTTCTTCGGGAATTTAATCACGTGAATCCACAAGATGATGAAGAAGGCAAAGTTTTTTCAAATACCCGAGTAAGTAGGTCCTTCAAACTTATTGGATGTTTCTCCGATTCTTGTCAATTTTAAAGTTAAAAATATCTTCTATTCTACATACTCTGGCGACTACATAGTTAATATGGAGTTAAAGTTTGAATTTATTTTCTTTCCCTTTTTGGACGTTTGAAGAATTTGTTAAATTTGAATGTTGCTGCTTGCTACCTGAAATTGGGAGAATGCAGGAAGTCCATGGAAACGTGCAACAAGGTATGCTATGTGGCTTTATAATACAAAAGATCTCAATGGTTTTAGTTGAATTCCTCTCAGTTGAGTTTTTTTAATTTCCCGTTTGGATTTTGCAGGTTTTAGATGCCAACCCTGCACATGCCAAGGCTCTATACCGCCGTGGAATGGCATACATGGCGCTCGGTGATTTTGAGGAAGCTAGGAATGACTTCAAAATGGTATTACAATAGGATTTCCCTTTGTTGTAATTAAATGTACGGAAAATTTCTCCGCCCTCCCATGACCCATCTAGTTTGCTTAAATGATTCGCACACCCCATTTATTTTAGGAAAGGACACGGGCCTCCCTTATTTTAAGATTCAATGACAAACCCAAAAACATTTTTTTTCTTACACTAGCGCTGTTAAAATAAATGTTAATATCAGACTTGCCCTCATCTTTTTGCAACTTTGACTGTTCTAATCTAAAACTATTTTCAGATTCCAAATTCCTCCTTTCTCTTATTCTAAAACCATTTTTAGATTTCAAAGTCAACTTTTTAGAAAATTGTCAAGACCAGGTATGTACTTCCAAAGAAAAAACTAACGGTTTTCTAATTGAGTGGACTCAAGTGTCATTTTTTAAAATAGCATAGGTTTTTGTGTCGTTTAAGCAAAAATAGAGTGGAGGTTGGAGGAGTTTTCTCTTAAACATAAGCATTAGATCCCTCACATCCATTTCTAACTATGATTGTTGACATTAACAGATGATAAAAGTTGATAAAGCATCTGAACCAGACGCCTCAGCTGCTCTTCTGAAACTAAAGCAGAAAGAGCAGGTCAGTTGAGCACACGATCAAGCTTTTAAATATTACCATCCAAGATAGAGTGAAAATGCTGTATTTGGCTTACCATTTGATGTGCAGGAAGTTGATAGGAAAGTAAGGAAACAATTTAAAGGACTGTTCGACAAAAATCCAGGGGAAATTTCAGAAGTGGGAGCAGCTGAAGATAGAGAAGAATACCAGACTACAAGTGAAAACCGGGATAACAACGAATCAGACGGGAACAACAATTCCGAGGAACCTCATGAGGCTGCACCCGATGAGTGTCGAATTGATTGGTTCTCTCGCTTCTGGCCCAGTGGTAGTAGAGTTTTTTCAGCTCTTGGTGTGCAGAGATGTTCCATACTATGAAAGGTGAAAAAATGAACCATTTTGGCATTGTCCGGCTTAATTACATGTTTTATCATCCTCATCTCTGTCGAGAAAGAAGGTAAAGGAATTGAGTGTAACAATGCTGTAATTCAAATGGAAACGCAAAGTAGTGAATAAGAATCATAATATCATGCTAAAGTTAAGTTACCTTGAATTTTTTTTAAGACTTAAAATCAGTACTATTAGACCACGATTAACGTCTAGATTACCATTACGTTTGATGTAATTTTATGTTTTTTACAATCACGTCTTTTTAACACATTTTTTTTTGTTTTGAATTTTGGGAATGTGTGATACGGTTTTTGTTTTTGTTCAATGTCACATATTTAAATTTTAATGCTATGCGTCCCTATCTGTCTACAAGAGTTTTTGGCTTGATCTTAATCTTCCATTTGTTTATGCATAATTACTGTCAACCCATGGAAAACTAAAGAAAAAAAAACAAGGAAGAAAGAGTTCTGAAGGGCATTGATTGTCGTTTGGCTTTGTTCTTGTGGTCTGGAGATTGCCGTAGCCGTTCCACCACAATCACATCTTCATCTCCATAGTACCTAACTTTTATTATCCCGTGACTATGAGATGATAAAGACTTCATCAATCTATTTTTGCTAAATGCCGTTGAAAAAAATAAAATCCTACCTTTCGTTATAGGTGGGAAGAAAAATAGTTATTCTGACCTCAATGCAACAAAAATAGAATCTTTGAAACATAAATGAACTTTGGCTACAATAATATGACTAGTGTTCAATTAGCAATAATTTTAAATGTTTGAACTATTGGATTAAGATGATTTTAACATCGTCTTATTAAAATGCTAACACTCGAGGATGATGCAAGGTTTTCAAACATAATCTCATCGCCCAATATAATTTTTACTAGTTTCGAAGCTGGTGGATAGAAGCAGGAATTCATCTACGTTTTTTAGATACGCAAAAGCTTATTAAAATCACAATAGAAATATGAAATACAAGGGACATGTCACAGAATGAGCAGACTCATAGTTCACTCATCAATTTTAAAGATGTAAGTAGGTAGAGATCACTGAATTTATAAAAACCTATTATCATTAGAGTTATGAATATTACACTAATTTCAAACCAATCTCAGACTAAGCTTAAAATAATCTATAAACAGACTAATTTCAAACCAATCTCAGACTAAGCTTGTAATAATTATATAATCAGACTTATGTCTAACCTTATCCTAAAAAATTCATAGGTTCATTTCTTTGGATACCATGTACGGTTTTCATTTATTAACAATGAGTGACACTTGCAATAAGCAACACCATTTCATAATACCATGTACGTTCCATTACATATACATACTATAATACATTAATAGAGATAAGCTCAAATCAGAAACCAAGCACAAGAGGTAGAAGAAGAAGAGAGAATGGGGAAACAACAGAATCTCAACCTATTGAAAGGGAGAAAAATCAAACTTTAGGATCCATACGCTTGGCCAAAGCAAGAGCACGAACAGTAACAACAAAGAAGCCAATGGAATGGCCAGTAACAGCAGCAATGAAGATTCCGATGTTAAAGGACATGACGGCCAACATCACTAAATAAGCTAAACCTGTCTTAAAAGCATATGCAATGGTATGAATTAACCCAATTACAATTGGAGATTTTCCTTGTTTCAAAGAAGGTGAATTGGAGAAGACCTCAACAGCAAACGCTAGTAGAAGCACAAAGAAGAGAGCCAATATGTACATGCCAAGGCTCTCTTTAGGCCATCCTGAAAATAGAACTATTGCATTCTTTCCCCAGTAGAAATTCATCATCATCATCGTGTTCATATCCCCTGTTTTGTTCATATCACTTTCGTTCATGGATGGGGGAGACATCGCCATGTCCATTTTACCCAATATTTTATTATGCAGAGAGAGAGAGAGAGAGAGAGAGAGAGAGAGAGAGAGATGAAAGGTTATATTGTGGAGTGTATATAAACCAAGAGGATAGCTTGTGCCAGCATAAACCAAATTGGAGGTGATAACGAGGACCTAAATAATAAAAGCGCTAAAATATATTTGGACCTTTAAAAAGTTTGTCCTCTCCTGTCAATTAGCTCACTAAAATTTATTTTGTCACTTTGGTCATTTGATTTCATAATTAATTTTAAAATCATTAACAATTAACATCCTCACTTAAAACTATATAACTACTTCTATCGTTAACATATATTACTTCTGTATAACTTATCTAAAATAATGTTTATCAAAATTGAATGCCCATAGGGAGGCATTAAATGATACCTTTTTTTTCTTAACAATAATGATTCCCTATTTTCTCTTAACGAAGTTTGTTAATTACTAATAATTTAAAATTTAGAAACCAAATTGCCACAAAGCAATATTAGATATCCAAAATTAAAATATGAGTGATGGCTTTTGCCTTTCTCTCTGGTTTGTTTGTTTTTTTGTGAGGGGGAATATATTTTTCTTCTTTTGTTGTTTTTTATTCAGACACCCTATTCATTTTTGGAGTAATTTCATAGGTTTATATGATCATTTCACTGAGATGAAAGCAAAATCAGAGACTGAAAAGTAGTTTTTTTTTATTTGTTAATTTATAATGTCATACTCACACCATCAACAAAAGACATTTGCCTTTATACCATATTCTCTCTTTGTTTGGGCGTCTTTGTGGTCGTTATATATTAATTTGTTAATCTAACTAATTCGGTTAGATTGAAATGACTAGAGATTTTGAGGTTCAAATTTGATGTAGAATATAATGCTAAGCTATAACAGATTTAATTATTAAGCTACTGTTTTATTTAATCAAGTAAGATGTCACTATAATACTTGTCAAAATTAAAATTTAGATGTATTAAAGAGTGTAATAATGAGTAGTGAGATGGTATTGTTTACTAGACTCTATTGATCTAAGAACTATTTAGGATAGATCTACTCTTCCATGGGTTTGAGATCCTCAAATTTAAAAATAAAAATCATAATAAATAAATCATTTTAAATTAATTTAATATAAAATAAGTTGCATAAATGACCGTTTTATTTTGGTATTTATCATCAGACCACAAAGTCTCCTTCATCCCATATTTTGATGTAAGACATTAATGGTGAGTTTGACTTGATAGTACTACATTTGAAATCATTCGAAAGCATTAAAAATACTACTTTAAATCACACTTCTTTGACAATTGTTATTTGATATATTTTTAATTATTTTTAAAAACTTTTACAAGAATCTCATATTCAAATGTTTCTTAAGATGCTTTTTAAATACATCAAACGCATATACTCATGTAAAAATAGATATGAAATAATTTTCTAGTATTTTAATTTATAAAAATATTTTAGTAATAAACACTTCAAAAACACACTTAAAGGTCGCATGACTCACGCAATCCAGAATGATCATCATAATTCAATTGCTAATAAAATATGACTGTCATGTTTGATTTTACATGGTAATCTATGAAATGATAAGTGACAATTAATGATTGCTATATTTGCTATATATTAAATTTTGTTATAAATTTATGTAAATACCAATAAATTACTTAAATGTCCTTTTAGGTCTATTTTATGTAAAAGATATTTTGACTGCAATGTTTTTAGTTATTTTGTATTAATGTCTAAATAAATTGATTAAATTAATAAAATGAGAGAGAATGAAAAATATTTTGCCGCGCAATTTTATCGTTAATTTTAAATTTTTCTATTAATATTTAAATATATTAATAATGTTAGACTAAACTTTAATAAAGTTAATTTTTATTAAATTAAAAAAAAAAGAGAAAGAAAGAAATGACTTTTGTTTTATTTCAATAAGTGTACGAAAGTAATTTTGTTTGATATTAGAATTACAATTATATTGTAAATTAGGATTGCTTTCATTTTCTGTTGAAATTCAATTGTCTCAAAAATTAAAAACTATGATTACATGCTGTTTCGAAGATGAATTCTGAACCGGATCGGGTTGATAACAAAGAGTAGTCTAGTCATTGGAGAAGCCTTGGGAATGTGGAGGTCTACCGTGGAGGAAATGATAAGCATCCTTAGCGGCCAAGACGGTAACAACCCTCGACAAATGCACCTCCTTGAAGTTTCCAAGGAGAGGGAGAGGGAGAGAAAGAGAGCCCCCGAATGTGTGTGTACAATGTCCAAATATCAACGATTGCCAAGTGTAAGTAGAGCCAAC
Organism: Datisca glomerata; assembly: GCA_003255025.1. Lineage (NCBI taxonomy): Eukaryota > Viridiplantae > Streptophyta > Magnoliopsida > Cucurbitales > Datiscaceae > Datisca > Datisca glomerata. Next base: position 352,517 of record QANY01006045.1, read on the forward strand.
ATATAAGACACTGCCACGTGTTTCTAGGTTCATCCTCAACGAGAGGATGACACATCTAAAGCCTACTAAGGAGGTCATGATAGCGGACCGACACGACGAGTCTCCTGCTAATCCTACCAAGCCGTATGCCTCCAATTTATCCCAAGGCGGTAAGAATCCATCCAAGTCTTGTCACTTGACCTGATGATTACGAGTAAATAATCACAGGGGTCCGACCAGTGCGGGTGGACCAAGTGGGTATGTCCAGGGTAGAAAATTCATAAATAAACATTAGCCTCCTGTGCAAGTTCAAATGTGTAGCACTTGAACTTGTACATAGTCTTAGTGTGTGTTATGATCTTACTTGATAAGTCACCGAATTGTGAGATGTTCAATTGTGATGACAAATGTTTCTTCACTAAATCAGTCATGCAAGATCGTCTTCATCGTTGTAGCCCCCAGTTGGATGTGATGATGTATCGATTGTTTTCATTAGCCTTCAATAAGAGATGCACGAAGTAGTTGACTACGGCGAGCCTCACTCAATAAAAAGTCTGATCATGGCGATATTCACTGAAGAATGACTAGCTGAAAAATATATATACACTAGCAATGCACAACCTTATGTTCAATGTTAGCACGAGTGAATATACATGATAATATTTGTATCATATGCATGTTCACGATGTGTGTTCCGATGTCAATGATATCATAACAAGTTAACAGAGTCAAACAACATTCTCTAACTATATCATGGTCATATATGACATACGTCCCAACGATACGTTCAGATTTAACATTACTAGAGATAATTCATCAGAGTCATTACCATCGCTTTTCAATATTAATGATATGAGAGAACTGATCAAGAAAACTCACCAGAGAGGAGTTTAACCAATGCAGCATAACATCAAGGCAACATATTACCCAAGAGAAAATCTAATCATGGCAGGGTTTGTCAAGAAATTGTTCGGCGGCAAGTAAACACACTGAAGTGTCGTCTTTAGATGACTCAACCTGTGAAGTATACTGTAAAAAAAATTTGAAGTAAATATTATGATGCCAAACGTCTTTCAGTTCTAAGTCACGGCTCTTGACAAGTTTCATCGCTACCTCGAGTGCACTTAACGGTAAGTTTTGCTCAACAATCTTAAGTCACCCCTCATGGTAATTTTGTTGTTACCTCGCGTGCACTTAACGCTAATTTTTGCTCAACAGCCCTAAGTCACCCCTCGTGATAATTTTATCGTTACCTCGGGTGCACTTAGCGGTAATTTTTGGCTCACAGTCCCTCATGGTAATTTATCGTTACCTCGGGTGCACTTAGCGGTGAATCATCAACCCACCTATTAAGGTGATTTTATTGTCATCGAGGTGGCAATTGACCTGTAATACTCTGTTTGAGGCACCAAACATGATTATTTCTTGTTTTAATGGGTGTGCAGAACCAACATAAAAAATATTTCCTCTATGTGGTATTACTAACATACTTAGAGGAGGCTGGAAGCCCTTTTCACAATGATAATATAGCTTTGGACGATAAAATTCTCATAGAAAATAAGTCATTATTCTTGTTGTCTCGATTATTGGTCAAAAGGAGAATCTCCCAGTAATATAGAAAATTGGTTGTGAGAGCATATCTTCTAAACATAAATGATAGTGTAGAGTACGTCACATGGAATATGTATATATTGATATATTCCCATCTTTTCGCAGCTTAAAGAAATATAAGTCCTCATTTTTTTTTGCCATGACTAAATTCAATAATGGCGTAGAGACTATGGGCCAATATAGAATAACAAATATATATCTAGAACCCATCATATGTATACTACAACCCCCTTTAGGTGTGATTCAGATTAATGTGGTAGAGATCATGAGACAGTGTAAATAATAAATAATTCCATAAATACTTACAATAATTGGATTGATAAATCTATGAATACTCATGATAGGTTAGATGATAAATCCAGCAATCCTCTCAAGATAAATCAGATAATCAATTTCGAAATTCACATAATAAGTTGATTGATAAATCTTAATTATCTATAATAAGTCAGTGGATAATTTATAATTTAGAGACCAAATTGCACAAAGCAATATTAGATATCCAAAATTAAAATATGAGTGATGGCTTTTGCCTTTCTCTCTGGTTTGTTTGTTTCTTTGTTTTTTTTTTTGTGAGGGGAATATATTTTTCTTCTTCTGTTTTTTTTATTCAGACACCCATTCATTTTCGGAGTAATTTCATAGGTTTATATGATCATTTCACTGAGATGAAAGCAAAATCAGAGACTGAGGTTCAAATTTGATGTAGAATATAATGCTAAGCTATAACAAATTTAATTATTAAGCTACTGTTTTATTTAATCAAGTAAGATGTCACTATTATACTTGTCAAAATTAAAATTTAGATGTATTAAAGAGTATAATAATGAGTAGTGAGATGGTATTGTTACTAGACTCTATTGATCTAAAAATTATTTAGGATAGATCTACTCTTCCATGGGTTTGAGATCCTCAAATTTAAAAATAAAAATCATAATAAATAAATCATTTTAAATTAATTTAATATAAAATAAGTTGCACAAAAGACCGTTTTATTTTGGTATTTATCATGAGACCACAAAGTCTCCTTTATCCCATATTTTGATGTAAGCACATTAACGATGAGTTTAACTTGATAGTATTGCATTTGAAATCACTTATTAAAAAATATTACTTTCACTTCTTTAACAATTGTTATTTGACATATTTTTAATTATTTTAAACACTTTTACAAGAATCTCATATCAAATGTTTCTTAATATGCTTTTCAAATGCATCAAGCGCATATACTTCATGTAAAAATATATATGAAATAATTTTCTAGTATTTTTTTATAAAAATATTTTTAGTAATAAACACTTCAAAAGCACACTTAAACTTCAAAAGCACACTTAAGGGTCGTCTCACGTAATTTAGAATGATCATCACAATTCAATTGCTAATAAAATATGACTGTCATGTTTGATTGTACATGATAATCTATGAAATGATGAGTAACAATTAATTATTGCTATGTTTGATATATATTAAATTTTGTTACAAATTTGTGTAAATAACAATAAATCACTTAAATGTCCTTTTATGTCTATTTTATGTAAAAGCTATTTTGACTGCAATTTATTTTAATTATTTATATTAATATCTAAACAAAATAATAATGCTAGTCTGATTAAATTAATAAAATGAGAGAGAATGAAAAATATTTTGACGTGCGATTTTATAGTTAATTTTTTTATATTAATATTTAAATATATTAATAATGCTAGACTAAACTTTAATAAAGTTATTTTTTATTAAATTAGAAAAAAGTGACTTTTGTTTTATTTCAATGAGTGTACGAAAGTAATTTTGCTTGATATTAGAATTATAATTACATTGTAAATTAGGATTACTTTCATTTTCTGCTGCAATTCAATTGTCTCAAAAATTATAAACTATGATTACATGCTGTTTCAGAGATGAATTCTGAACCGGATCGAGTTGAGAACGAAGAGTAGTCTAGTCATTGGAGAAGCCTTGGGAATGTGGAGGTCTAGCATAGAGGAAATGATAAGCATCTTTGGCAGACTAGACGGTGGCAATCGTCAACAAATGCACTTCCTTGAAGTTGCCAAGGAGAGGGAGAAGGAGAGAGACAGCCCCCGAATGTGTGTGTATAATGTCCAAATATCAACCCCCCCTTCAATAGGAGTGGTAAGAATCTTTGTATAAAAAGTAAGGGGTAAACCCTATTTTATGATTGGCCAATCAATTATTACCAAGTGTAAGTAGAGTCAACGTATAGGACGTTGCCACGTGTTCCTAGGTTCATCCTCAACGAGAGGAGGACACATCTAAAGTCTACTAAGGAGGTCATGATGGCGGACTGACACGACGAGCCTCCTCCTAATCACACCAAGCCATATGCCTCCAATTTATCCCAAGGTGGTAAGAATCCATCCAAGTCTTATCACTTGACTTGACGGTTATAGGTAAATAATCACAGAGGTCCGACCAGTGTGGGTGGACCCAGTGGGTATGTCCAAGGTAGGAAATTCATGTATAAACATTAGTCCCCTGTGCAAGTTCAATTGCGTAGCACTTGAACTTATACATAGTCTCAGTGTGTGTTATGATCTTACTTGATGGGTCACTGAATTGTGATATGTTCAATTGTGATGACAAATGTTTCTTCACTAAATCAGTCATGCAAGATCATCTTCATTGCTGTATCCCCCAGTTGGATGTGATGATGTATCAATTGCTTTCATTTAGCCTCCAATAAGAGATGCAAGAAGCAGTTGACTACGACAGGCCTCACTCAATAAAAAGTATGATCATGGCGATATTCACTGAAGAATGACTAGCTGAAAAATATATATACACTAGCAATACACAATCTTATGTTCAATGTTAGCACGAGTGAATATACATGATAATATTTGTATCATATGCATGTTCACGATGTGTGTTCCGATGTCAATGTATCATAACAAGTTAACAGAGTCAAACAACATTCTCTAACTATATCATGGTCATATATGACATACGTCTCAACGATACGTTCAGATTTAACATTACTAGAGATAATTCATCAGAGTCATTACCATCACTTTCCAATGTTAATGATATGAGAGAACTGATCAAAGAAAACTCATCAGAGAGGATTTTAACCAATGCAGTATAACATCAAGGCAACATATTACCCAAGAGAAAATCTAATCATGGCAGGGTTTGTCAAGAAATTGCTTGACGGCAAGTAAACACGCTAAAGTGTCGTCTTTAGACGATTCGACCTGTGAAAGTGCATATACGTAGGAACCTGCATGATACTGCCTAAGAATGTACATATATACACGAAAATATAATCAAGCTGTCCAAGGGGGCACGTACTTATGTGACCATTTAAACTATTTGTAATGGTCATGCTTAAAGGGATACTCATTCATACTTCAGATATTTATTATTCATCAGTTCTTACTTTGAACTTTCATTGCACATACCCATTTGTTCCTACTTTGAACCCTTATCATGCATCCCTACTTCGTACTTACGTCTCCCTTGCACACGACTTTTAGCATAAGTATATCCATGATAAATTTCTAAGTTAGATTTAATTTATACGCCAACGACCATATTCTATGGCAACAAGCGAAGCAATAGTAACTTGTGTATTTCAAACATATTATGGCGGCCAGTCTTTATTGCATTTCAGGGACAAACTTCACTGAAAACATCTTAAATGCGTTTCAGGAATAACCTTACTGAAATGTCTTAAACGCGCTCCAGGAATGAACATCGCTGAAACGTCTTAAACACGTTACAGAAATTAACTGCGTTGAAACGTCTTAAATGCGTTCTAAGAACGAACTTTGCTGAAACATCTTAAATTCGTTCCAGGAACTAAATTTGTTGAAACGTCTTAAACGCCAGTAACAAAGTTCACTGAAACATCTTAACGCATTTAAGGAACAAACTTTGTTGAAACGTCTTAAATATGTTCCAGGAGCTAACTCTGCTTAAACTTATTAAATGCGTTCCAGGAACAAACTTCGCTGAAATGTCTTAATGCATTTCAAGAAAAAACTTTGCCGAAACGTCTTAAATGCATTCGCAGATAACTAACCCATTATACGTTTTTGGGTTATTTTGATAACTACAAAAGTTGAAGTATGCTATAAAAAAAGTTGAAGTAAATATTACGATGCCAAACGTCTTTCAGTTCTACGTCACCCCTCTTGACAAGTTTATCGTTACCTCGAGTGCACTTAACGGTAATTTTTGCTCAACAATCCTAAGTCACCCCTCATGGTAATTTTGTCGTTTCCTCGGGTGCACTTAATGTTAATTTTTTCTCAACATCCCTAACTCACCCTCGTGGTAATTTTATCGTTACCTCGGGTACACTTGGCAGTAATTTTTAACTCACAGTCCTAAGTCACCCTTCATGGTAATTTTGTCGTTACCTCGGGTGCACTTAGCGGTGAATCATCAACCCGCCTATTAAGGCGATTTTATTGTCATCGAGGTGGCAATTGACCTGGAATACTCTGTTTGAGGCACCCGACATGGTTATTTCTTGTTTTAATGGGTGTGCAGAACCAACATAAAAAATATTTCCTTTATGTGGTATTACTAACATACTTAAAGGAGGCTGGAAGCCCTTTTCACAATGATAATGTAGCTATGGACGATAAAATTCTCATAGAAAACAAGTCATTATTCTTGTTGTCTCGATTATTGGTCAAAATGAGAATCTCCCAGTAAAATAGAAAACTAGTTGTGAGAACAGATCTTCTAAACAGAAACGATAGTGTAGAGTACGTCACATGGAATATGTATATATTAATATTTTCCCCTCTTTTCGCAGCTTAAAGAAATATAAATCATAATTTGTTTTGCCATGACTAAATTCAATAATGACGTAGAGACTATGCGCCAATATAGAATAGAAAATATATATCTAGAACTCATCATATGCATACTACAGCAACCTTTAGGTGTGATTCAGATTGATGTGGCAGAGATAATGAGACATTGTAAATAATAAATAATTCCATAAATACTTACAATAATTGGGTTGATAAATCCATGAATACCCATGATATGTGAGATGATAAATGCAACAATCCCCTCAAGATGAGTCAGATAATCAATTCAGAAACCCGCATAATAAGTTGATTGATAAATCTCAAATATCCATAATAAGTCAGTGGATAATTTGTATATCTCCATGATGAGCTCAATAATAAGTCCAGAAAATCTCTGTGACAACTTGATTAATAAATCCAGAAATCCATTTGGAGAGTTTACCTGTAGGATGAATAAATCCATAATTTTCATGACCAAATAATAAACAAGTCAATAAATTCTCATAATTTGTTCTATCCAAAAAGTCCTCATATGTGAAGGAAAATATATGTCCATGATGACAATGTGAATTAGACGTAACAAGTGCCAAACTCTTGAAGCGAATGTCAGATCAAATATAATTTAAACACATATATGATATAAAATTTCTTAATCAAATATGTAAATTAATAAGAGAGATTAAAGAATAAAAGCATGTATACTTTTTTCTCTTATATAAGCATGCTTGACTTATAAATTTAATATAAACTAGATGCATATTCAACTCGCATAAAGATAATCATATATGCATGAGAGTGTTACTCCAAAGAATTATAGGTAGTTAAGCATGCATTATGAATGAAGATATCAGTTCAGGTTATTTTTTAGCCCTTATAATAAAATGATTGTGTCAGATAACTGGCCAAATCAAATATAAGCTCTGTAAGATATCAAACTCTAAACATGTTTTCGATAGATAAAACGCATAAAGCATTTTAGTCTTGATAATTCATTTAGATTATTGAAATATGAATTACGCACAAAGTGTTGATAAAAATGATAGTACACCAAAGTATTGCTAATGCACAAGAATCATGTAAACATTATATTTATCATATAAGTATGACATGAATTTGATATTACCTAATTAGTAATTAAACGTACTTGGTCGATGAATATCAAATTATTAACAAGGAGTCAATTCGGTTTGTATATAATTTGTAACATTGATGATAATTTCATATTATTCACAATAGGGTCAAGTTATCAAACTATCCAAGATAGATGATCTAAACATGATATATGTAATTTCTATAATTACATTAGAGCGTGATAAAATTTAAACATGAGGGGCTAATTAATTATGCCTCACATAATTAACGTAAAATCAATTTCTACTAATTATTTAATATGCTTGAACAACCGTATAAATATATTATTTAAGACATTATACGATAAGCTCATGCAATCATCAAATTTTATTTTGAACAATAAACTATGTATTTAAAGACAAAACAATAATTTAAAAAAATACTTAGCTTGCAATTTGGTGTCCTACATTTGTCTGCATACGGTCGGTGACCCGTGCGATTCAGACTCAGGTAATATAACCGTGGCTGAATTTGTGAAGGCTTTTTCATTGGGGAGTGCTGGGCTTGTGAATAAATCATGTGATGGCCCTTTGAAGAGCCAATGACCAGGCGCTGGGCTGCTGGAAGGGAGGGAGTTGGCCCATGGGCCGCGAGCCAAGGATGACCAAACACGGGTCGTGACTGGGCGCTGATCGGGTCACGGGTCCTCCCGCAGGTTGTGCTTGGTGGACAAAGCGCTCGGGTCAAGTTATCAAATTATCCAAGATAGATGATCTAAACATGATATATGTGATTTCTATAATTATATTAGAGCGTGATAAGATTTAAACATGAGAGGCTAATTAATTATGCCTCACATAATTAACGCAAAATCAATTTTTACTAATTATTTAATATACTCGAACAACCGTGTAAATATATTATTTAAGACATTATACGATAAGCTCATGCAATCATCAAATTTTATTTTGAACAATAAACTATGTATTTAAAGACAAAACAATAATTTAAAAAAAATACTTAGCTTGCAATTTGGTGTCCTACGTTTGTCTGCATACGGTCGGTGACCTGTGCAATTTAAAGTCAGGTAATATAACCGTGGCTGAATTTGTGAAGGCTTTTTCATTGGGGAGTGTTGGGCTTGTGAAAAAATCATGTGCTGGCCCTTTGAAGAGCCAATGGCCAGGCGTTGGGCTGCTGGAAGGAGGGAGTTGGTCCATAGGCTGTGGGCTAAGGATGACCAAACGTGGGTCATGACTGGGCGTAAATCGGGTCGCGGGTCTTCCCGCAGGTTGTGCTTGGTGGACATAGTGCAACTTCATGGGCGATCCTGTGGACCGCCCTGCTTTCTTGGTGTGTCGACCTGAAGCTGAACGGTTCGGGTCGGTCAACCCGAAACCTGTAACACAAGTAAGGATGAAGCAGCCGCCGGTGACAGCACGTGCGGCCGTCTCATGCGACCCTTTTTGGCCGCAAACACCTTGAAATTAATGAAAAATCCTATATAAATCCTTTTATGTGTGTTTTGAAACCTGAAAATGCTTCACTTGAGGTAGATATAAGATCTAGAGATCGAAAATGGAGCAGTCTTTTTTCATCGTTCGCGTCGATTCTGGCAACCGTGTTCGATGCGAAATGTCATTTTCCAGAGCATATCCGACGTCATGAATGGCATCTTCGTCGGGTAGTCGTTGACTGTGCTCTGCGACAGCCACCTCTCTCGTCGATTTCTCATGTTATGCTTGATTTTCTTTTTTCATTTTTTTTGGAAAAAAAATTCAGATTTGAAATTCCAGATCTGAATTTGAAAAATGGAGAACTCCTTCATATTCTTTCACAACGACCCTCTTTCGACAGACCACTCCTCAGTGGAGTCGCCATTGTTTAGGACTACATTTCGAATCAGATTGGGTTGAGAATGAAGAGTAGTCTAGTAATTGGAGAAGCCTTGAAAATGTGGAGGTCTAGGGTGGAGAAAATGATGAGCATCTTTAGCAGCCTAGACGATGATAACTGCCGGCAAATGCACCTCTTTGAAGTTGCCAAGGAAGGGAGAGGGAGAGAGAGAGCCCCCGAATGTGTGTTTATAATGTCCAAATATCCAATCCCCTTCAATAAGAGTGTTAAACATCTTTATATAGAAAGTAAGGGTAAATCATATTTTATAATTGATCAATCAACGATTGTCAAGTTTACGTAGAGGCCAACGTATAAGACGCTACCACATGTTCCTAAGTTCATTCTCAATGAGAGGATGGCGCATCTAAAGCCTACTAAGGAGGTCATGATGGTGGACCGACACGATGAATCTCATCCTAATCCTACAAAGTTGTATGCCTCCAATTCATTTCCAATGCGGTAAGAGTCCATCCAAGTCTTGTCACTTGACTTGACGGTTACGGGTAAATAATTACAGGAGTCCGACCGATGCGGGTGGACCCAACGGGTATGTTCAGGGTAGAAAATTCATATATAAACACATGCAATTAGGATTGTATCCTAATTTAAAGATCACTCCAAGCAAGACCATTCAATATGAGAAGATTACAATAGGATTATAAATGAGTATAGCACGGACAAAAGATGACCGGAGTCCAATTTGAGCTCATCTCAATTCTAACCATTTAAGCTCATCCCAATTCTCACTTGTGATTGTCCAACTACCAGCCCACTCCATCATACTTCGCTCAGATTTGCACATTTCATATACTGGAATCTTCTCTCTTTCATCGAAGAAGAAAAAGTAGAAGTTCGTAGAAGTATACAGATGTTGATCAACCTAAACGACGATCCTCGAAACTTCATGACCCCTTCTTCAATCCCTTTATATACACAACGATTTTTATCCACCCATCAGTTCAAAAAATCGCAAAAATCGTCTTCCACAGCAGTTAATTCAGAATCTCAGTTGTAAATTTCCTTTTATTTTCTGACCAAAAGAAATGTCTCTGATTCCAAGGCTGTCTAGCAACAGGAGCAGCGTATTCGACCCCTTCTCATCGAATATCTGGGCATCCATTGGCTCAAACGAAGTGTTGTCTTTTGCCAATGCACAGGTGGATTGGAAAGAAACCCCAGAAGCCCATGTTTTCAAAGCCAACCTTCCCGGTTGAAGAAATAGGAGGTGAAAGTTGAGGTTGAAGATGGTCAAATGCTTCAGATCAGTGGAGAGGAGTGCAGAGGAGGACTAAAACGACAAATGGCATCGCGTTGAGAGGGGCAAAGGCAAATTTGTGAGGAGATTTTGGTTGCCTGAGAATGTTAAGCTTGATGAAGTCAAGGCATCTATGGAAAATGGGGTTCTTACTGTTACTGTTCCTCAGGTGCCAGAGAAGAAGCCTGACGTCAAATCCATTGAGATTTCTGGCTAAATTTCCATATCAAATTCCATCTTTCTTGTTCCTGAGCGTGAATATGTTTTAAAAAAATTAGATGTAATCGTGTGGTACTTGAGATGAGGTGTGCATTGTGTCATGTAATTGCGATTGAAAGTTAATAATATCATCTCTTCTGTGGTTTTCGAAGAGGAAATGAATTGTATGATAATTCTCAGTATCAATATAATGTAAGATAATAGTATGTGTATGATGAAGTGAGGTTAGCTCTTCATATGAACGCAACTAATGGAACAAACTGGAGAACTAAAGAAAGCTTAAATTTTTAAATCACTAAAGAAAGCTCTTACTGTTTGAATTCTGAGACTGCTGATAGATATTTCTCATACTGACTGATGAGAGGAGTTCATCAGGTAGTCATCAATTGCTGAACTTGAAATCTAAAAGAACATTTTGACAAAACTAGCACTACCATGAACATTGTGCCACTGTAGAAGTGTTCCTCAGCATGGCTTTTCTTGCAAAATTCTTGACAATTGACTTGCAACCATTTCTGCTAAGATCTTGATTTGACAAAAAATAATTGGTCCTGCTGGATGGGAGATTTGGTTTTCCCAAATATTCTTCATTCAATGGAGAAGTCATCCTTTATATGCCTAACCACACGATCACAAGTCAACCTGTGAAGCATGGTGAATAGAGATGAACCATTGACCATTAATCTTCTCAAACACGTTTGTTGCAAATTGTCCTCCCCAATTACTGCCTTTTGTCTTCACCAATTCCAAACAAGTAACATATCCAATGTCCCCTCTCGCATGAACTTTCATATCTTTGAGCTGAATCTCTAGTGGAAATTCATAGTTCGCCCATACGTATTCCCAGCTAGTCATAACATCATCATAGCCGGATATCCCCCTTGCACCTGGGTGCACACAACAGACATTATCTCCTTTTGCCCAAAGAACTTGCATGGCAGCCAGATCTCCAGTCCTGAAGGACTCGTAAAATCGAGCATTTGCCATTAATACTGAAGTTTTGCCATCCTCTTGGAGAGCTTTGAGCATATCTCGAATTTTCGCTGCTTTTGTATAATTCTCCTCTGCAATAGCAATCTGCAGCTCCTGCTCTAAGGTCTGCTCGTCCAACGCGATGCTTTCACCACTAATGCAACTGTCCGACTCCTCACTCCTAACTTGACATTGTCTTAATAAGAGTTGTGCAGAAGCTTGTTTGAGGGGTGCTGCACTGGATAAGCTTATTCATTAAATTGCATATTAAAATGGTTAAATTCAATTCACACAGTTACACTTATAAACTCAGGATAATGAGCGATTTTGGCGTTAAAAAAATTGACAGAAAAAAAAGAAGCACAAATGGCAATTTTTTTCCTATTTTTTCAAAGTTCAGCTCATTTGAGAGTTTGGAGAAGTAAATTTTCAATGACCCAAAGTTTATAGTTTATGGGTATAAGCTGAACCCGATTAAAAAACACAAAGAGAAAGCATATCTTCTTCAATGACTACACTGGTAATCTAGTGCTGAGATATTCTGGTGTGTTAAGGAAAGGAAGGCATCAAACGTTCATAAACACCTCAGTACGCTAACCACTGCATTGCAAGCAGTAGATCACAACTCTACTGCTCGAGTATGTGAGAGAGAGAGTGAGGATTAGTTTTCTGCTATTGTCTGTTATTAGTTGAGGTTGTTAGTATTTTCTAACTTCCTTCTTCGCCTGCTTCTCTCCTCTCTCCAGCTCTCTTAGTGTGCCTGTATTAGGCTTGGTTGTTTCAGTTGTATGTAGGCTGATACTGAATGATTGAATGCAATTACTATTCTTGAATTCTCCTTCTTACTTTCATGGTATCAGATCCCGAAGGACAAACGTCCATGACAAGTGATTCGAATACAGCAAACAATACTTTTGTGAACCATTCTGCAGCTTCCTCAAAATTTTTTTTGAACTCATTGAGCAGTGCAATATCAGTCAAGCTATATCACAACAATTATGTGTTGTGGAGATCACAGATTGAACCAACAATTTATGGCCACAGATTAGAGGTGATGGTCTTTAATCCAGAAGAAATTCCAGTAAAATTCATCAATGCAGGAAAGATCAACCCAGATTACGAGATATGGCTCAGAAAAGATCAACTTCTATTAAGTTGGATAAGAGGCTCTATGCCAGAGGGTGTTCTTGGTACAGTCACCCAGTACAACACTTCAGTAGGAGTCTGGAGTTCGTTAGAGAGAAGTTTTGCAAATCAATCTAAAGCCCGAATGATTCAGTTGAGAGGATCACTTCAAAGTACAAATAAAGATACTATGTCTATCACTGAATTTTGTGATAAACTGAGGAGAATTGGTGACAGTCTTATAGCTGCAGGACAAACTTTATCAGAACAAGAATTAATCATGTACATTGTGAATGACTTGGGTCCTGAGTATGACCCTATTGTATGCAGCATTACAACAAGATCTGATAATCTTGGTGTAGAAGAAGTTCAATCCTTGCTCATGTGTCAAGAAAGCAGGATTGAAAGACAAGCAAGTGAGAATGAACAGAAGGTGAAAATGAGTGCTAATACTGTGCAGAATACAGGAGGAAAAAAGTTCTTCAATGGACAGAACAATGGAAATAAGAATTACTCGAAGAATGGTCAGTCCTATTCTCAGAATTTCAGAGGGGGTTTCAATGGAAGGAGAGGTTCTAGAGGAGGAAGAAATGGTGGTTTTGGTGGCAACAAAATTGTTTGCCAAGTCTGTGGCAAACCAGGGCACTCAGCTGCAGTTTGTTACTTTCGATATGAAAGGAGTCAACCTAACAACAATTCAAACTCAAATGGTTTTCCTACTGGAGGTACTCCTTCTGCATTTATGGTTTCCCCTTCAGCTTGTTGCAGACATGGCCTGGTATGCTGATTCAGCAGCTACAAATCACTGCACAAGTGATCTGAGCAACCTCAGTTTAGCTGAGGAGTATCACGGGCAAGAGAGGTTAGCTGTTGGAAATGGTAAGACACTTAAAACATCTCATATAGGTTCAGCTGTACTTCCTCCCGAGTATCACCCCTTAAAATTAAAGTCTCTTCTTTTTGTTCCTGACATTAAGAAAAATCTCATTAGCATTTCCAAATTAACCAATGACAATGATGTATTTATTGAATTTCACTCTGGTGTCTGTCTTGTGAGGACAAAACTTCGCGGAATCTTCTTCTTCAAGGAATGCTTAGAGATGGTCTGTACAAACTGACTTCCCCCAATTCTTGTGGTCCTCAAGCTCTTTCTTGTTTCATCAAGCCTGTTTTACCTTTTCCCTGTAATTCTGAATTTTTTTATCAAAATACTGCCCCATCACCTGCTAGTACTTCTCTGAAGTTGACTGAGACAGAAGGAGAACCTTTTCCTAATGTAACCCTTTTCAGAAGCACAATTGGTGCTCTACAATATTTGCAAATGTCCAGACCTGATATAGGGTTCATTGTGAACAAATTAAGTCAGTATTTGCACAAACCAACCATGGTTCACTGGCAAGCTTGTAAGAGAATTCTGAGATACTTGAAAGGGACTGTTTCAGCTGGTTTATTATTGCAACCATTAAAGTTTCTGTCCATCCAAGCTAAGCTTATTCTGATGTAGATTGGGCTGGCAACCTTGATGACGTGTTCAACTGGTGCATATATGGTCTTTCTTGGAGGTAGGCTCATTTCTTGGTCGTCCAAGAAGCAGAATGTCATTTCCAGGTCAAGCACAGAGAGTGAATATCGTGCTATGGCCAATGCAGCCTCTGAAATTTGCTGGATTCAAAGTCTATTATCTGAACTTCATTTGTCCTTGTATCAGCCTCCTATACTTTGGGTTGATAATCTCAGTGCCTTGGCCTTAGCTTCCAACCCAGTTTTACATGCTAGAACAAAGTATCTTGAATTGGATTTACATTTTATCAGAGACAAAATAAACAGGAGACAACTTGAGGTTCGTTCTGTTCCCTCTGTCGATCAGCTCGCTGACTTGCTTATCAAAGCTTTATCTACTCCAAGATTTGAGTATCTCAAGTCCAAGTTCAAAGTGGTTAACTCCCCCTTGCACTTGAGGGGGGATGTTAAGGAAAGGAAGGCATCAAACGTTCATAAACACCTCAGTACAGTAATCATTGCATTGCAAGCAGTAGATCACAACTCTACCGCTTGAGTATGTGAGAGAGAGTGGGGATTAGTTTTCTGTTATTGTCTGTTATTAGTTGAGGTTGTTAGTATTTTCTAACTTCCTTCTTCGTCTGCTTCTCTCCTCTCTCGAGCTCTCTTAGTGTGCCTATATTAGGCTTGGTTGTTTCAGTTGTATGTAGACTGATACTGAATGATTTAATGCAATTACTATTCTTGAATTCTCCTTCTTACTTTCATGGTGTAACAAATTATGAACGATGTCTCACATCCATAGAATAATTACTAAAATGGAAAAGCAAGAAGGACTTACTGAATCTTCCGCTTTGCAGGCTGGATGTAGAAAGGCGGAGGGGGAAATCAACCTCATGCCCTCTTCTAGAGATCTTAGAAAGAATGACTTTGTTAGGGAGAGCCGGAGGTAATCGATGATGCATCGCAATGTTGTTGATGCATGAGCATGGCAAGCTGTTAAGCTTTCTGATACTATTGATAGATCCCTATGAAAATACAACTTCAAAACTAAGTCCAACAAAACTTGTAGTGAAAACAAATTGAAGAGCAAAATTGAGCTAAAATCACAATATCTTTCTCGTTTCTAATGGTAAACACAGGAATATCAGATGAGAATTTCTCATTTACATACTTCTCTCAATATCCTTGTTTCATTTCAGAGAATATAGCAACACAGCAAGGAAAACAAAATCAGCCGAACATTCTACGGCGAACTTACATTGTCGCAGAAACTAAATCCATGAAGCGCCATGTTTAAGGAGATTATGAGAAGAAAATCTCAGAATTATGGTTGAATGACGACTAGAATTACTGTATTCAGTTGCCAATGATTAGGGTTTATCACTCTTCAAAGAAAACAGAGATCACCGTCGAAGAATTGGGACAGGCTAAAAAAAGTGAGAGCGAAGATTTAGAGAGGGTATTTCTGGAAGAAAGAAAATAGGTTGGGCTCACCCGTCCAATCCGGAAAATGGACTGGGCTGAAATAGCTGAAGTATTTTTCTTTTAACTGAAATAGCTCAACCACGGCCACGGGTAGTTCGCAGGCTCAATTAGGAATCTAGTTTTACTTTCTTTTTTTTTTTTCAAAAAGAGGGGAAAAAAAAGGTGAACCATTGGTAAAAGTTTAGGTTAAGGGTGTAATTACGTCATAGTTTTATGCAATGTACTCCAAACACAGTTTAATGCAAAAACCATTCAAACAACATCCAATAATTTAATCCAAGCAGCATTGTTGCCATCCAAAACAGCATCTGTTTTTGCAGTGAACTAGTGTGTCATGTCTAACCTCCATCTGCAAAATTTAAATTTGGATAACATGATTCAACGATGAATTAACATATTCTACGATTGAAATTCATAATAAACCAACTGAACTTCATCCTAACCCAAACATGTTCTACAACTGAAATTCCCCTTAACACCAAGAAAGATGGAGACGAAGTTAGAGAGAGAGCAAACAGTTAGACCACATCAGATATGTCTTACTTCACTGCGTCGCGAGGAAGAAAAAACCAACAAGCCTGAGTCAGCGCGAGGAAGAAAACGCCTAAAATCCTGAGTTCGCCTGAGTTACCGATGAGGTTGTGGAGCTTCTGAGCTCGCGGGATTTTAGGGTTTTTAGCTGATGAAAAATGGGGGTAGAGTCGCGGGGTGTTAAGGTTCTGACTTTTGATGTGTTTGGGGACCTTGGATGTGTTTAGAGTTAAAGAATCGAGAGAGAATTTTTGTAATTCTTTTGTAAAAAACTTAACCGATGTTAATGTTCAAATTCAATCGTAGAGGGAGCGCCTGTCTGTATGATTTTGACTCAAGTGTCAGAATAATTTGTTGGAGGAAATAGCTTGAAGCTTTATTAAGTAAAGCTTAGTTAAGTGTCGTAGTGTGTGAATGTAAATTAAAAATAAAAGACAACGTGATAGAAACCAAGTCCATCACATGTCAAGTGGAGCTCTAACTTTTTTACATATGTTTGATGATGTGTATTAAGAGTTGAGGGTGTAGGACTACTTTGTCCCAGTCTATCCTGCCACATGTAAATTTTTTAGGGCATGTGAAGCTGCCCATCTTCATATTTTATGCGCGATGTGGCTGTTTCACAAACAACCACTTCATTGCACGAGGTGGCAGTTTCACTCAGAAATTGCCACCTCCGTGCATTGTAGAAATAGGTGGTTTTTCATGTTGAAAACCACCTCTCTCTTTGATATGTTAAATGCTCAACCTAGTGGGCAGTTTCTCCATGAAACTGCCTATTAATATGGGGGGGGGGGGGGGGGGG
>QANY01006045.1:1012622-1022774 GCA_003255025.1 Datisca glomerata
TGACACCGGGCTTCGACCTCGACTCGATTCGGGTTCGATTTAACCACATTAATTGAAAAGGAGATGGACCCGGCGCTGACACCGGGCTTCGACCTCGACTCAATTCGGGATCGATTTAACCATATTAATTGATGTTGAAGTTGACTTATGCAAGTCTCATGACAACAAAAGCTAGACTAATTCATGCTTTAAATGTTGGAAGGCCATGTGTGAATTTCGAAAGAATATCATTAAGTGATTCATGCACCTGAATTTTTCAAACAACTAATGTGGTGTATGTCTATGAATTGTAATTCTTGAACATAAATGTAAAGTAGTGATTTTGAGTCCGTGCATGCTATGCATGATTGTGAACCTTTATAAGAAAATTATATGATGATTTTTAAACATATCCAACACCCTTTAGAACAAACACTTGACCTAGGATCATGGACTCACAATGAAGTATCGAGCGTATTTTTAGGAAAATGATACATCCTTATTTATTAGTTTATGCTCCAGTATTTGGCTCCATGTTAGTGGTAAATAATCTCTCTGCTTCTCTTCTGTACTTCTAATTGGATAATCCTCCAATTTTGCTTTAGCCTTTGTCATGTGCATATTGACCTTCCTCGTTATGACTTTTTAGGTTTTACTTTACTATCAGGTCACCTTTCTTAGTTCCAATTTTTTAGCTTTCAACTGATCAAGTTTATTCTTCTGAGTTATTTCAAGAGTAATTAATGATATCTTAGAACTGAGAGGAATAAGAAATAATGGAAATAAAGAGAAGATGAAAGTATATGTATTTTTCAACTGGGAAAGAAAGAAGAAAAGAAAGGCTCTTCATTGATGATGAACAGTGTTCACAAACGATGGTTTGGGAAAAAAAAATAGAAGAAAAAATGTAAGAAGAATTTCTCCAGTATTCGAGACAGCTTTAGCATTTTTTTAACTTCATTTTCCCATACTTAGAGTGGTCAAACGAAGTACTTCTTGACTGCATCAGAATTAACCGTGTGCGGTAAATCATCTCCATCCATGTTTGTTAGCATGAGAGCTTCTCCCGAGAAAGCCTTTTTGACAATGAAAGGTCCTTCATAATTTGGGGTCCACTTTCCTCGGTGATCCTTTTGATATGAGAGTATCTTTTATAATACCAAGTCTCCTTCTCGGAAACATCGGGGACGTAAGTTTTTTGTCATATGCGTGCATTATTTTTCTTTGATATAATTGCCCTCTACATAATGCCGTCAATCTTCTTTCCTCGATGAAATTTAATTGTTCATGTCGTGTCTGTACCCACTCTGCTTCTTCTAATTTCACTTCCATTAAGACTCTGAGGGAGGGAATTTCCACCTCAATTGGAAGGACTGCTTCCATGTCATATACCAAAGAGAATGGCGTTGCCCCAGTTGATGTTCGGACTGATGTGCGGTACCCATGCAGTGCAAACGGGAGCATCTCATGCCAATATTTATAAACCTCCGTCATCTTCTCTATGATCCTTTTTATGTTCTTATTGGCTGCTTCCACTGCTCCGTTCATTTTCGGACGATAAGGAGATGAATTATGATGCTTAATTTTGAATTGCTCACATAATTCTTTCATCATCTTGTTATTTAAATTTATACCATTATCTGTGATGATCCTTCTAGGTAGACCATATCGACAAATTATCTCCTTTTTAATAAACTTAACAACCGCACTTCTGGTTACACTTGAATAAGAACTTGCCTCCACCCATTTGGTAAAACAATATATAGATACCAAAATGAAGCGATGCCCGTTAGAGGCTTTGGGTGTGATGGGACCAATAACGTCTATGCCCCACATAGAGAACGGCCAAGGCGCGGCCATTACATGTAAATGGGATGCGGGTACGTGAATTTTATCCGCATAAATTTGACATTTATGACATCTCCTAGCGTACTTGATGCAGTCAGATTCTAGAGTTAACCAATAATATCCTGCTCTGAAGATTTGTTTGGCCATCATATATCCATTAGCATGAACTCCACAATTTCCTTCACGAACCTCCTCTATGATTTGATTCGCTTCCCTTGCATCAACACATCTTAAGAGCACCATATCATGGTTTCTTTTGTAGAGTATTTCACCATTCAAGAAGAAACCCATGGACAATCTTCTAATAGTGCATTTATCATTCTCAGAAGCCTTGGATTAATATTCTCCATTCTTTATATACTGTTTGATGTCGTAATACCAAGGTCTTGTGTCTGGCTCTTCTTCAATGCTCATACAGTGAGCAGGAAAATCTCGCCTCTCAACTTTTATGGGTTGAACTTCTTCCTTAAAGCCTACAACAAACATGGACGCTAGAGTTGCCAGCGCATCTGCGATTTGATTATTCTCTCTGGCTATATGGTCAAATGAGATCACTTCAAAAGTTCGACTTAACTTAGTGACATATTTTTTATAAGGTATTAGCTTAGAGTCTTTAGCTTCCCATTCTCCGTTTAGTTGTCGTATCACCAATAGCGAATCTCTGTACACTCGAAGCTTCTTTATCTTCATATCACAAGCTGCTTGAATTCCCATGGAACATGCCTCATATTCTGCCACATTATTTGTACAGTCAAAGCATAGTTTTGCTGTGAATGGAAAGAAAATTCCTTTAGGTGATATGAGGATTTCCTAAATTCCATGTCCTACATCATTAGATGAACCATCAAATAACATTGCCCACAATTTTGGGTCTGTAGATTCTTCTTCATTTTTGAATATGACTGAAACGCTCTCATCAGGGAAATCAAACTTCATAGGCTCATAATCTTGCATTGGTTGATCTGCCAGATAATCAGCCAGTACGCTTCCTTTTATTGACTTCCTCGTGACATAGACAATATCATATTTCGTGAGTAACATTTTCCATTTAGCAATCCGTCCAGAAAGTGATAGTTTTCCAAAGATATACTTGATAGGGTCCATCTTTGAAATTAACCAAGTGGTGTGGTATAACATGTATTGTCTAAGTCGATGAGCAACCCAGGCCAATGCACAACACGTTTTCTCCAACATCGAATAATTAGCCTCATAATTTGTGAACCTTTTGCTTAAATAGTATATTGCTTGTTCTTTCCTTCCAGAAGCGTCATGCTGACCAAGTACGCAACCCATGGATTTTTCTGTCACTGTAAGATACAAAATGAGTGGACGCCCTGGAGTTGGAGGAACAAGTATGGGTGGATTTTGCAAGTATTGCTTGATCTTCTCAAAAGCAATTTGACAATCATCATTCCATCCTTCTGTATCACTTTTGCGGAGAAGTTTAAAGATAGGTTCACAAGTTGCAGTTAGCTGTGAGATGAAACGGGCTATGTAATTTAATCTCCCCAAGAAACCTCTAACTTCCTTTTGAGTTTGAGGTGGTGGCATATCAATGATGGCTCGAACCTTATCAGGGTCAACTTTTATTCCTTCCTTGCTCACGACAAAACCAAGTAGTTTCCCTGAAGACGTTGCGAATGTACATTTCGTCGGGTTAAGCTTTAACTGGAATTTTCTCAACCGTCTAAATAGTTTTCGTAGAGTGACCGTATGATCTTCTCCTTGACGTGATTTGGCAATCATATCATCAACGTACACTTCGATTTCTTTATGCATCATATCATGAAACAATGTTACCATTGCCCGCTGGTAAGTTGCCCCTGCATTCTTCAGACCAAATGGCATAACCTTATAACAAAATGTACCCCACAAAGTTATAAAAGTCATCTTTTCACGGTCTTCAGGAGCCATTTTGATTTGGTTATACCCCGAAAAACCATCCATGAAAGAGAAGGTTGAATGTCCCGCAGTGTTATCTACTAAGACATCGATATGGGGTAATGGAAAATTATCCTTGGGGCTTGCCCGATTTAAATCTCTATAATCGACGCACACCCTTACTTTCCCATTTTTCTTCAGCACTGGGACTATGTTAGCAACCCATTCAGGATATTTTGCTACTTCTAGAAAACCCGCATCTACTTGCTTTTTAACTTCTTCTTTGATCTGTACCAGCATGTCTGGTTTCATTTTCCTTAACTTTTGTCGCACTGGTTTACTTTCGGGCATAAGTGGCAAATGATGAACCACGATATCAGTGTCAAGTCCTGGCATATCTTGGTAAGACCATGCAAAGACATCAATATACTCTTTGAGTAAGTCAATTAATTCTCGGCGGCCTTGGCTTGTCATAGAAGTGCCGATTTGGACTTCTTTCGTCTCTCCCTCCAATCCCAAATTTATCACCTCCGTTAACTCTTGATATGGTTGAGTTATTTTTTCATCTGACTCTACCATTTTTAACATTTCCGGAGATGGTTCGAAATTATCCTCATCGCTTTCACCTGACTCTACGCTAAGAATGGGATTGTCAAAGTTGTTGCTTATGCTCTTGTTTTCAAAATCATCGTTCTCGAACCTGAATCGGATTATTGGATGAAAAGAAGGCGAAATAAATAAAAAATAAAATAAAATAAATAAACAAAGTATGAGTATGGACAACATTTCAGAATTGGAACAAAAGACATAGAAGGAAAAAACAAAAAGAAACTGGAATTATATTTATCATCAGCAAAAGGAGACGAAACAAGTTTTTTAGATTTTCATTCAAAAAGACGACATGAAATAGACGAGAACATAAGCCCATAACAATGAAATTCCTAAGGCATTGGGTATAATCATTAGAATTTTGGCATGAACACATTACTCTTGAAAATTCTCGAGAAGCATTGGTAGTTCGGTGACGTCCCAATTGTTAAGTTCATGATCTGAATCATATCGAAAAACCAATTCCTCTATACCTGAACTTGATGATTTTCCCAGGATTGCGGATATTGAAAGCTCGGCGATATCATCTTCAAGGTTGTACTGCTCTACCATAACCGGTTCTTTGAATGAAATTCCTCCACTTCTAAAGGATTTAGAAATATGAGGTATGATTGCCATTTCCACATCGAATTCCCTATTTTCAAGCCTAGCAATCCTTTTTTGTTTCTTTTGAGCTTCCACTCTCCCTCTATCAGCCTTGGTCGGTCTATATCCAAGTCCAAACCTTTGCTCATTCTTGTCCCAGTCAATTAACTTTTTTATGTCTTGATGCTCATTCTCGAGTCCCTAACCTGGCTGGTATCCCCCTTTGATCATCAACCTTACAACCATATGAGATGCTTTTGATAGGTTTGGCGTTGGAGATGGTTTCCCACTAGCAACAAACATGGTGTTCGCAATCTCAAATGATCGAAATGAGCACTCCAATGCTTCCTCTGCCGCCTCGACATATGGCATGGTGGCTGGCTTGGATACCAAAAAATCTTCTTCCCCATATATACAAATGAGTTTATGATCCATTATGAATTTCAGCTTCTGATGTAAGGAAGAAGGTACTGCCCCAGCAGAGTGAATCCATGGTCGACCCAAAAGGAAACTGTACGCTGGATTTATGTCCATCACTTGGAAAACAATATTGAATATGCATGGTCCAATTCGGATAGGTATCTCTATGTCTCCGATTACTTCTCTTCGGGTACCGTCGAATGCTCTTACTATCATCATGCTCGGCCGCATATGTGTCGCGTCCACTGGGAGCTTTGCCAGTGTGGATCTTGGCATTACATTTAGAGATGAGCCGTTATCGATCAATACTTTTGCAACAATATAATCCCTACATTTTACGGATATATGTAAAGCTCTGGTGTGCCCAGTACCATCGGCCGGGATTTCATCATCTGTGAAAGTGATAAAATTCGGTGCGGTAATATTTCCCACAATTCCACTCAACTTTTCCACCGTAATGTCATGACAGACATATGCTTGATTCAAAACCTTCAATAATGCTTGGCGATGTAGTTCAGAATTCAGAAAGAGTGACAGTAAGGATATGCGAGCAGGTAAGCGATTAAGTTGTTCAATCACCTTATACTCACTTTGCTTGATGAGCTTCAAAAATTCACATACTTCTTCTTTAGACACTGCTCTTTCTTTCTTCGTACCTCTTATTATATCTGGGTCTATCACTTGGCCGCCATGCATTTCTCCTAGGAATTCATGACCACTGTCACCTTCTTTGGCCTTCCCTTTCCGTTGCCTTTCAAACACATCGCTTTTATCCGTCCTCAAAACTTCTGGCGTGTAGCATCTGCCACTCCTCGTCATCCCACCTACTCCCGAAATATTAGTTATGGGGAGATCGAGGTCAGACATATTTAGCTCTTAGGTTTTTTCGTTACTGCTTGTAATAACCTCATATCCGTACATCCAGGGTACTGCTCTTGAATCTTTGTAAGCGAACGCACTCGGTATTTGAATGGTGATAGGCATCGGAGCATAAGACGTAGTGGTGCGAGTTGACTTTTCCTCGTAATGTATTGTGAGAGGCTTTGGGATATAGGACGACATTTCAACATTAACTTCAGATGATTCTTTAGTTATCATGAGGACTAAAGAGTCATCTTCTTGGTATTCCCTTTCTCCTTTATGACTTATCGTAAGTATCTTTGCATCCAACAACTTTTGCACTTTCTTTTTAAAATCAGCACACTCCTCAATTGTATGAAACAAACAATCGAAGTCATGCATAAGCTTTCTAAAAACGCACTCATCCTCTGAGCGTGTTGGGTAGATGTACCCTGCTCTAGAAAGAAGATGAAAAAGTGTTTCCATTGACGTGCTCACATCTTCCACGTCCCTCTTTCCATATGAAAAATATTCCTCAATTGCATTCACGGCAGGATTCCCATGATTTGGTAGAGGGTTAGAATTGATATCTGGATTCTCATTTGCCTTTTTGAAATTCAACCATCCATCCTTGATCAGTGCCTGTACTCTACCTTTTAATGCCGTGCAATTCTCAGTCGAATGTCCCACTGCCCCAGCATGATACTCACAGCGAGCAGTCGGATCATACCACCTTGGGTATGGTGGTTGTAGAGGTTCATAAGGAATTGGCACCAATTGATTATTCCGTATCAATTGAGGTAAGAGTTCTGTATATGACATGGGGATTGGATCATATTCGATAAAACGATGATTATTTCTATTTCTGCTCAGAGGCTGATCAGCCTGACCAATATTTTGCTGGTGGGCCGGTGGTCTGAAACTCGGCCTTGGGTTATTTTGAAATGTTGATTGTTGAGAGTGATAATTGTACGAAATTTGTGAGGTATTAGCCACGTATGATGTCGTAGACTTGGGTCCTTCCCTATACTTTGAAAGTCCTGATCCCGAGTTCACAGCTTGTGATGGGTACCCGGAATTGATCATCTGCATATCCCCTTCTTTTCACTTCAATGGAGGCCCCTTTTTTACTGACGATGTATCTGATATAATTTCCAAAATTCTTCCATTCTTTATCCCATACTCAATCCTTTCACCGATCACTATGATGTCAGAGAAATTGTTTGAAGCGTTTCCAATCATTCTGTCATAGAATGGAGGTCTCAAGGTGTTAATAAACATTCCAGCCATCTCCTTGTCTGACAATGGGGGGTGTACCTGAGCAGCTAACTCCCTGCACCTTTGTGCATATTCTTTAAAGCCTTCTGTAGGTTTTTTTTCCATCCTTTGTAAGTCCAAACGATCAGGGGCTATGTCTATGTTGTACTTATATTATCTTAAAAAAGCATCTACTAGAAAGTCCAATTTATCTTTCGATGGTGGGTCATCACTTGGCTTGGTAATAGGCTTATGTATCTTTAGGTCATCAATATCGGTTATGATGATTGGCTCATTAACAAGTTTGCCTTGTGGAGTGAAAGCCTGGCTGTGACCACATGCCATCGCGGATGGGTTGTACCCAATTTTTCCTGTCTGCATTGTTTCCTGGACATTTGGAAATGGATTATGCTGGATATTTATTGGTGGTGAAGCGTGCTGAAACTGGTCAACCTGATGACGTTGATATGTTGGAGTGAACCCAGGAGGGTAAAGTGGAGTATCATTTGGCAGTTGATTTTGTGATGATTGAGCTCCTTGCGGATTTTCAAAACAGGCCTTTCCCTTACTTGCGGCCAGGAGTTCGAGGACTTTAGCCATTTGCTCTTTTAGCTCCCTAATCTCTTCCTTCATTTCCTCTCATGATTGCTCTCTTTCCTGCTCGTCCATAACCCTAACTTGAGCTCGAGTTCGATAGGGATGTCGAAGTTGTCGGGCTATCTTTGGAAAATTTCTTTAAAATAAAAATAAATCAATGAGATGTAGATTTTTGCTAATAAAAAGAAGAAATAATGAGAGTAAACTTATGCATGAGAAATGATACTGCGCAAAGTCAAAGTTCTAAAGTAATCAATTTCATTCAATTAGTAGAGCCATCCACTACATTTGAGTATGTAGAAGTCAATTACATTACTTCATAACATGAGTTCATACAAAACGACCAAAATGACCGAAATCCCGGTTGACCTCTTCTAAAAATTTAGACAAGTTCTCCCCATTAGGATGGATGGGCAAGACATTTGTTTTCAAAAATGAAGCTTGTTCGGCCAAATTGCCCGCTCTCACTGCCATGCCTTTAAGCCATTCCACAGCCTGCCCAGATCGTTGTCGAATCGAGTTGTACTCTTGTTGTAGCAACTGATAATCATATCTTAGTATATCAACATTAGTGTCATTGTTTCTTGCCAACCTTTTTGCCACGTTCTAATAAGCTCTAACTTGGTGCTCAAGGCTTGCGATGACTTTCAATAATTCTTCGGAATAATTTGTTGACTTAGTCTTTTTAAGTTTCTGATTCTCTAAATCAACTTGCAAATTATCAACGATTCGTCGTAAGGCGTCATATTGCTCTTCTAACTCGACGATATACGCATTTTTCTTATCAACAGTTCCCTTCACCTCTTCTAGAATTTCTCGTACCAGTTTATTTTCCCTCTCTAACTTCACGATTTGATGCTCTTATTCGTAGATTACCCCTCGCAAGTTCTTATTGTCTTCCTCCATCTTTCTAATTTTGTTGCCCAATTGGCGAGTGCCAGTTCCCAACTCTGAGTTTTTCCACTTTAGATACGCCTGATCCTCAACCTTATTTCTTAACTCTTCGATTCGTTCTTCAGCTTCGATTCTGTGCTTCTCAGACAAATTCGTCTCGACTGCTAGCCGTCTGTTTTCTTCCAAAAGGGCTAGAACTTTTTGACGCTCCTCATATAACTCATCTAGCTCCTCCATTTTAGCAATCTTTTGATGAACTTCCAGTTATTTGGCTGATGGTGCATCCTCAATTGGTAAGGCAATAATTATTTTGTTTCTACTCTCAAGCCATGCTTCATACTCCTTTGTGCAGTTCATGCGATTCTTTTCATTTCGCATCCTTCTTGTTATTTTCCAAGCTCCAATCAGATGTTGTCGTTTTAGTTCAATTTCTTGAGAATCGTAAACTAACCTCAATATCCTTCGATGCATGCGTGGTGGGGACAAACTGTCTCATGTATAATTGACGGGGTGCCATTAGCGGAGCATAACTAGTACAACCCCATGGTCCCGGGAGCGGAACCCATTGAAAATCACCACATCTATAGATCATTGGTGTTAACGGCATCCAATGGGCTTTCTAAATAACATTCTCATCTTTCAACTTGGATAGGTATGAGAGCCAAGCCCCATTTTTTGGGAAACTGCGGATTCCATTTGGCCATTCCAAATTCTGCAATAGGCATCCTCGTCTTCACCCATGGACTTGAGAACTTAACTTGAGGACACTTAAAATCTAGCGGACATATTAGATGGCTGAGAATCCAAATACACAAAAGAGTTGAGGAGCCGATGAACTTTCCTTTTCCAGACACTCGGATGTGATTCAAAGAACTGATAGTCTCAGCGAGAATTGAGATAACAGGGTTAACCCCATGTTCGACTTGAAGGAACATTTTTATCACTTTATCATCCATATAACCTTGGATCTTTGGAAATAACACGGCGCCATAAATACACAGAGCGTAAAGAGTCATGCCTTTATCCTCCTTCAAGAAATTCTGGGTGAGATCTAGGAGGTAATCCAATGTCACACACTCATTTCCCCCTTTAATTTTCAAACTTTTCTCAATCTCAGAAGCATGGACAGTACCCAAGAGCTTAGACAAAGCTTTCTTCAACGTGAGTTTTTTGTCATAGTTATAAACTTTGTCGGCATTTTACAACGGGACATTCAGTAATGCTTGATATTCTTCAATTGTG
>QANY01006045.1:1025252-1089879 GCA_003255025.1 Datisca glomerata
AAAAGATATCAACTACATTCATATGAAGAAGAGAGATGAACAAAATATATTATGAACAAATGTACCAAACAATTAGGCTTCCTTGAGAAGAAGAAATGGAAGAAGATGAAGATAATAGAAGTGTAGAACCCCTCTCTCTCTCTAAAATCACCTCTCTTTCCAACCCCTCTCTTTCTCACTCTAAAAAATGACTTCCCCCTTTTTTTTTACTCCCCAAAAGACCTCCCCTTAAGTGAAGACTTCATTCCTATTTATAGGCAAAATTAAGGTTTGCCTTTTTTACTTTTAGTCCTTTTTTTAATTTTTATTTTTTAGTCCTCTTTTTCAATTTTTACTTTTTAGTCTTTGGACCACTTTTCTTATTTTAGTATTGGATTAGTTTTCAAATTATACACATAGTATTGGATTAGTTTTCAAATTATACACATAGTCTTGGATTATTAAAAGAGCCAAAATATAAAACATGTATATTTCATGTATTAGGCCAGATAAAATACAGTATTTACAGTTGAAAAATAGAGAGAGAGAGAGAAAAAGAGATTTCCGACCACCACAACTCTAGATTTCAAGCTCAACTAGAATCCAAGCTGTAAAACCCTAGACTGACAAAGGAAGGATGTATTTTTCACCACCACAAACTGACGAGAGGGAGTTCCACCGCTGTAAATTCTCATAATCAAATGGCGACACTTACCACGGCCACCTGCAAATTCGTGTGAGAAAGATTGAGTTTTTATGGCCCGGTGCAATGTTGAAGGTGAAAGAAAGGGTAAAAATGTAAAAACACAAAATAGTTAAAAGGTTTTTGGGTCAAATCGACCATTTTGCAATTTTTTAAGTAGGTCATTTGTGTAGACAAATGATCTAAGTAGATCATCTGTGTAGTTCTCCCTAACAAATACAAGAGATAAAATGTAAAATTCATCATATACCTCATGTCACTTAAGTTGCTTGCACACATTCTTAATTTAATAAATTATTAAAAAAATTCATTCGATTAAAAATATGTGTTTAGGTGTGAAAAAATTAGATCATCCCTAAGTTGATGAGACTAAACTATTTTTTTTTTAATTTAAAACATAAAAAGACTAACCTATGATTTGAGTTTATGTGAATCAAGAGTTAATTTTATCTTTTTTAGAAGGTTAATTTTGATATTACATGCTATTTAGACCACGTTGGTTTAAATTTATTGGTTTTGAGTATTCTTTACACATAATCCTAACATGAATGAGTATCTGAATTATTTTTCAAATCAGATGAATCTCTCTATTATTCAAGCAAATTTCAAAATCTATCAAAAATAACTTTTATAAAAAACAAATGATCTCAATAGTTCTCTTTCTTATTTACTTTTTCAGTTAAGAGAAAGTTAAATGACATAACTTGGAGTTTTAAATAGGTGAAGATAATGATAATCTCTCTCTATAATCAAGTAGGCTAACCTTATTTCCTTTTTTCTTCATTGATTTTGATCCTTTTTTTTGTCTCATAAAACGGAGAGTTTGTGTTTGATCCATTTTTTGTCATATAGAATAGAGAGTTTACATGGATCGGACCATGATTGCATATAGATAAAATCTCACTATACTCATAAATTAACAACTACTATCTCTTAATTTCAGAGTATGGCACATTCATAAAATTTCAATCCAATATTTTTTTTTCTCAAAAGATATTGATACTACCATCAATTATGTTTTCAATATTATTTTTTTAAGCAACATTGTTTCATGTATATTTTTAATAAAACTAATTTTTAAATCACTCAAATCATAGGTTAATCATCAGGGTTTAGAAGATAATAACTATATTAAAGGATTGAAAGTTTCTAATTATGTAAGAAAAAAGATTGAAAGTTTCTAACTTTAAGAATGTTATAAGACGTGTCAAAATAAAGGCATGTCGCTTGCTGTACTTGAGAACAAAAATCCACATTCCACATTATGAAACTCTAAACCGTCGATGGGCATATAATCGACGTCTATTACAATTCGAATCAGAACGCCACGGATCTATATCTCAAGCCGTCGATAAACAAACAATCTAACAGTCCCCATTTATCCATTTCTGTTTCTTAGCGAAACACAAAAGCCACAATCCTGAAAAGCAGACCTTATATAAACCAAAGCGCTAACATTTCAAATCTCAAAATCGAGTTCTCTTGTAAAGTTAAATCCCAAGCTCCGATTGTTTTCTTCTCGTCGATTCTCTCTGCATCCTGTTCGGAAATGTCTGGCCGTGGAAAGGGAGGGAAGGGATTGGGCAAGGGAGGAGCCAAGAGGCATAGGAAGGTGCTAAGGGATAACATCCAGGGAATCACGAAGCCCGCCATCCGCCGTCTTGCTCGGCGAGGTGGCGTCAAGAGAATCAGCGGCCTTATCTACGAGGAGACCCGAGGCGTTCTCAAGATCTTCCTCGAGAACGTGATTCGTGATGCAGTTACTTACACTGAGCACGCCCGAAGGAAGACAGTGACTGCCATGGACGTCGTTTACGCCCTCAAGAGGCAAGGAAGGACTTTGTATGGTTTCGGCGGTTGAGTTGGTTGGGCAAATTGTGTTTGCCTTCTTAATTTATGGTTCAAAAATGCAATCTTGTAGCTGTAAATCGTTCGTGTAGTGAGTTTCTGTTAGGGGGTTTGTTATTTAGCGATTTGGAGGATTTGTAATGTGATACCTGGGGGTATTTTCCTTAATTCGACTTGTATTTTTGTGCAATATTAGATGCTTTCGCCCATCGTTTCTGTTCTCTTTTATTAACTAATGAAAAAAAAATACTTAGAATATAATAGTTTAGTTTTTGGGAAATAATTACTGGCAATTTTAACACAATCCCCATCGGAAAAGTGTTCATTTTAAAGTTTTGAGTTATGCAATAAGATGTAGCTGGAGGAGGATTGAGATTGAATCAATGAATTAGACTCAACAGTAGTAACTGAATGGCTCAATGGTATTTCAGCTGTGGAGACGGTAGACTTAATTTTTTTTACTGATGAAATTCTTTGCTAAATGGAAGAGTTTCAAGAATGCAAGATCAAAATGGGTGAATAGAAAGCTATATAGGCTGATTTAGTAATAGTTTATAATTACCTAATGAGAATCGCTTTGTGTAGAAGAAAAGCTTCTTGGGATGTGAATCGATCGAAGAAAATGGGGACTTGAGAATTCTGCATTTTCGGAAATCGCTAAGGTTTATATTATTTAAGTGTACTTTGGCAATATGGTGTCGTGGTGTAGTTGGTTATCACGTCAGTCTAACACACTGAAGGTCTCCGGTTCGAGTCCGGGCGACGCCATTGTTTTTAGTTTTTAATTCCGTGTGAATGAATGGTCAAAGAAACTAGTCATTAGAAGTTAAAGATCAATAATGATGGAGATATATACATGTAGTCGTGAGAAGGTCGCTTTGCAAGGGAACAGAACTGACTGTTGATCATGAGCCTACAACATTAAAAGAAAGCTGTTCATGAAGAATGAACGGAGAAGCCGCTAACAGTTGGGCCTAGCTTGCTATTTGAATAGGTCAATTGTCATGTAGCCCATTACATGGTTCACCCCCTGGGTTCCCCAGTCCAGTTATATTACCATAGGCCTGTTTGATGTTGTTTTCGTTTTCTTTTATAATCAAATCTTTGACAAGGAAAGGGAAGAAGAACAAGAAGTAAATCATGGATTTCACAAGAAGTGCCCCTTTTAATTTACTGTCACACACCCATGCTAACTGAGGCTTAATCTGCCTACATCTTTATTTTATTTTTTCTTTTCACAATTTATTCATCAATTCATCATTTATTCAATAATAATCACGATGATCTCTGGTGGTATTTACAATGTCATTCATGGCATGGACGGTTTTTCACAAATGCTATCAAAGAATTATAAAATTTTACAATAATTGAGGATAGATTTCTTTTAAATTTTATTTGATTAAAGAGTCAATCCACCATCTTTTACATCAAAATAACAGCACATCACACTCCTTTAGTCTCTTTTATACGTATGAACGTGTATAAAGTTCAAAACATGTCAATTTCAAGTGCGTTTCACGCAATTTTTCATTTTTCTGCTTCTTTTAAATTTTAAATAGCAAATTGTTGTATTGTATTTGCTTACAAAGTTTGAGTAAGCTAATTATTACTTTTCTTGTTTGGTAATTGTTTTAAATCATTAGAAATTATTTTCGCAGAAAAATTACAAAACATAGTGACAGCACCGAAGGTGATAGGGGATCGACCTCTGAGAATTTATCAATGTATAATTATTAAATTTGTTTCTCCTAAATCGATCGATCCACCTTATTTAAGAAACGTCAAATTTTAAAAAAAATATATTTATGTATGAAAATGAAGACTGATAATGAGCTAGTACGAACGGCCTAAAAACTTCATCTTTTTGGAACCAAAGTAAAATTAGCCGCGGCCATAAAAGTACACAAAAGTCTGATTAAAGCAAGTGAATTGTGTGAACCACAACTAATTTTCCATATAATTTCTGGACAAAGCACAGCTTTCGCACTTATTATTTTCACAAATTTGTCAACAGAATCCACGTGAAATCTTGTTTTCTACTTCGTACTCGAGTCTCTCACACACGGACACCTTGCATTTGTTCTCTACTTTTAACTTTACTTTGATCCTCCAAATTTCCTTAATTTTTAATTTAGTCATCATAATATCTTTGAGTTATTTAAAATCCCTTGCAATATGGGACAAAAAACAAAGCCGTCCCACTTTCACTTTCAACTAAGCTCATGTTTGGTAGTCACTATGTCGAAAATAACAAGTAAAAAAAAGCTCATTTTAACATGATGACCAACTTTATTTTAATGCATGAGATAGACTTTGAGATTGAGCTGTCACTTGTCGAGTTTACACTAAGGTCCCGTTTAGTACCGCTCTCCTGGCTACAATCTTGGATGAAAATTCTCTAGTAATTGAATTACCTTGATTATTGGAGCAATCTTAGATGGAAATTTCCTAGTTTATTAGTAATTCTGACTTACCTCTACGAAATCAATTTAATTGTCTCATAAGACGACAACAAATGATTAAATAATACTGTTTAACGATTAAATAATGTCCATGCTCAACCGTGTAACTCTTTATTTAACGATTAAATAATGCTGGATGATATTAATATCATCCAGAATGTGTTGAAAAGGGTGGGCTCGGCCGGGCATGATTAACAAAAAGTGGTTATGGATTAAGATCTTTACTAATTTGGACATATTTTTGGGTTCATTGTAAGTGATAAGAATTGACCTATTCTGGATGGTATTAAAATCAACAGATTTTTTATATTGCTCAATTCTTTGTTTTTTACAATCACGTTATGTTCCCTATCTACTCATTTATTATTTGTTAAAATCATAGTCATACTATGCATCAAAATTTCATTAGACATCTACATTTACATGAAAAGAATCTTTATTTAAAAAAAAAATACATGTTTTGACTTTGTACTTCTTCTTGGTTGAGGTGAACCAGAGTGCGTCAACTGTAACACGTGACAAACTGTTGTCGCTTGTACGTCTCTGCTATTGTCAATACGGCACAGAATGTTTAACGATTTAAACCTTCAAGCCACGTGGATAGCCAGGTGCTACCTTCTAAAGCCCTATGAACGGTAATAACAGCGATTCCCTCATAGTTTCTCTTGGAAATTAGCGAAACTTTATTGAAAGAGAAAGAGCATTTAGTTGGGCATTCAACCCTTCTTTTCTTATTGGAATGTGGTTCAAATTAGGGTGTGCAAAAACTCATAAAATACCGCAAATTGAACTGGATTTATTTAAAATGTTCTATTTGATCGGGATTTGGTTAACTATGGTCATTTTGATCTTCAATTTAAAAAAATTAAAAATTTTGGTTCGGTCTAAATCTTTTTAAAATTTTGTATCGAGCTAGACATATCGTTAATCCTCATTATGTTAAGACTGTGAACAGTCAACAACCAGTAAGTTTAGGTAGTATCCATAATTTGATTTCACATTATATTTTTTGAAAGAAAAATTAAAGTGACATTTTACATTACTAATAAAAAATTACATGCTTCGCATGTGTTAAGCAATTTAAAATATATATAAAATTTAAAATTAATAATAATATTATTTTTAAAATGATTATAAATCTGAATTAAAAGTAAGATAATAGTAATAATAAGTACATTAACTTGTTAATAATATTTTAAAGTTTTACTTTATAGAATTACTATTTGAATAATATACAACATAACTATTCGTCATTTGTTAGATTCTATCATATTAAGAGATCAGTCGTCTTTTTAAAACTATCATCTCAATTTATATATATGAACTTCATGTTCTAATAACATAAACAATATTATATTTCATTTTATAAGTTTTTAACCAATAAAGTACCGTTGATCTAAAAAATAACCTCAAATTCATTTTTATGGATATTTATATCTCTATTGCATAATATTACAAAAATATTCAATTTTACAAACTATTATAAACAAATTATTATTAAATACAAAAATAATATTCTATTATATGATTTATATTAAATGAGAAAAATGAAAACTCTAAATTATCTTATATTTTAAGGGGTTTTGAAGAGTAGAGAATCAAACATTTTTCTCATTTAAACTATTTTTAATATAATAAGATTGCTCGTTGATTTTAGCAAAATTTAAGAATGTGACGTTTTAGCAGAAAGAAAGGAAACAAAAATGTTTTCAATATTCTCTTCTCACACACTGGATTCATAATTTTTTTCCATATTGACATAGGGGCAGAATGTGGATTTACAATTGAGAATGTAGCATAATAATGACCTATTAATTTAAATTTCCTTAACATAATATTTATATGAGGACATTTTAGGAAGAAATCTTACTATGAATTTTTGTTGTTGCCATTTTAGGAAGAAATCTCAGTTAGAGTGAGGAGTCCTTGTAATAAAATAAACTTTAAGAAAAGTTGTTATAATCAATTCAAATTATTACTGATTAATTATTTAAATGTTATTAATAGTTTTGATTATAATGCGCTGTCAAAGACATCTTGCTTTTCTTTCTCGTGCTATTCTCTTACTATTATTCAAGCGCTGAAATTTCAAAATTCATTATGTGAAATAATAAAAATCGAGGGCTGATGGCTTTTTTTGTCTGTTGAACGGTAGATGCAGCTTAGCTTAAAAGTCACCGGCGGAAATTAATAATATATCATAATTACGTAATCAAATTTTAGATGGCTATCTTAATATTTATAGAGTTCTACCAAAGTCTTACTTCTTCATTCAATATAATAGATACATATAATTTTATTAACTCCTACTTCCAATTTCGTTCTTCCCTTTGTAATTAGCGTACCAAATATGTAATATCCAGACATGACCACTTAACTGCACAACCTTAATGTTTATTGTTTTGCTAATTAATTTTCTATCACATCAACATCATCTTAATAATGTTTAATGTTTATTTACCAAAAAAAACATCATCTTCTTACTAATTAATTCCCTGAAAAAATCTTCTTACTGATTCATAATGTCAAGCACCTGAATTAATAATTCTACATTATTATAAACATCTATTGTAGTGTATAGTAGATTTAGGCTAACAAATTAGTGTAATTTACCATTGTTAATATAAATTAGTGTAATTTATATAAGGGAAATTAGTGTAATTTACCATTGTTAATATAAATTAGAGAAAATTACATATTTCATCATTTTTGGAGGGTCTTTCTACATAAATGTTCATTTTTTTAATTGCAGGTATGACCTTTTTTTACATGTGACCTTTCCTTTGAGATTTTTCTACAACTTTTTTCCTTTTCTGCCTCTTTTTTCCCCGAAGAGCTGCGGTGTCTAGGGTTTTCGGCGCCCTTCTAGTTAAAATAATAACCCTATAAATATTTAATAATCAGTTATACCAATCTCATTAGTCTAACTTCATTTAAATTTCTAAAACGTCTAAGTCATAATTATGTGAGCTTAGATGAACTAATTAAGTATATTCATCAAATTTTAATAAAACACATTTACTAAAGTCGATTATCCTAAATTTTACTATAGCACTTAGTGTGATGTGATTATCAAGTTTTAACTAATTAAAACCTAACAGTTTACATGCAATTGATTTCATAAAATAATACATATAAACATATACTACTACAAAATAAGGTTTAGTTGATGGGTAAAAACTGTCATTATAACTCTATATTGACGACTGACCAACTGTCATCTATCGGGTTGTCATATTTAGTCATTTTAATTAAAAACTGTCAATATAGGGTACCACAAAAGTAATTAGATGGCAGAGATTACCCGTCATCATAGGTGCCAAAAAAGTAATTAGATGACGGGGACTACCTGTCATCATAGGTGCCAGAAAAACAAATAGATGAAGGGGATTCTCCGTCATTAAAAGTACCTTAACTCTTTTTAAAAAAATTGTCATAGAAAGGCATTATGTTCCAGTGGAGAGAGAAAATGAAGTTGTAACACGAGAAAGCTTTAAACACCATTTGTTGCATAAACTCAAATCAAGAAAGCAGGAATAGAGAAGAAATAGAGATTTTCATATGTGGTTTGAAGAATGAAAAGTAGAAGCATGTCAAGAAATTACTAGGAGAGCACAATATCTTAAGCCTACAGGAATAGCTAATGAAGTCAAAATTTGCTGTCAACTTCCAAGAACAAGGACTTAAGGTGATTTTTTTTTATCTAGAATGGTCTGAAAGGTTAGTAGTAGAAGCAATGCTAGAAGCCTTAGACGCGTGAGCAAGTGTAGCTATGTAGCAAACTAAGTTATATGACTCTAGTAAAATCCATCAAGATGAAGCCGAAACTAGCAGTCAACTCCCAAAAACAAGAACTCAAGGTGGATTTGATATATATGGTCGAAAAAGGTCCTTTTAACCAAGTCAAA
Source organism: Datisca glomerata (assembly GCA_003255025.1). Classification (NCBI taxonomy): domain Eukaryota; kingdom Viridiplantae; phylum Streptophyta; class Magnoliopsida; order Cucurbitales; family Datiscaceae; genus Datisca; species Datisca glomerata. The sequence goes on from QANY01006045.1 coordinate 1,034,153, forward strand.
TGTATGAATTTCTACACTTTTTTGAACTTTAGAAGGGTTCCACACATATACATAAAAATAAATCATCAACTTGAAGTGCACAATAACTACTCAAAGAGTAAAGGAAGTCCTCGCAAGCATTTTCTGTTATCAACTTGGACACTGCATCTGGATTTAGATTAAGAATCTTTGTAAAAAGATATATTGGTAATTAAAAAAATAGATAAGTAAAAGTCATAAAAAAATTATTAGGGAACATTATAATCATCATTTTCCATTTTGAATGTAATGACAGTACCTGAGGTATGCATCCAACAATCCTCTCAAGTTTAATGTTGTTATCTCTACAATAGGCCAGCAAATCGGATTCATAAAACTCCACTCTGTCCAGAAATGTTTTATTCTCCTCATCATAAATGGTGTGGCCTTCCTCATCTGAAGCATTTAAATATAAGTTTATCCAAGATATTTTCACTACTCTAGGATTGTTGTCAAGGCCATACACCTGTAAATTTTGACTTCATTAGCTATTCCAGTAGCCCGATCAAGCATAACAATCTTCTATCACATTATTCAACCAAAGTCATGTGCAAGATGAACCCTTAATAATTTGATCATATGCACGAACATCAAGAGAATAAAGGTAGCAAAGTGACTTGGAAATAATAAACTAATACGTATATGACATATGAGAACCCAAAATAATTATAGAGACAATAACGTAGGATTTCAACTTAAAATGGCTGTAAGACAGTGTAGAGTGTTATGGATGCATCGAAGAGCATGGAACCAGAAAGGATAATAGGTTAACAAAAAAAACAGCACACGTTAAGACTAACCTTTGAAATGGGGAAGGAAGTGGGAGTTGAAGAAATGAGCTGTTTATAGGGAATGTTTTGCCTTCCCTGGACCACATTATTATTAAGCTGTTTATAGGGAATGAGCAGTGACAAACATCATAATATCTACAAAATTTATTCAATAAGCATCTAGCTGAGAAACAAATTTTGTTCCTCACAGAAGTCCTGATATCTGTATTAGTATGTTGTTTTCCTTCCTTCTGTTGCAGAAAGCTGGCAAAGAGAAAAGAAGAAGGTAGAACAATGAAAAGAGCAACCTACCTATTTCAGTCCTATAATATTATCACATTCCATTATTTTTTCCCACTCAAATCTCTCTGCAAACCCATTGAGCAATTCGTTTATCTGTTCGTATTTTATAGGATGTAAGGGTCCAAACTCAAAACCAAACTTCTCGTGTTCAATACCTATATGTAGTCAACACGTAATCGTGACCATTCAAAAGGGACAACATGACTAAACATTGTGTGACTCTTGATCTAAACAATGAGACTCAAATGGGCAACATGTCCATGGCTATTTGAAGGGGATTTTAATACACACAGAAAGAAAGTAAATATATCAATTCCACTAGTACACATATTAGGACTGTTGTATTCTGATAAAAACGAATGCGCTGAAATGTTGTCACATGTTATCTGACTTTTTCTCTTCTGTGCTAGTCGAAATGTCGTTGTTCTCCTCTCGTTAACACCTAAAATTGACTCAACTAAATTTTTTAATTTGATATGAGAACCAATTTTAGTTCGGACCATTAGTGTGTTTCTTAGTTGGGCGGTGACTCAAATCAACAAAATATGAGTGTCAACGTGAGAGCATAATCAGTGGATTAATATAGAGCGACCAAAAGCAAGACTTGTGGAGTACTGTTCTGATAAATAAGATGCAGAACCCATTTTCTATAAATTAACAAGCATTTCTGCATCGACCTGACACTCATTCTGTCAACTGTATTAAAGAAGTTATATAGGAAGATCGAAGAAGCTATGCCGGTTAATATAACGTCAATCAAAACGTCATCAAATGGAGTCTGGCAAGGCGACAATCCCCTCGACTATGCCTTCCCTCTTCTGATAGTTCAAACGACGTCAGTCCTCATCGTCTCTCGCTTCCTCGCCTTCCTTCTCAAACCTCTCCGTCAACCAAGAGTCATTGCCGAAATTGTTGTATGTCTGTCTCTCTCTGTGTGCGCGTGAGTGTTTGTTATGAGTTGGTTACTAAATAGTTATGATTTTGAATTTGATTTTTGCAGGGTGGGATTCTGCTGGGACCATCAGCGTTTGGACGAAACAAACAGTATTTGCACCGAATCTTTCCATCATGGAGCACTCCCATACTCGAGTCAGTAGCGAGCATCGGTCTTCTCTTCTTTCTCTTTCTCGTTGGTCTTGAACTCGATCTCAACTCGATTCGGCGGAGCGGGAGAAGGGCTTTCGGCATAGCACTCGCCGGTATTTCTCTCCCTTTTGTTTCCGGCATTGGCGTCGCCTTTATCCTCCGCAAAACAATCGATGGAGCCGATAAAGTCGGATACGGTCAGTTCCTCGTGTTCATGGGAGTGGCGTTGTCGATCACCGCCTTTCCCGTGCTGGCTCGCATTTTAGCCGAGCTTAAACTGCTGACGACTCCTGTCGGTGAAACCGCCATGGCAGCTGCAGCTTTCAATGACGTTGCTGCTTGGATATTACTAGCTCTCGCCGTGGCTCTAGCCGGTAACGTTGAAGGAGGGGAACATAAGAGCCCCTTGGTTTCTGTTTGGGTTCTGCTCTCCGGAGTAGCGTTCGTTGCATTCATGATGATTCTGATCCGACCTGCCATGAAATGGGTGGGTCGCCGGTGTTCCTCGGAGCACGATACGGTGGACGAAGCCTATATTTTTCTAACATTAGCCGGCGTACTGGTGTCAGGTTTCATTACAGACCTAATCGGAATCCACTCAATATTCGGAGCATTTGTCTTCGGATTAACGATTCCGAAAGGAGGAAATCTCGCTAATAGATTGATAGAGAGGATTGAGGATTTCGTGTCTTGTTTGCTTCTTCCTCTGTATTTTGCATCTAGCGGTTTAAAAACAGATGTGGCGAAAATACGAGGTGGAAAGGCGTGGGGACTGTTGGCGCTGGTGATATCGACGGCGTGTGCAGGGAAGATTCTGGGGACTTTTGTCGTGGCGATGATGTTTATGATTCCGGTGAGAGAGTCGCTCACACTTGGTGTGCTTATGAACACCAAAGGATTGGTGGAGCTCATCGTTCTCAACATCGGCAAGGAGAAAAAGGTCAGATTAGCTTTTTGCTCTTTTTTTGAATCTTAGTTTGTTCTGTTGTGAAAATTAGAATAAAAATTACACAAATAATATATAATAACTATAAACGAAAAATTAGGATTCAAAAGAAAAAAGAAATGATCCGAAGAAAATAATTACGACATTAGCATGTAGTTATTACAATCCCGTGGAAAATTATTGTGGATTATGTTGGAACCTTGTTCTGATATTTATTGCTCATAACACTTTTTTTTTCTATAATTTTGGAGAGATATTTTATAATTTATACACAAACTTAATGAATCCTAGAGTAATAATAAAAAATAAAATACTTGACTAAATTTATAACAGAATGATTATAATTGATTAATTATAACTGAATGATTATAGAACAATCAAATATAAAACTACAGATGAGAAAATAAAAAATTAAATCAATAAATGCTTACTATATTAATGTTCTAAAGATGAATTTTTATACAGTTCACTTAATAATTATGAAGACGTAAAAAATGAATGAAATCCTTTCAAAATTGTATAGTATTTTCTTTCACCCTTTTTAACTCACAAAACTGTATAGTATTTTCTTTCTCCCTTTTAGACTCACAAATTGACAATAAAAATTGGACGAAAAATTCTTGCTAGTTCTCTACTGTATGACGCAAAAAACAGTAAGTATTCCAAATTGCCCCCTTTTAAAATAAAAGGCTGCTACATTATTAAGAGAGGTGGTTTCTCCTTAATTGAAAAACCACCAATCCACTCTTGTACTCGATGACTGCCACTTTGTGGAAAGATGAGTAGGTTCTAGGAAATTACTCTTGTACTCAATCGATGTGATATGTGATATTTGATATTTGATTTAATTATACATTATTAATTATTAATACACATTATTAAATATATGTTAAAAAATTAGAACTCCACTAATTATATGGTAGATTTAATTTTTTACTCACATTATTTTTTTTAAATTTTCATTCACATACTTATACTTAGCTTAATTTTATTTAATAAAGCATCCGGTTCAATTACCACAACACAAACAAAATTTTAGTTTTTATATATGACGACGACCACCCTTTGTTTATTCTATGTCTTTATATATGACCACGACCAATGAGATAGTTTTCCAAGCAAAAATAATAGTAAATTGAATTTTCAGTTATAAACTCATCACTAAACTATATTTTAATTTACTATAGCCTATATCCTATTATTCATGCTTATACATTTGAATTATGATTCTCATTTCATCCAATTCTTTATTATTATTTTATTCAATTTGCATAACCAGTAATGCACTATTATATTAAAAGTAATCGAACTTATGACTCACATTTTCTAAAGAGAGAATAGTGATTTGGCAGAAAGATTTAAACTTATTAAAGATAAGATAGGTCTTGCCAGATTATGAGATCTTTAGTTTGAGTTAGAAATACAGAATTCACATAATTCTTTTTAGTTACTCATTATACTTGTTTTCCTCGTAATTAAGTTTTTTACCTTTTTAGTAAAGAAACTCTTCTTGTATTTTGATTAACGGGTAAAAAGATCATATAGTAAAAATTAGTTGCTAATTAGAGAAAGAAATAAGAAGAAGAGTACTGTATTATTGATATATTGTATATAAATTTCATAAACAGTTGATAGATTGGCAACCTTTAATAAAGGAAGAAAACCCTATCAACTAATCACTTAATTAGGACAAGATTAGTTGATCACAAGTGAGGTGTGCATGGCCACCTTACTGATGTAACAACCTTATTGTTAGAAGAGAGAGAAACGAGCGAGGTGTGCACAACCACCTTGTATGCACACTCATCTTCAGCCACATGATGTGAGCTGAGTTGGTGCCATGGGATCCTCATGACATGGCAGTGACTTACTATGAGTAATATCTTTATTTGCCCCCTAAAGCTCATGGGAGAAGGAGTCACATTGAGCTTGGATTTAAGGTAATTAAACTGCTGACCCGATAATGACTTGGTGAGAAGATTTGCAACTTGTTCTTTGGAAGAAACATAGCGAACTTCTAGCTCTTTTAGAAAAACCTTATCACGAACAAAGTGGACATCAATCTCAATGTGCTTTGTTTGAGCGTGGGACACTGGATTGAATGGTATAGATGCTGCACTTTCACTTTCTGACCATATGACTGGAGCCATGGGAGAGTGGAGCTTCATTTCCTTCATTAGAGAAACAATGCAGGCAATTCAGAGGCAACTAAAGCAAGAGCTCTATACTTACTCTCAACACTTGAGCGAGCAGCGACATGCTCTTTCTTAGATATCCATGAGATCATATTTGATCCTAGATAAACAACATAAAGAGAAGTAGAGCGTATGTCATCATGGCAACTTGCCCAATCAGAGTCTGTGAAGGCTTCGATGTTGAAAATAAGAGCTGGTTTAAGAGTGAGACAGTCATTAATGGAGCCTTTAAGCTACCTTAGAAGACGTTTGCAGGCCTGCTAATGGACTGTCGTGGGGCGGTGAAGATATTGGCTAAGTTTGTTAACAATGTAGGCAATATATGGGCGAGTTAAAGTCACATACTGAAGTGCACCCACCAAGCTTCTATATTGACTAGCATCTGGAAGAGGTAAGTAATATATCGAGCTTGAGAGAGATGCATTCCTTCTGTAGACTAGGACACTGTCATCCTAAAGAAAGAGTGATATTTGAGGAAGACAACCAAGATCTTTGAGGGAAAAATTCAGGTTGAGCTCCTTAATGAGGCACTGAAGACCGTTCTCTGAGACTGATGCAACATGAACAAAGAGTCATCTGACTTGAAAACCAGAAAGCCTTTGTGCAGTAAGGTAATCTTGAGCTTGTCATACCAAGCATATGGGGCTTGCTTCAAACCATAGACTGCTTTATTGAGTTGGCATACATGTGTAGGCTTGCTAAGATCCACAAACCCTTCAGGTTGAGTCATAAACACTATTTCAGTGAGAAGTCCATGTAGAAAACATTATTCACGTCAAATTGATGGACATGCCACTTCATTGTAAGAGCGAGAGTGAGAACAATCTGAATTGGCACTGGTTTAACAACTGAGCTGAAGGTTTCAGAGTAATCCAATTCAGGGGTTTGATGGAATCCTTTTGCAACCAAGCGTGCTTTGTACTGTGTGCCATCGGAGTTGGGTTTGAGTTTGAAACCCATTTGTTTCCAATTACATGCATATCTGGTTGAAGAGGGACTAGACACCATGTATGATTCTGTTGCAAAGCTTGAAACTCAGTGATCATAGCATTTTTCCATTGAGGATGAGCAAGAGCCATTTTGACAGTAGATGGTTCAGTAAAAACATACTGTAGAGTGAGATTGAGGGTCTTTGGTATGAAGCACCTGCCTTAGATCTAGTGATCATTGGATGTTTGTCTGTGGGAGACTTGTGTGAGGTAGAAGCAAGGATGGAGTGGGGGGATGGACAATATGAGTGTGAATTTCTATGAGTAAGGGGGAAAGGGAGGGAGAAGGAACCATACCATGTTAAGAGACTAGAGAGATGTTGCTAATATGGGCTATATTGTCTTGTGAAGAAGTAGAACCTACACGTAAAGATGAAAATGCAGAGATAACATTCCGATAAGGGATAGTTATAGAAGAATGAAAATTGAAGTGTTAGAGAAGAGAAAACCATTTTTAAAAGGGAAAGAACACTCATCAAATCCGACATTAATGATAGTGTATATCTTACCAGAAGGAAGCATGCACAAGTAACCTTTATGGGATGTGGAGTACCCAAGAAAAATAGAAGGGGATGGCATGTATTCAAGATTATGATGGTTGTAGGGTCTGAGATGGGGAAAACACAAGTACCCAAAAACTTTAAGTAAGGTATAGTCTGGTTTGACCTTAAAGAGCCTTTGGTAGGGTGAAATATGGTGAAGAGTTGAAGTGGGTAATCTGTTTATAAGGTATACAACTGTGTGAAAGGAAAACCACCAGTAAGTAAGAGGCATAGAAGCTTGAGAGAGTAAAGCAAGGCCAGTTTCAACAATGTGGTGATGCTTTCTCTCTGCAACACCATTTTGATGGTGAGTATCAGGGCAAGGATGCCTGAAAACAATCCCTTGGCTGCCTAGAAAGGATTTAAAAGCCCTATACTCTCCTCCCAAATCAGCTTGCACACATTTAATAGGAGAATCAAATTACTTTTCAACTAGCCTTTTGAAAAGTAAGAAGGTAGAGAATGCTTCACATTTATTTTTAAGGGGGTATATCCAAGTAAACCTGCTGAAGTCATCTATAAAGTGAATATAGTACTTGTACCTTTCAAAAGTGATGAAAGCTGGCCCCCAAAGATCAGTGTGAATGATCTCAAAAGGTATTGTTGTGTGGGAAGTGCTTGGTGGATGATTTAACTTGTGACTTTTGCCAAGTTGGCAAGCTGAGCATATGCTGGTGCAATTTTTAAGAATTGACAGGTTTAAGTGCTTTAGTATTGAAGTGGTTACCTTCATAGAAGGATGGCCTAATTTGTTATGCCACAGGTTAATTGATGCATGTGTAGTAACATTAAGAGCACAAGGAGAAGCATTAACAATAGAAATAGAAGGTGAAACAATAAACAACACGTAGTTTGTAGCAGAAATAGATTTATTCATTGCACTATCTGAATTACATACATGCTGAGAGAAGGGAAAAACAAGTTTAGAAAAATTTGCTTTAGGCGTAAAACTAACATCAACATAGTTAAGATAGACAAACTATAAATTATGAGTAGAACTAGATAAAGGTTTAAACATAGATTGATGACAGATATCATTATGCAGAAAGAGATGACAGGTGAATGCTTCAGCTCTATTCTTCCGTGGGACAAATAGCTCATGTAGACCATCTCTAAGCCTCCCTTGGAGTAGTATAGCTCCTGTGGCCAAGTCCTTAATAAGACAGAAAAAAGAGTGAAACTCAACAAAAACAGGGTTGTCTCTAGTCAATTTTGAAACACTGATTAGATTCTTGGAAATTTTAGGTACTCTTAGCATGCTTTTAAGATTCAAGGGGTATAGGGTAGTAGAGAGAAGGATTTTACTAGTGTGAGTAATTTGAAGATTCTCACCATTTCCAACTGCAAGTGCCTCTGTGCCTTGGTACTCACTGACTTGTCCAAGTTTGTGCAGATCTGGGGTCACATGATGTGTGGCTCCACTATCAGCATACCAGGGTCCATCACTGCCTGTTTTTGATATTGGATAGCAGCGTGGTGGATAAGAGACATGGTAGGCTCCAAAAGGTCCAAGAGGAAAAGGCTGTTGAGCAAACTGTGTAGAGGCAAAGATAGCTTGAGGAGAAGTTTGTTTAAAGCCCTTGTCATACCTGTACCAATAGGTTGTAGCAGAGTGGCCAAGTTTACTACACACTTGACACAACACGTCGAGAAGACTTATCTCCTTTAAAATTACCCCTTCTACCTCCACGAAAGGAGTTGAAGTTACTAGAATTATGCTGATGAGAAGGATTGTTATTGTTGTTTAACCAATTTGAGGATCCTTGACCATTTTTCTTTCCAAAACCTATAATGATTTGTCCAAAGTTCTGAGCAAGATGAGATATGACTTTGAAGAGTTGTTCACTATCAGTGTTGTGCCTTTCAAGTCTGGACTCGTGAATCATCAGTAGGGATTGAACTTCTTCTGGAGTTAAGATTTCAGTTCTAGAAGTGACATTGAAAACAACATGGTCATATTCTGGAGTTAAACCATTGAGTATGTGAAGAACCAAATCCTGATCAGGAACAAGATCTCCAATTGCAAGTAGATTGTCACTAATCATTCTCATTACATCAAAATAATCTGAAATGGTTCTGTCTTCTTTGGTTGTCTTTTGAGGAAAGTTCTTCAGCTCAAGTAGCTTAACTTTAGACCTGCTAGCAAAGGTTCTCTCTAGGGCACTCTAGAGAGCACATGAGGATTCATATTGAAGAAGGGAACCCAAGATTCTGTCACTCATTTTAGAGCGCAACCAACTTAATAGTAACTGGTCTTGTCGAAGCCAGTAAAGGTATTCTGGATTTATACTCCCATATTTGAGAGTTTGAGCTGGTTTTGTTTCTGGATTGAAAAGAAAATTTGTGAGTCCATGCCAATGATGGCTGGAGCAATTTGGGACTTCCATAGAATAAAATTGTCCCTATCGAGTTTTATTGAAAGTGTTGATATGAGAGAGTGTGCAAAAGGATTGAGGTCGACTTTTGGCCTATTAATTGTTTCAGAAGCGTCCCTGTTCTGGGGAGAAGAAGCAGAGGAATCCATTATAGTGATTTAACAGAAAAAAGAAAAGCTTTGATACCAAATTAGAGAAAGAAATAGGAAGAAGAATAGTACTGTATTATTGATATATTGTATATAAATTTCACAAAGAGTCGATATATTAACAACCTTTTATGGAGGAAGAAAACCCTATCAACTGATCACTTAATGAGCACAAGATTAGTTGATCACAAGTGAGGTGTGCATGGCCACCTTACTGATGTAACAACCTTGCTGTTAGAAGAGAGAGAAACGAGTGACGTGTGCAAAGCCACCTTGCATGCACACTTATCTTCAACCACATGACGTGAGCTGAGTTGGTTTCATGGGATCCTCATGACATGGCAATGACTGACTAGGAGTAATATCCTTATTTTTGCTAACACCCGTCTTAGGATATGATTAGCTTGTGGACTTTACAGTGGACGTCAATGTACATGTCTTGAGTTCGATTTCCTTAAGATAGATTCAGTTTTAAGTAAGGATTCTTGATGATTGGTTTGTGTTCATAATAAAATTACTTTTATTTATATGACATCAATCTAGTTGTTCTTATTGAAGTTAAAAAAAACTAATTGTTCTTATTAAACAGGTTCTTAATGACGAAACGTTTGCTATACTAGTTTTGATGGCACTTTTCACCACCTTCATCACAACACCAACAGTCATGGCCATCTACAAGCCAGCCCGTGGCATCTCCACCCGAACTCACCGGAAACTACGCGATTTGTCCACCACTGATGACTCCTCTGACGAGCTACGAATACTAGCTTGTGTCCACGGACCTGGAAATGTACCTTCACTCATTAGCCTTATTGAGTCAACTCGGAGCACCAAGAAATCTCTACTCAAGCTCTTCATCATGCACCTAGTGGAACTCACTGAGCGATCGTCATCAATCATCATGGTCCAACGAGTCCGTAAGAATGGCTTCCCTTTCTTCACAAGATCTCGTAGGGGTGAGTGGCATGACCGAGTTGCTGGGGCATTCCAAGCGTATAGTCAACTCGGTCGAGTCAGTGTTCGACCCACCACCGCAATCTCACCTTTGTCAACAATGCACGAGGATATTTGCCACGTGGCAGAAGATAAAAGGGTGACAATTATCATCTTGCCTTTCCACAAACAATGGAGAGGGGAGGGTGATGAGGCAATGGAGAATTTGGGCCATGGTTGGCGTGGTGTTAATCAGAGGGTTCTGAAGAATGCGCCTTGCTCGGTGGCGGTTCTTGTGGACCGTGGATTTGGTGCTGATGGGTCCCAAACTCCTGGACCCCTTACCATTTCACAAAGGATCTGCGTGGTTTATTTTGGTGGGCCTGACGACCGTGAGGCGTTGGAGTTGGCTGGACGGATGGCTGAGCACCCAGCCGTTAAGGTAACGGTGTTGAGGTTCATTCAGAAAGAGGGAATGCAGAGTAACGGTGTTGTCTTACGGCCGTCACCAGCGAAGTCTAGCGAGAAGAGCTATAGCTTCTCCACAGCTAAAATGAACAGGGAGAAAGAAAAGGTACTATTTTCCTTCTTAAGATTTAATTTTACAAGTTATAATTATTGACTAATATGCATTTAGAATATTCAGCTATAATCTTAACCAATACCGAATCGTTATAATCATTTATACACCCAAAAAAGGTTTAGACAAAATACATTTTGTATCTTCCAAATTTAGTATAATTTGTAGTCCATGTAGGTTTAATTTTCCTTTTTAGTTCTCAAATAATTTAAAAAATTATAATTGCCTCAAACCTTAAAATCGCTTGTGTTATAGATAATTTAGACGTTTATAATTAGCATTGAGATATGCTTCTATTGCTTAGATCAATAATACCGTAAAATATCAAAGTTTGAGGCATAGAAATGATCTAATAATAAGAATGTTATGATTAGTATGCATTTACAGTATTGATCAATAATCTTAAGCATTACAAAATTGTTATAATCTTTTATACACCTAAAACTTGTTCACCAATTTTATTCTAATTCTCAATGTTGTCCATGTAGGTTTAATTTTCCTAATTAAATTCATGAATAACTTAAAATATTATAATTGAGTCATTCGATTAAATTACAAACGTAACTGCTTATATTTTGAATAACCTAAACATTTATATGTTGATGTTATCTAGGTTAATAACATTGTAAAAATCAATGTTTGAAGCATACACAAAGATACTAAAAACGCATTTTGCCTAAACACGTGCTCAAACACACTAATATTAAATGAGGTTTTGGTTACTCTGAAAATAAAAACACTGTCTATTATCATATATATTTTATAATTATAAAGTATCTGTTCTCTTCTTGTGGAAAAAAAAAACAGGAATTGGATGAGGCAGCAGTGGCAGAGTTCCAAAGCAAATGGGATGGTGTGGTAGAGTATACAGAGAGGGCATCAAGCAACATTATTGAGGAGGTCTTGGCGATCGGTAGGAGCGGTGACTACCATCTAATCGTGGTGGGAAAGGGTCGATTCCCGTCCACGATGGTGGCGGATTTAGCAGAATGCCAAGCGGAGCACGCAGAGTTAGGACCAATAGGAGACATATTAGCATCGCCAAATCAAGGTGTGACGTCTTCAGTACTTGTAATTCAACAACATGATGTGGCTCATACTGAAGAGACCCCTGTTTCTAAGATTGTACATACAGAGTCTGAGAAGTTTAGTGGTGCTGACGAATCATCCAGTGTTAGTGAGATTTCTAAAGTATGAAAAACTAAACTGGTACTTTTGTGAATTGTATATGTTATTATGTGTACCAGAATTTGTCTTTAATTAAAAAAAGTCAGAATTCGGAGCTGTAATTTTGGTATTCACTCTTATAACTTACTATACGATAGTATATATCGATTGAAGTTTTCTCCGAGATCTGTATTGTGAGATCGGTATTCACTCGCGTAGAGTTACGACTTTCGTCCTTCTTAATGAAAGCAATATGTGTTAAGAATTAATTCAAATTTTCAAACAATTAAATTGACTCAATCCAACACATCAAGTTTTATGATTTACAGATAACATCGTCTTATATCCTAAAGTCCTAAGTTCAAACTATTGTATGGACAATATTTCTCCCAATTAAAATAAAATGTTCACAAGTTAAAGTCATTTTTAAATTTCAAAACTTCATATAAGGAGCTTTAAGAACTAATTCAAATGATTAAATTTGTTTTAAAATTAATTCAAATGATTAAATTCAATTAACCCAACATGTTAGGCGTTTGAGATTAAGGACAATTTTAACAATACTAGCATTTATGAATTAATCATTTGAGTTAATTGTATGAATTTCTCCCATCGATAGAAATTACAACATCACCCTGAGTACATCTAGTGACTCTATAACTGGTTGAGCATCATGTGCTTCTGACTTATCAATAACATCTTCATCAGCACGATCACCTTCAATATTTCTATCATCACCAATGTTGTCAGAATCATGATCCTACTTAAGATCATGGAGAGGTATCGCGAATTAAATCGAATGATCAAATCGTAGATCGTAAGATCCTACTATATACTAATAATATTATGAAAAAATATAATTTACGAAACTATATATTAAAATTCTTGAATTTAATTAATTAACCAACGATAAATTTCACTATTTTACTAAATGTAATTTAAATAAACAACAACTTAAGAATTGAACATATTAAATGAATTTTATATTATTTTCTTATGAATATCTTACAAAATTATGGTTAGTGGGATCGTATGATCGTAGTAGGATCGTAAGATCCTACCAATCTAAGACAACAAATATAATATGATCGTATGATACTCTCGATTTAGGATTCTACATATGAATTGAATCGTGGACGTTAGACAGGATCATAAAATCGTAAGATCCTACGATCTGGATCGGGAGTTTAACAACCATGATCATCACCTTTTCCTGAAGAAGTAGGAAGTGGATCACATCGTTTTCTTTTCAGCTGGATCACATCATTTCTTGTAAGGTAATTCATTAATGGTATTCTTCTTCACTGCTTTTACCAAACCCTTGGTGAGCTTCGTAGATGTCATGTAGAGCATAGGCTTTCCTTCCTCTAGCAACTATCATTGACTCTTTGTTAAGCTTCCATTTACCTTCGCCAAAATAATTGCGATAACCCTCTTCATCAAGTTGATCTGTAGAAATGAAGTTCAGTCAGATCCTTGGAACATGTCTCACGTACTTGAGTACTAGCTTGCACCCAATATATGTCTTTAGACACACATCTCTATCCATATAATCTTGGAGTACCATGATTCTCCATCTTCACAACACAAAGTCACCTGATATGTGAGATGAGAAGATATCCCTTCTGGAAGTAACATGTATGGTGGTAACACTAACAACTACCCAATCTATGTTTAGGCATATACCATTCGCTAAGTTCTCTGGTGAGATAACAAACACGTTTTGACTCGTGGCTGCAACTGTCTTTGTTGAATGATTACTCTTATCACCATATTCCTTTTGTTGCTCTTTTTTCAATGTTCTGCACTCAACTTTGTTATGCCCCCATCTTCTTGCAGTAAAAGTACTGAATGTTTTTCCTATCGGATTCACTCTGACTTCTCCCCCGATTTCTGTAATAAAAGCCTCTGATTGATTAATTGAAGAACCCAAGGATTTCCTTCTTATTTTTTCATTCAATAAACTACTATTAACCAAAATCATAGAGACTTGACAATCCTGAGAGGAATTACTGAATGACACTACCTACGTTTCCCAACTAGCTGGTAGAGAACTGAAAAGTAATAATGCCTGAAGCTTGTCGTCAAATGCTTTGCTATTGTGGCGTCTTCTTTGTATTTTAGGGTCACAAGCTTTTGTATCAGAAAAAACTTCATTCCCAGCTATTTTTATCTCATACAACTCTTCTAATTTCATCCATAAAGAGTGTGCATAGGCTTCACTCACCATATGGTGATAGACGTTGTCGTCGACCCACTGTCGAATATAGCCAACGACTTGTCGGTTCAATAATTCTCAATCTTTTTTACTCTTGTTAATTGGCTTTGCAATATCACCTTTAATGGGAGCATAAAACTTTTTACAGTAAATAAGATCCTTCATTTTCCCTTTACACAACTGCCAATTAGTCCCATTTAGACTAATCATTCTGCTTGTATTAACTTATATAACTAACCTAAATTGTTAGTAACGACAACATAGTTTTCATATCAGTGTTGGATGTTATTAGCCTTCTCAATCTCAAAAACTAGCTTGAGAGATGATGTTTTCTCTCACACTTATAAACTAACTATCAATCTCTTCCACAATCGATCTGAGATAACTTTAACAGTATTCACTCTCATAGAGTTACGACTATTGTCCTTTTCAATGAAAGTGATATGTGTTAACAATTAATTCAAATTTTCAACCAATTAAATCGACTCAATGCAACATATCAAGTTTTATGGTTTACCACTAACATTGTCTTATAACGTAACGTCTTAAGTTCAAACTCTTGTATAGACAATATTTCTTCTATTTAAAATTAAATGTTCACACGTTAAAGTCCCATTTAGACTAATCATTCTGCTTGTATTAACGAATATAACTAACCTAAATTGTTAATAACGACAACATAGTTTTGATATCAGTGTTGTATGTTATTAGCCTTCTCAATCTCAAAAATTAGCTTGAGAGATGATGTTTTCTCTCAGATTTATAAACTAATTATCAATCCATTCCACAATCAATGTGGAATAACTCTAACAGTATTCACTCTCATAGAGTTACGACTATTGTCCTTTTTAATGAAAGTAATATGTGTTAACAATTAATTCAAATTTTCAACCAATTAAATCGACTCAATGCACATATCAAGTTTTATGGTTTACCGATAACATTGTCTCATAACGTAATGTCTTAAGTTCAAACTCTTGTATAGACAATATTTCTTCTATTTAAAATTAAATGTTCACACGTTAAATTCATTTAGAAATTTCAAAACTTCATATAAGGAGTTTTAAGGATGAATTCAATTGATTAAATTTGTGTTAAGAATTAATTCAAATGATTAATTCAATTAAACAAAAACTTAGGCCTTTGATATTGGCAATTTTTACAATACTAGCATTGTGAATTAATCATAAATTCAATTACTATCCAGTAGAAAACAAAAAATGAAATAAGAATCCCCTTCTAAAATTTAAGTTACCAAAACAAACGAGGAGTGAGGGACCATAAAGAAGAGAAAGTATTCGGTACACTTGGAGTACTAAATAGTCGATATTACTTCATATAATCAGTTATCACGTGTTTAAAAATATTATATTTATTAAGATTTTAAGGAGATAGGAAAAACAAATTCTTAAAATTTGTAAAACGTGTACACGTATCATCAAATGATATGAATGAGTACTGAATATTCGGTACTCTAAGAGTACCTGATTTTTTAGGAAAATTAATTTTATAAGCCAATTATTTTAACTCTTTTAGAAAATGGCTCAAAAGTTTATTATTTACACAAATGTCATATTTCTTTCTTTCTTCTTCCCTTTGTCTTCTCTCTCACTATCTCTCTTTTATTTGCCTTTTTCTTCTATCTCTGTCGTGCGTCCCTACTACCTCTTTCTTCTCTCTCGCATTTTCTCCATACTTATCTGTCGCGTGCGTTGTGCGGTGGTGCGGAGAATCAATGAGTTCCAAAGCCACCATTAAAGATAATTTTAGATCTGGTTGATGAGGAAAAATGACAGAACGCATTTTTTAAAGGTCGTGGAGAGGAGTGGAGCTTCAGATCTTTAAAGGTCGTGGTACTACAACAAAAGAATTAAAAAAATTCTTGATTTTATGATTTTGATTTCTGAATTTTAAGTTTTTCGAGCGAGATAGATGGAGAAAAAGGAGGGACGAGCTTTTGTGTGAGAATGGGTATGGTATCTGATAGTATATAAAAATATACTATATATATACTTTAATATATTGATGGATATTAAAATATACTACGAGATACTCATTGTATATTAAAATATATCATTGTATATAAATAAATACCCATAGTTATATTTATATACCATAGTACACATGTCATAAAATTTACTAATTTTGTAAAAAAAAATTACAGTTAAAAAACCAATCCATCTTGTACAATTTTTTTGGCCATTCTTTTACTTATTTTTCAAAAGTGGTCTATTTCCCTAAATGAGCCAAACTTTCCTATAAAAAAGGAAGGCAAAGGACAAAAATTGATTTGGTAAAGCCGAGAAGGCCTGTAATCTCTGCCCAATCAATGGGAATCATCGACCTTCTACAAGCGCAAACCCCTAATGATGCAGCCGATCCGGCCACCACAAGTGCCGTGAACACTGGAGGAACAATAAAGTTAATACTCAACTTTCTGAACAGGTGGTGAGGAAAGCAGAGTACCTCTCCCTGCAAGTCCAACATAACTCTAACAGCCCTCCTCTTAGGGTTTTATATTAAACCTAACTAAACAAGTTATATACCACAAATCATCATATTTGTATGTTTCTATGAAATTCATCAAACCCTAACATGATCTTGTAAGATTTGAAATCCAAACTTTTTTAACAGATTATATATTGATTTCCTTAAGTGTTAATTCTGAATTTGAATACTTATTGAGCTCAAATTTATAAAATGATTATAAATTAGTCATTCATTAGTGGATTAATGGTACTTAAGGATCTAGAAGGGTAAAATGACAACTCTAATTTAGGTACCAATAATTGGAGGACAAAACTACATGAAATGATTATATTACTGAACTACAAGAGAATACTCTGTAAATACATTCTATAATCAGTAAGAGTTCAATTTCATATTTATAGTGGAGTAATAATAAAATTAATAAATAAGATTATTTAATTAAATAGTTTAATTAATAATCTAATTTATTGGAGTTTAGGATTATAGGTCTATGGTCCCTAAGTCACCTCTATACTATGCACTCTAGAGTGTGAATATTTCAGACATAAGAAAATGATTGACTTGCAAAAGAATTTTAATTCTGAGGCAAATACATAATTATGAGATAATTATGTGTGATTAATTAATTGAATTATTTATATATATTAATATAATTTTCAAAAATTATATATATAATTATCGATTATTTTTCTAATTATCGATACGTGAGAAAAAATATCTAATTTGTGAAATTAGAAAATTAAATTATTATTAGATAATAATTTGGATCAAATAAATGTGTTACTTGTGATATAAAAAATAATTTAGTTGACAGGGATAATCAGATATGTTAATTTTGAATTAACTATTATCTAGATATTTATCTGATTAAAATAAATATTTAATTTTACACTAATTGTCACGTGTTGATCAATGATTGAGAACATTAGATCACCATGGACTGCCGTAGTGTCCGTTGCATAACATTAGTAGGCGTGTAACACTGCAGTGTCACACGACACTGGGTTGTTTAACGTCAATTGCAGTGCCACACAATACTCCAATTGTACACCATTATAGAGTGGGTCCCACTACATTGGGTAGTTTAAAATTAAATATTATTTTTTAATTGTAATTATCTCTAAATATCTGATACGCCATTATCTAAAAAATATACATATATTATTCTAATGACATCAATCAATTGAATGAGTTAATCAGTTCATCAACCAAGAATTGAGAATTGTGCACACAATTGCTTAGAGTGATTTTTCTCTACGCGCAGTCTTGGATATTGTGAAAGTATAAATACATATTTGTAATCGTATCTTCCATTATGTATTTAGTAACTATACCTTTATAATTTATCAGAGTAAATAGGAAGTTACAAAATCCAACCGAAAGATAACATTGTCCTTCATTAATAGGAGTTGAAAGGACAATGAAAGTAACTTGAGGAGAGAATATACGACAAAGTATCCGAGCAAAGAGGAATGTCTGAGATATAAATAAGATGATGTTCTAAGAGATCAATGGAATGCTACTATCCATTTTTTGTTCTCTCCTGAAGGAATGATGTTACAATATTTTCTTTTGACAATGAATTTTGTCTCATATTAGAATAAATATTAATTTTATTTCACAAATAACAGGCGTGTAGTGAAACAAATATTATGGTGCTATCGAAACGAACGATAAATCATTTATAAGGAAGAAAAAACTATGCTATATAAAAGGATGAAATGGTACGTAAATCTTTTTTATTATAACTAGTATTCTTATTTTTAGTATTGTGATCGAGAATATAATTATTTTTAAACATAATTATAGACGGAGGACTTGTGGAGAGAGCCAAATGTAGTCAAAGTGTTTATAGATTCGTAAAAGCACAAGTATGAGAGTTAGGTGGATCTTGAATTTGTAGCTAGAGCTATAAGAAATATTTAATTGTTATTATAAGTAATTGTTTAAGTCTATATTTGCCATATATGCAACCAAATTGTTTATTTGTGTTGTAAAAGAAAATGTAAGAAATTATGGTGACACAATCACTAGATGACAATCATATTTCACCTAGAGACACATTTTCAGAAGTTATGGGCCCAGAGCATCTTGGACGAGTCCGTGAAATGGGATTAGGTCTAACTCCCACTATGTTATTTGGATCACAAAGTAACCGCCACTTTTCAGATGAGACAGCCTTCGTTCCACTTGTGGAACATGAGAGTGTAAAGTCAAGGCTCAATGAACTTGAATCTAAGGTGTGTCAGCTAAAAATTCAACTAGCAGATGTATTTGCATTTATGAAAATGATGCAAGCATAAAATCTTTCATCCTAAAAATTCCCTCGCGGTGATAAGGTATGATGTCTAAGGAATATGTACTTTATGTAATCATAAATTAAGTTTACTCCAACACGAATATGAATTTTGTCATTTGCATGTCTTTATAAGATTCTGGAGCTCCCCCAACTTCGTGATCGTTCATTCCATGACGATTGAAGATATTATTTTTGCTTATCTTTGAACTCAAATTACTTTGTCTTTTATATATGTGAATGTTTGAATTGAATTATGTTATTACTCTGAATTGATTCTTATTCTACGTTAGATGTAACATGAATTGAATTTAGATACTTATACTCTGAAATTGTTATGTTATAACTCTGTTTGGTGAATTTACTTTTATGAAAATTGATAGATTTCGGATCTGCGTTATAGAATATTTTGTGAAACAAGTAGTTTTGAAAATTATGGGATGTTTGAAAAAGAAAGAGAGGTTGTGCAAAATTCCAACTTATAACGGCAGTTCAAAGCACCGGTATAGTAGAATTGTTTTTTTACATTTGCCGGCGGTTCAAACCGCCACTAAAAGACAACCGATTTTTTTAAAACCTATAACGGTGGTTTTATGAGCATATACCGGCGGTTCAGACCACCAATACTATAGAACATTATTTTTTATTTTCACATTTGTCAGCGGTTCAAGCCGTCGCTAAAAGATAACATATATTTTTTCAAAACTTTGCAAGCGATTGGAAACGGTCAGAAATGGTGGGGCAAAACTGCCTCTAAAAAAACTGTTGACTCAATTATTCTGGAATAAATTTTGATGATAGAAAATCATTAATGTGTTAGTAATATGTTTAATCAAGTGTACATGAATACAATGATCACAAGACGGATGCACAAAAAGCTTGAAGGAAGATGAACTTGAAGAAAATTATTTATTTTATGGATTTTTGTAATAGGGACTCAATTAAGGTGATTTAGTTTTTCTAGGCTCAAGAATATAGTCAAGCACACCTAGTCTAAAAGAAAATCAACATTTTTCTATCCTAAAATAGACTCATAAGCTAAAATGTCTGGAAAGCCTTTTGAAATACACGAGATACTGAATCGAGGCATTTCTGGATTAAAACTGGTCACACTGGTAGGCAAACTGGTCAGATCGGTTACTCATTTAGGAATTTTCCTTGAATCAAGCACCGGTCCCACTGGTTTCCATACCGGTCAGACCAGTTCTGAGACGTCTCCCTTCCCCTATAAATAGAGGCGTCATTTTTCACAATTCTTCACACACTTCCAACCCCTATCTCTCTGTTCTCTTTATTATTTTTCACATCCTTGTTCTATATTATTGTGCTTAGAGTTGTTATATCTTCTTGAGTGAGAAAATTAGTTGTGAGGTAAGAAAAGAAATTATGGGAGAATTACTGTGAATTTTTGTAAGATATTTGAAGATCTCGAAGTGTTGATTATCAATGTTCGATTGGTACCACAAACTAATAAGAGATTGTAAAAGTTTTGATCTTCACCTGTAAAAAGATAGTGAGGAAGAAATCTTCAAGGGGTGTTCCTTGAAGCGTGGACATATGAATAGATTTTTCTGAATAACGTAAAAAAATTGTTAAAGGTAGTAAGAATGTTACTAAAATCAGTAGTGAATGAAATGACGAAAATAAAAAGAAGATTTCATTAAATGCTAAAGTTATGAATGTGCTCTTGATCCAAATGTTTTTAATATAATATCTACTTATGAATCTGCTAAATCAATATGGCACATGCTTGAAGTCACAGATGAGGGTACTAACCAAGTTAAAGAGTTTAATATTAGCATGCTCATAGATAAATATGAATTGCTTAAAATAAAAATGAGGAATCTGTGCGTGACATGTTTACTCGATTTACTGATATTATTAATGGAGTCAAATCTCTTGGAATAACATACTCTAACATGGAAACGGTAAGAAAAATTCTTAGGTGTTTACCGAAGAGTTGAAGAGCTAAAGTTAGAATGATCTAAGAGGTCAAAGATCTTAACATTCCACCTCTCAAAGAACTTATTGGGTCGTTGATGACATATGAGATGAGACTCAAAGAAAAGGAAGAAGAAGAAATGACAAAGAAGAAGAGTATAGCTCTAAAATCAACTTTAGATCAATTTGACAATGAAAAGGAAGAATATGTTGAAGAACATTATATAGCTCTCCTTACAAGACATTTCAAATGATTTCTAAATAGACAAAATAGTACCTCAATAAAGGATGACAAGAAAGTATCACGTGACATACTCACATGCTATGAATGCAAGAAAGTTGGACATATCAAGGCCGATTTTCCAAACTTAGCTAACACTCTGGAGAAATTTAATTGAAGAGCATTCAAAGCAACTTAGGATGAGATCGATAAATGTGACATCGAAGAAGATGAAGAGGAAGTAGCAAACATATGCTCCATGGATTTTGAAGTCGAGGTAAGTTCTTCTTAACCAATTTCAAATAGTAAACCTAGCTATGATGGTCTTGAATTAGCTTTTGAAGAACTTTTTGGAGAATTTGAAAAACTATAAATGATTTTTTTAATGAAAAATGGATATACAAAACTCCAAGAAGAAAATGAAAATTTGAAAAATTAAAGCTACTCAACATGTGATGAATAAAGATCTTGTTAAAAGTCAAAAGAGAGAAAAACATAACACTACAAAAGTTTACAAATGGTAGTAATAATTTGAACAAGATCAAGAAAATAAAAATGTCTTTTTAAAACCTAAACAATCTCACACTCACTTACATCAACTTTTCATAGTTTGTCAATATTGTAGGAGTAGAGGGTATAAGAGTCCATCCTACTTTCATAAAAGACAAGACATATGGACTCCACTTTACACTAACCATCAATGATCCAAAAAGATTTAGGTACCAAAAATCAATTTTTGAACTTATGTGTTGTAGGTACCATCTAAGAAAGATGTGAAAAATACCTCGATAGTAGATGCTCAAGACACATGACCAGTGACTAGACAAAACTTACCAAAATTAGTTGAAAGAAAGGACACATCAGTTTTGGAGACGATAAGAAAGGAACAATAATCGGTATTGGGTCTGTAAGTAATGATCTTCTCTCCGCTATAGATAAGATTTTATTAGTAGATGAGTTGAAACATAACTTACTTAGTGTTGATGGCTAAATCTCGGGGATGAGATAAGGTCAATAATGTATGTGCTCCACTTCTCTCTCCATATCTGCAATGGGGGAAGGTAAAGTAGAAGACCAAGGAAGAAGGGGGTGGTCTCCTTTTTACCCCTCTGAAGCTTAAGTCAGTATGGGATGAAGAAGAGTAAAGTAAAGAAGTAGTTGAAAGTTATTGCATACTTTTTAAAGTGCATTTACCAGGGTAATTATAGTGGGAAGCTGACCTCTCCTCCAATAAGGCGCCTCCTCAAACCAGCCCCAGACTTTAGACTTCTCTAATTGGCTTGTTGGGGTATAAGTAACAGATGATGACCTCGGGTGTTAGGAGAGCCTGGCCTTGTAACTTCATCGGCCTCTATTGAACCGTCGTATTATATGCTTATGATGACACCTTATTGGGTGCAGGTTGACTGACTCATTGGGTAGTGGCTTCATGCTTTTTCTCATACTCTCATATCTGATTGGCCTAGGTGTATTAAATGTATATGATGACACCATGTAAGCTTCTACCTCGGTCCAGGTGCCCTATTTGAACTGAGGTAGAAGATTCCCCATCCTTAAGTCCTTCTCCAAGCAGGAACCTCTTTCTATTGGGACTTAGTCAAAACACAAGTTGATTTAAACGAGCACTATCTGTAACCATCAAGGGTCCCAGGATACTTGGCCCGGGGGAGGATAAACACCCCCGAAGTGCCAGGCCCCGGGGTGGACAGTCTACCCCTAGGCTTAGGCTCCGGGGCGAGTAAGCTTCCTCGAGGCCTATGCCACAGGGTTGATGAGCTTTCCCAAGGACTAGGCTATGGGGTTGATGAGCTTCCCTGAGGCCTAGGCTCCGGGGTTGATAAGATTCCCCGAGGCTTAGGCCATGGGTTTGATAATCTCCATGACACTGAAACACTTGTTCAAGAGTATGAAAGGCCTTAGCCATATTAACGTGCCCTTAACCATCACAAAATTAACATTTAGTATTAGTTAATTTTGTGATAAAAGTTATAGAGTTATTTTTGAAAAATATTTTTGCCGTATTATTGACAAAGAAATAAATAAAATTTTATTTATTAGACAAATAGATCAAAATGTCTACACCATAAATTTAAGAGATTTTCAAAACCATAGTGAAAAGTGTTTTTTTATATATGAAAATGATAGTTGGTTATGACATCGAAGACTTGGGTATACAAGTATGTATTTATATTCAAAACTTTCAAAAAATGATATTGCTAAAGGTCTTTCAAAAATAATTTTTGAAAAAGATAAAATTTGTGATGCATGTCAAATGGGTAGGCAAGTCAAAAGTTCTTTCAAATCAAAACATGTAGTGTCACCCACTAGACCTCTACAATTACTTCATATGAACTTATTTGTCCCTTCCAAAACTACAAGTCTTGGAGGTAAACACTACGCGTTTGTCATAGTCGACGATTTTTCAAGAATCACTTGGGCAATATTTCTAAAAAATAAAGATGAAACTTTTAGAAAATTTAGCAAACGTATTCAAAATGAAAAAGGTTTCATGATTTTAAAAATTAGAAGTGATCATGGTGACGAGTTTGAAAATAAAGAATTTGAAGATTTTTACAATGAGCATGGTTTTTCTCATGAATTTTCTACTCCTAGATCCCTTCAACAAAATGGTGTTGTTGAGAGGAAAAATCAATCCCTACAATAAATTGTAAGAACGATTTCAAATGAACATGGCTTACCCACATATTTTTAGGCTGAAGCTATAAACACATCTTGCTACATTATAGATCGTGTTTATATCCGTTCTTTGTTAAACAAAACACCTTATGAACTTTTCAATGTAAAACTCCCAAATATTTCTTATTTTAAAGTTTGGATGCAAATGTTTTATCTTAAATAATAAAGACAATCATGGTAAATTTGATTCAAAATCTGATATTGGAATCTTCTTAGGATATTCCACTACTAGTAAAGCATACATAGTATATTATAAAAGAACGCAAGTAGTAGGAGAATCTAATCATATTGTTTTTTATGAATCTAGACCTTCCAATGCTTCTCTTGATCAAGTTGATGAAACTATTAGAAGCATGAAAGAATTATATAT
Source organism: Datisca glomerata (assembly GCA_003255025.1). Lineage (NCBI taxonomy): Eukaryota > Viridiplantae > Streptophyta > Magnoliopsida > Cucurbitales > Datiscaceae > Datisca > Datisca glomerata. The sequence continues at coordinate 1,058,438 of QANY01006045.1, forward strand.
CAATAAAGAATCTATTAAGCTTCCAAAAGAAGTGGTTGAAGAAGAGGAAAACCATTTTCCAAAAGAGTGGACATTTGTGAAAGATCATCCTCAAGAGCTTGTCGTAGGAGATCACTAAAGGAGTAAAAACTAGAGCATCAACTCATAGTATATGTAATGATGCTTTTATCTCTCAGTTGGAACTTAAAAAAAATTTAGATCTGAAAAAGATGAATATATGTAATTATCATGGAAGATGAACTAAATCAATTTGGTATGAGCACTCGTTCCTAGACCAATTAATAAAACTGTAATAGGTACAAAATGGGTATTTAGAAATAAAGTAGACGAGAATAGAATAGTAACTAGGAATAAAGCTAGACTAGTAGCTCAAGGATATAATCAACAAGAAATGGATAGACTTCGATGAACTTTTGCTCTTATCGCTAGACTTGAATCAATTTGAATGCTCTTAGCCTTTGTATGTGTTAAAAATTTTATTTTAAATCAAATGGTTGTCAAGAGTGCCTTTTAAATGGATACATCATGGACGAAGTTTTTGTAGAACAACCTCATGTTTTCTAAAAAATCTTTCACTATTTTTTTAATTAATTCTACTGACGTTTTTGTACACTTTTTCACAATTTTTAGAAGTTTAGTTTCAATTAAAAATAATAATAAAACTAATAGTTCAAAAATATAAAATTTTAAAACTAAAATTTCCAAAGGTGAACTATTTTGACAAGTATTGAACTTCTTTAGTAGAAATATCTCTATAAACAATTATTGCATAAAAATTAAAACTTACAGTAAGTTGAGAATAAGAGATATGTAGGAAGAGCTGATGCAAATCTTGTTATATTAGAGAGAAAGAGATGGATTAAATTTAGAGAGAGAGGGAGGGAGGGAGAGGGAGGGAGAGAGAGAGAGAGAGAGAGAGAGAGAGAGAGAGAATATGAGAGAGAGATAAAGTATCCTAAAATTTGGATACAAATTTTGATGCCTTCAACAAAGGGTGAGGCTTCTCTTTTACAATAAAAAAGTAAATAGTTACAGTAGGAAGACATATAAGGTGGCGTGTCCTTGATCGTTGGAGTCGTTTGTCCTTATCTTCTTTGCTTTTTCGGAGTGGGAATCTGCTTTAATAAAAGTAGATTTGTCCTTTTATGTTTTCGCTGTTGACAGTGGGATACTGTTGATAGTGGGAATTTACTTTATTAAAAGTAGTTTTGTCTGTTTGTACCGACATTTTCTGTTGAAGATAGTGGAAGTCTCATTTTATCTGATATTTTATTATTCTATTATTTTTCTGATATCCTTATTCTTTTCTTCTTCTTTTCTTCTTCTTTATGTTTGGCATCCCCCAAACAAGAAACCAATTTGGGAGCTTGTTTTTATGGATAAATACTGATAATCCAAATATGGATAAATGAACAAGATACTGATAGTAAAAATATAGGTAAAGGAATTTAATTAATATAATTTTAATAACTATTTTTATGAAATTTCTGGTATAGTATAATATTATTGTTTTGTCAGTTGTTCGGGTAAAATATATTGGTCTGTTGGAATGAAGAGAAAATTTTCTTCATTGATTATGTTCATAGCAGAAGATCATCTTTAACAATTTTGTTAAAAGAAGCCTTTGATTTATTGGTAAAATTTTGTAGTAATGTTAAAAGAAAGACATCTCTAGCAAGTTTTGCTAGAAGAAGACTTGGTAGTAAATACAATTTTTGTTTCTCCCTGGTCATAGCCATAACTGATACTGGTAATGAATACTGTAAGTTGTCATAGGTTCTGTTGTTCTGAATACTGGACAAGATCCTTTATTTGATCAAGTTCGGTAGTACAAGGTGTAGTTATAAATTAAAAGACTATATATTTGTTATAAATTTGGGTATGAATACCTAAAGTATCAATTTCTGTAATAAGCATTAATAAGCATAGACATGGTGTGCCTAAAATAATGTACTGATTCATTTTTTAAGTAAAACAAATGCAGTAGGTAGGAAAATATCCTCATTATAGATATAAACTTCTGGTAATTTAAATTTTATGCGCATAGTATTTCCACTGGCGCTAGTTAGAGATTGGGTAGTTTTCTGGAAATATTGGATAGGAATCAATCATTCTCGAATACAGTTCATGTCAGTGCCACCGTCAATAAGGGAGATGGCATCTTTGATAATAAAATCAGGTTGGATTTTGAAAATAATTCGGATATACCATTTCCAGAAAGTAACTTTATTCATTAAACATAAATACTGATGTTCTTCAGGTTGGGTAGAAGAAGATCCATGTGTTTCTTCAAGATTGTTACCCTGAAAAGATAATTGTTGTTTACATTCAGTAAGTTTGAGGAACAATCAATGAATAATTAGTGGAAAGCCACTAGTTACATACCTTTAAGTGCTCCTATAGTCAGTGATAAATGTGGAACAAGTAGTCATTACGCCAATAGATGTAAATCTAAATTGAAACAAAAACTTAATGAAATGTCTTTAGATGAGGAGACCCAACAGTAGATTTTAAACTGTCTTTCAGATGATGATAGTACTTCTGAATCAAGTTCAGAGAATGACTTAGCCCAGATTTCTTCGGACTCATCCTCTGACAATCCAGAACCTTGGTTATAATCCAGAACCCTGTTGTTCTTCCAAAACATGTAACATGATAACATAAGCAAAATATTGGAAGGCTATTGTTGAGATTAATGGTCTTGATCTTGGTCAAACTAGCCTTAATGTTTTAACTGATACCTAAAGATCTATGCTTGAAGCAACTGACCATGGTTATCCTTTTTATTTAGAATTGGATATCTTATCCTTTTTAGAGCATCATTAAGAGTTTTGTAGTTTATCACCAATCTGGGTGTTCCTCTCTCTATTTCTGCATTTTTATAGACATAAAAAGTGGTATAACTTCAAGGGGAGTGACTAGGTAAAAAATCCCATAAATCCCATAAATCCAATACCCTTCCAAATCTAGAATTCAAAAACCCCATAAATCTCATAGACAATCCTATACATGAGTATCAGGAAAGACCTAAAAGGAAAATTAGCAGAAGAAAATCCTATCCAAAATCTTATATAAAAAAGAAAAATCCCAAATAAAATGTTATAAATGTGGAACTACCAGACATTACACCAATAGATATAAATCTAAATTAAAACAAAAACTTAATGAAATGTATTTAGATGAGGAGACTAAACATAAGATTTTAAATGTCTTTCAGATGATGATAGTACTTTTGAATCTAGTTTAGAGAATGACTTAGCCAAGATTTATTCTGACTCATCCTCTAATAATCTTGAACCTTGTTATAACTCACAGCCCTCTTGTTCTTCTAAAACCTTCAACATGATTACTGGAAGGTTATTGTTGAGATGAATGGTCATGATCTTGGTCAACCTAGCCTTAATGTTTTAACCGATACCTAAAGATCTATGCTTGAAGCAGTTGACCTAATACAAGATTCAGATATGAAATTAAAATTTTTAGAATCTTGTTATAAGAGTCAACTTACTGACGAGATTCTCCCTACAGAAATTTATAGTATGAGGGAAGTTATAAAATGACTACAGAAGACCCATACTATTGAAAAACCTGTTACTATTCAATATTTAAAAATGGAAATTAATATTTTAAAAACTGAGATCAAACCGTTACAAACTGTTAATCATATTATTTTCTAGGATTTTAACGATATTAAACAACAATTATCTTGTAAAGGTAAACATCCTGACGAAACACCCGAATCTTCTAACCAACATGAAGAAAATCAATATTTATTTTTAATGAATCAAGTTACTTTTCAGAAAGGTATATCAGGATTACTTTTATTATCAAACTTGATTTTTTAATCAAAGATGCCATTGCCCTAGTTGATAGTGGCGGTGACATGAACTGTATACATGAATGACTTATTCCTACCAAATACTTTTAGAAAACCACCTAGTCAGTAACAAGTGCTAGTGGCAACTCTATGAAGATAAATTTTAAATTACCTGAAATACTTATTTGTAATCAAGGTATTTGCCTCCCTACAACATTTGTTCTAATTAAAAACATGACCCAAAGTATAATATTAGGCACCCCTTTTTTACATTTAAGTATGCCTATTACTGCAATTGAGACCACATGTATACATTCATATATTAACAACCGAAACATAACTTTTGAATTTATAACTGCATCGTATATAAAGATTTAGATCAACTAAAAGATCGTGTTCCGTATAAAGAAAACAAATAAATTTTATTCAAAAAGAAATACTATTTCTTACAACAGGACAAAGAATTCAACAACCTTCTCTACAGAATAAGATTAAGATAATTTTGAAAGAATTTCAAACTGAAATATGTAGTGATTTTCCTAATGTCGTTTGGAACAGAAAAAACATATCATATTTCTTCCTTATCACCAGAACTTTGATGAAAAAAATATTCCTACTAAATTGAGACCTAGTCAAATGAAAAAGGAATAATTGAAAATGTGTAAAACAGAAATAGAATCTCTTTTACAGAAATAATTAATCAGAACTAGTCACTCCTCTTGGTGTTGTATGGCTTTTTATGTCTATAAAAATGCAGAATTAGAAAGACAATCACCCAGATTGGTAATAAACTACAAACCTCTTAATGATGCTCTAAAATGGATAAGATATCCAATTCCTAATAAAAAAAGATCCATTAGATAGGCTACATGATTCCATAGTATTTTCTAAATTTGATCTGAATCAAATTTTTGGCAAATCCAGATCAAAGAACATGATAGATATAAAATTGCATTTACAGCATCCTTTGGTCATTACGAATGGAATGTTTTACTATTTGTAGTTAAAAATGGTCCTTCAGAATTTCAACTTATCATGAATGATATTTTTAATCCTTATACAAAAGTTGTTATCTGTTATATAGATGATGTTTTAATTTTCTCATCTTCAATTGAACAACATATTAAACATTTGAATATATTCAAACATGTCATTATCAGAAATGATTTAGTTATTTCAGCATCAAACATGAAACTTTTCCAAACAAAACTTAGATTCCTTGGACATAAGATTTCTAATGGCATTATTATTCCAATAAACTGAAATATAGAGTTTGCATCTAAATTTTCATATGAAATTAAAAATAAAACTCAACTACAGAGATTTTTAGGTAGTCTTAATGATATTAGGGACTATTATTCTCAGTTATCTCAGGATGCTTCAATCCTCTATACCAGGCTAGAAAAGAATCATTTACCTTGGTCAACATTACGTACCTTAGCAGTACAAAAGATAAATGAAAAAAATCAAACATTTATATTGTTTATCTTACCAAATCCCCAATGGAAAAAGATTGTTGAAACTGATGCTTCTAACCAGGGATATGGTGGGATACTTAAATAACTTAATCCCAACAATAAGAAAGAAGAACTTCTAAGATTTACATCCAGAGTTTGGAAAGGACTAGCATTAAATTACCTACTATTAAACAAGAATGTTTATCGATTGTCAAATGTAATTTAAAATTTCAAGATGATCTTTTAAACCAATATTTTTTAATTTAAGTTGATTGCTCTACTGCAAAATAGATATTTAAAAAAGATGTATAGAACCTTGCATCTAAACAGATATTTGCTTCTTGGCAAAATATATTATTAGTATTTGACTTTGATATTGAATATATCAAAGGTGAACAAAATTCTTTATCATACTTTCTAACCCGTGAATATTTACAGAGATCATACTGAGTAACATAAGTCGTAGAAAATGTAATTTTAACAGCAACCAAGATGGTATTTTTTGGCCATCAAAATTTCCCAGTCTCAACAGAACACAAGAGGCTTCTTCTAGCAAAATTGCTAAAGATGTCCTCCTCATCCCATAACAGTATATTATCAATAGCATAAAAAATGAGACAATTCTCTTCATTGAATCAATAGATGAAAAATTGATGATTGATCCATGGGAAATTAAGAAGCGATATATGTCAACTCAATAATTTCCCCCTCATTTTGACCAGTATAGATATATCTATGTAGGTTAAGCATCTATGGAGATTAAGCATACACTCCATGATCCCAACAAAAACATTAGCCCCATTACTTTCAGTAAGGCTATTATCCGTAATATGATGCCCATTAGTCAATGGATCATCCATCCACATACAACCCGCAGTCTGGACATCAGTAATAAAGAAACAAAATATAGCTATTGGGAATGTATAGATTCCTTTAACTATATGTTTTAGTACCAGAATCTTGTCCACAACCATACATGGTTTATCAAAATTCATCCAGAAGTTCTCAACAACGAGCTACCTAATTGATTCCTTTTCTGGTGGGATAAATTCAGTATTACACTGGACACATTACCCGAACAAGTTCAGACTGATTTTAAAGAGTGGCAAGCAGCCTACTCTCTCTTAACAAGAAATAAATACATTTCAATGTCCAAATTAGTAGCCCATTTCATTATTCGTCTCAACATCTCATGGATTTGAAAATGGGATTTGCAATGCGATTACCGGAACAAAATCCCAATGCTAAAATAAGTTTTTTACACTAAATGGTGAGATAAAGGGATGAACCCACATTCACTAGAATTAATTAAGGCTATCAAAACCCATACCCAAGCATGTTTTGATGCCATCCCAAAAGCTCTACCAGCCCCAATTGGAAACCCTTTCATCAATGCTCAACTAGTGTTAAAACAACAATTTCCTAATCTACCTGAAAAAGAATTACTCGTCAAAACCATGGATTACATCAAGGAGAAGTTTCTTCATGCCCTCATTCTAAAAGATCTATCCATGGAATTTGTAAGCAATCAAACAGGACTTGGTGACAATGTATTCAACATTCTGGCTGAAGAAAGCTAGGATCCAAAACCATTGGATCCTACCATTGCAGATTTCTGGGATTCACTCATCATACTGATCTCAGAAAAAATGGAAGAAGACAAGAAGGGTAAAGCGAAAGTCTAATCTTGTCTTCCACTACCAGCAACAACAAACAAAAGTAGATATCCACTAACAGAAGATGACAAATCTACTTTTCATAAAGTAGATTCTTACTCACCGGTACCCACTAACAGAAGATAACAAATCTACTTTTCATAAAATAGATTTCCACTCACAGAAGATAAAGAAGATAAGGATGTACGACTTCAACTCATCCAGGACACGCCACCTTATCTTTATTTTTCTTGTATCTTTACTTTTTTATTTTATAAAAGGGAGCCTCGCCCTCTGTTGAAGGCAGAATGCTCATGTGCTGAGCAAAAAATTTAAATATGCTCTCCCTTCTCTTTAACTTCTCTCTAAACCCTCTCTTATACTTTTCATCTCACTCGTGCAAACATAATTCTTGAAGACTTATATAGTTGAAGATCTATCTGGAGCCCTGTAAAGCTCCATCAACAATAAGTTTTCTTCTTTTAATTTAAACAATAATTATTCATGAGACCATGTATGCCATAATTTGAATTTATTATAACCATTGCTATGACCTTCAGTATTCATGATCCATGCTAACTATTAGAGCACTCAATTTGTAGCTATTGTGGTTGAGGAAGCAAGTAATGTACATTCAGTAAGTTTGTGGAAAAGTCAATGAATAGTTAGTAGAACGTCACCCAAGTCGCGTATTTGTAAGGTCCTTATTCAAGGATTGCGTTAGGACCGTTGACCCATGTAAAATGTTGACAGATGTGCTTGTTGTGACTTACTATGTTCTTTGAATTAACTAAGTGTATATTGATTAGCCCCATCACTCAATGGGTGCCTGTTGGTTAGCCCCTACGTTGATATCAGAGTCATGAATAGTTTTGATCATAGTAGTGTTTATAATTCTTTTAAATTATGCATACATGGTCGCTATACAAAATGTCTGAAATCAGTTTTAATTTTGTCACTACAGTAGCAAAAATTAGATTCCCACTATCTGCAGAGATAAGAAGATAAGGACGAACGCTCCACCTATCAAGGACAGACAACCTTATATGTTTATATTTTGTATTATAAAAAGGAAGTCTCACCCTTTGTTGAAGGTAGATCGAGGTCTTTCTCGAATATTAGCTCTCTTAGTCTCTCTAAATAATGTACTCTCTCTATACTAATATACTTCCTACACTTATCCTGCTCCGCCTTCCTGATTATCGCCAACATATCTCCTATTACCATATTAATGTAAGTTTTTAAATTTTATGCAATAATTGTTTATAGACATATCTGTTAATAATTTTAGTATATAGATCTGTAACGGCCGGAAGGCCACCACCACCACCACCTAAGCAGTAGTATTTGAAACCATGTTTGTAGTAATTTGAAATAAATATAATGTTTAATATAACCCTTAGAATTCATCGATCCATATTGATTATAGGAGCACTTAGTGTGTAACCGGTAAGATTGAAGGAAGTACTTCATGTGTATCTAACTAGATTAATGAAGCAATTGGTATGTACCTAGTGACACGTCAGGTTGTCATGTCTTGGCAAGGTCCACCAAGCCGAAGAATGCGCCAAGGACCATAGACCCATTTAAATCGTTAACACACGTGCTAGTTTACATTGGTGAGCTTCTTGATCTCGTTAGGTTGGTATGAGTTAGTTCCCTTGCTTACTACGTGCACGTTAGTTAGCCCCCAAGTTAGTATCAGAGTCGTGAATAGTTTTGATCACAATAATGTTTATAATTCTTTTAAATTATACATACATTCGCCATACAAAATATCTGAAATCAGTTTTAATTCTGCCACTACAGTAGCTAATACAGTAGTTTCATTTTCTGAAACAACCGAACTATTAGCTTATCAAAAGGAAAATCAGCAGAAGAAAATCCTATCCAAAATCTTATCTGAAAAAAGATAAATCTCAAATAAAATGTTATAAATGTGGAACAACTGGAAATTACGCCAATAGATGTAAATCTAAATTAAAACAAAAAATTAATGAAATGTCTTTAGATGAGGAGACGCAACATTAGATTTTAAACTGTCTTTCAGATAATGATAGTACTTCTAAATCTAGTTTAGAGAATGACTTAGCCGAGATTTATTCTGACTCATTCTCTGATAATCCAGAACCTTGTTATAATCCAGAACCCTTTGTTATTCCAAAACATGTAACATGATAATAAAAGTTAATTAATGGAAGGCTATTGTTGAGATGAATGGTCTTGATCTTGATCAACCTACCTTAATGTTTTGACTGATACCCAAAGATCTATGCTTGAAGTAGTTGACCAGATACAAGATCCAGAAAAAAATTACAATTTTTAGAATCTTGTTATAAGAGTCACTTACTGAGAGATTCTCCCTACAGAAAATTATAGTATAAGGGAAGTTATAAAATGACTAACAGAAGACCCCTATTATAGAAAAACCTGTTTAGTATTCTAGATTTAAAAATGGAGATCAAACAGTTACAAACTGTTAATCAGATTATTTTCCCATATCTTAACAATATCAAACAAAAATTATCTTCTAAAGGTAAACATCCTGACGAAACACCCAGATCTTTTAGCCAACCTGAAGAAAATCAATATTTATTTTTAATGAATCAAGTCACTTTTCAGAAATGGTATATCCAGATTATTTTTATTATCAAATCTGATTTTATAATCAAATATGTCATCGCCGTAGTTGATAGTGGCGCTGACGTGAACTGTAGGTATGAATGATTAATTCCTACCAAATACTTCCAGAAAACCAGCTAGTCACTAATAAGTGCTAGTGGCAACTTTATGAGGATAAAGTTTAAATTACCTGAAGCACTTATCTGTAATCAAGGTATTTGCCTCCCTATAGCATTTGTTTTAATTAAAAACATGACCCAAATTAAAATATTAGGCACCCCCTTTTTACATTTAATTATGCATTTTACTGCAATTGATACCACAAGTATACATTTGTATATTAAGAACTGAAACATAACTTTTGAATTTATCTGTGTTGTATACTAAAGATTTAGATCAACTAAAAAATCTTGTTCAGTATAAAGAAAAATAAATAAATTTTATTCAATTTCTTACAACAGAACAAAGAATTCAACAACCTTCTCTACATAATAAGTTTAAAATAATTTTGAAAGAATTTCAAACAAAAATTTATAGTGATTTTTCTAATGCCTTTTGGTAAAGAAAAAATCATATCATATCTCTTCTTTATCACCAGAACTTTGATGAAAGAAATATTCCTACTAAATCGAGACCTAATAAAATAAAAAATGAATACTTAGAAATGTGCAAAATAGAAATAGAATCCATTTTATAGAAATAATTAATCAGACCTAGTCACTCCTCTTCGAGTTGTACCGCCTTTTATGTCTATAAAAATGCAGAAATATAGAGAGGATCACCTAGACAGGTGATAAACTAAAAACCTCTTAATGATGCTCTAAAATGGAAAAAGATATCCAATTCTGAATAAAAAAAGATCTGTTAGATAGGCTACATGAGATATTTTGGCGATAATCAGGAAGGAGGAGCAGGAGAAGTGCAGAAAGAAGAACTATGCAAAATCTTCAAGTATATTATTGTAGCGAGAGAGAGGGTACATTATTTAGAGAGAGAGGGAGCTAATATTTAAAGTAGACCTCATTCTACCTTCAACAATGTTTGAAGCTTCCTTTTTATAATACAAGATGTAATACATATAAGGTTGCGTATCCTTAACAGGTGGAGTCGTTCATCCTTATCTTCTTATCTCTGCAGATAGTGGGAATCTACTTTTATTAAAAGTAGATTTTTCCTTTTATGCTTTCATTGTTGATCATGGGATACAGTGGGAATCTACTGTAGGGAAAGTGGATTTGTCTTCTTTTAGTAGTGGGAATCTAATTTAGGGAAAGTAGATTATGATGTTCATTGTTGATGATAGTGGGCATCTTCTTTTTCAAAAAGTCGTTGTCGTTACTATTTGCTTTTGTCTGGTGTGAGACAAGAGTTAGGCCTTGCCTTTTCCTTCCTTGGCATTTTCCCATTAGAGATTATGCTGGTGAATGAATCCCAATGACTGCAATAGTGGGATTGAATGATTCTCCTGGTGGATCTAGGAGAATAGACTTCGTAGAAGTGTCATTCTGAGATAACGGAATTCTATTTTCTTCTCCTTTCTTTTTCTATTTTTGTCCGTTATCCACCCCCTAAACGAGAAACCAATTCGGGAGCTCATTCTTCTGGACAAATACTGATAATCCAAATATGGATAATGATGGATAATTGGACTAGATACTAATAGTAAAATATAGGTAAAGGAATTTATTCTGGTGAAAATATACGGTTAAAAGAATGTCATCTTTAATTTTTTGCTAGAAGAAGCCTTTATTGTACTGTTTAAGTAATGCAAGAACACTGCCTTGATTTCTATTATACAAGAACACTAAGTACCCATTGTCCCAGTTGTGCTGGTAAAAAGATATTGGTATATTGTAATGAAAAGAATTGTGCTTCATTATTCTGTTTGTGGATTCTATTTAGATAGTAAAATGTCATCTTTAATAATTGTGTTAAAGAAGTCTTTGAGTTACTGGTTATGTAGTTCTGTGAAAAGAAAGAAATTTCAAGCAAGTTTTGCTAGAAGAAGTCTTGATAGTAAATACTATTTTTGTTCAGTAAATACTGTTTTTGGTCATAGCCATGACTGATATTGTTTATGAATACTGTAAGTTGTCACAGGTTTTGTTGTTCTAAATACTGGACAAGATCTTTAATCTGATCTAACTCTTTATTATATCGTATAGAAATAAACTCAAATACTAGGTGTATTTTTTAATAGTAGAATGGATACATGAGGTATCAATTGCAGTAATAGGCATTATTAAACATAAAAATGTTGAATGGGTTTTTCTGGGAGCTCAACATAGGGGTGGATCACTAACGGTTTAGGATTATTGTTCCTATTCTTTTAAGGAGGGAGCTTTAAGGATAAATGTGGAGGATGTATAACTTGTATAGTCTTACCACTAGCACTTATCCAACTTCTTTGGATTCCTGATAAAATATATAATTGATTTTTATCATGTATGTACAGATTGGGTGCAAACTCACAATACCATTCTAGAAAGGATTTAATATACTGATTTTTATCTAAATGATAATAATACTATGTTTTTAAAGTTTCAAGTTGTTTAGGAGTATTGGTTTTAAAATACCATCTTCTAAATTCCTGATATTTATCTTGCATAAAATCTTGGTTAAGATGTTTTCTTAATTCACTGTTAGGAGAAAAATCCAGTATTGCATTACATACTATAAGGGATGCAGTAGATATTGTCCTAACACGATGTATGGTGACCATGTATATATAATTTAAAAAGAATATAACTAGTAATATAACCAAAACTATCCATGGCTTTGATACCATCTTAGAGGCTAACTAACGTGAATTCAGTAAGCGCGGGAGCTAACTCATACCAACCTAACGATATCGAGAAGCTCACAAATGTAAACTAGCACGTTTGTCAACGATTTAAATGGGTCTGTGGTCCTTGGCGCATTCTTCTTCTTAGCGGACCTTGTCAAGACGCGACAACCTAACGTGTCACTAGTTACATGCCAATTGCTTCATTAATCTACTTAGATACACATGAAGTCTACAATCTTACTGATTACACATTAAGTGCTCCTATAGTCAGCATGGATCGGTGAATACTAAGGGTTATATTACACATTATATTAATTTCAATTTTCTACAGACATGGTCTCATATACTAAAAACAATTATTGAATAAAAATTAAAAACTTACAGTAAGATGGTAATAGGAGATATGTTGGCAATAATCAGGAAGGAGAAGCAGGAGAAGTGCAAGAAGAAGAACTATGTAAAATATTTAAGTATATTATTGTAGAGAGAGGGAGTACATTATTTAGAAAGAGAGAGATAGAGCTAATATTCGAGGTAGACCTCCATCAAATCCACTCTTGAACTCTCTAAAATTGTAGATAAATATTAAATTGCATGTCACTGGCGTTTAGGCTATTAGGCATTCTGTTGTCATAAACACCATGAAGTATTTGATTATCAGATATATGAATACCCCTTATATATTCTTCAGGATTATTATCTTTAACTGAAGGACTTGAGGATTTATCAGATCCTATTAGTTCAGATATAGATTGTCTAGAGAATTCTAGAAAGTCAACATTAGAGGTAGGAATACTTCTATAACTAAGACTACAAAGGGTTCTAGTTAAGGGTTTCTGGAATTTGAGGTATATGTTTCCTCCTTAAGTCTAAATGACATCTTCTATAGATTGCCTAATGATAGGTTTGGTAGGTACAACATTAGGGATTTGCCATTTCTCTGGAAAATTAATTTCTTCCCAAGGTATCATCATATTGGCTACTAAAAATGTTAATATCAATAAGGATTGTGTGTCCTTACATTGTTTTCTGGTATAAGGATTTAAGGTGGATAAAACCTTAAGATGAATTCTGAATAATATGACTAAAGGAGAAGATCCTAGTAAATACTTATAACCATGAGATATAACTTTAAGTTCTAAGACCTTAGATAAATTACTGTCAGAGAGGGCGATACTCAGATTCAGATAGATATTAAAATATACTGGTCCATGTGAAAGGCTGGTTTCAATGGCTCCCATAAAGGATGCTTTCCAGTTGAGGCAACGGCCATCTCTAAGAGTACACTAAATACTGGTGTTTTGACCAAGTAAGTCAAAGACTTTAAAGCTATCTGGACAAGTCCTATATGCATATATTTATACTTTTGCATAAAATGATACAAATCATGAATATTTAGTAAATAAATGATATCATCATTATTCTGTAAAGGAATATCATGCTCAAATGTTTTGAATATTTTTCTACTGGTAAAATCAAAAGTTCCAATTTTATAAATTACTTCTAGTTTAACTTTGGGTATAGTCCATTTATCCAAAGTCTCTTTAACATCTTGATAAGCTATTAGTTCGGTTATTTCAAAAGATGAAACTATTGTATTTGCTACTTAGTGACAGAATTAAAACTGATTTCAGACATTTTGTATGGCAACCAGGTATGTATAATTTAAAAGAATTATAAACACTACTGTGACCAAAACTATTCATGACTCTGATACCAACTTGGGAGCTAACCGACACGCACCCACTAAGTGAGGGGGCTAATCAATATACACCTAGTTAATTCAAAGAATAGAGTAACTCACAACTAGCACGCATGTCAATGTTTTACATGGGTCAATGGTCCTAACGCAATCATTGCTTAACGGATCTTACCAATACACGACTTGGGTGACGTTCCACTAACTATTCATTGACTGTTCCTCAAACTTACTGAATGTACATTACTTGCTTCCTCAACATCAATAGCTACACATTGAGTGCTCTCATAGTTAGCATGGATCATGAATAATGAAGTTTTCCTAATGAAAGTTATGCAAAGAACTGACACTAACAGTGATCATTGGAAGGCCAAGTTCATTGATGGATTTTCAAACCTTTTTTATAGAAAAAGTCAGGAAGAAACTTAGGGATAAACATAACCAAATGAAACTCCCTTACAACCAGTACTCCTATGGTCATTTCATTGCAGTTATCATTGAAGAAGGTTTATCTTTATGCAATGATATGAAATTGCAACTGTTAATGAAGCCTCAAAATTTAACCAATAGAAAAGAGTTAGGAGAATTTTGTGATCAATTCGCTTATGACACAACAAAATTCCAATATAGAGGACCAAATTGATGATATCCAGGATAATAATCATTTTAATCCTAAAACTGTAGATATAGAACCCACTCTTGAAATCTCTACTTTCAAGATCCAGTCCAGTAAAAAGGAAACTGAATCCATGATAATTTTAGATCAGAAATTACTAGACTTAAAATTTGAACCTCCTGACTCTTCAGAATAACTTGACATGATAAATAAACATAACCTAGTCTTAATGTCTTAACAAATACCGAACAAGCTATGCTTAACCTGCTGATCAGATAACTAATCTAGAAATCAAATTAAAATTTTTGGAAAACTTTAATAAGAGTACTACAGAAGATGTCTTTCCCGGACCAAATATAGAAATTTATACTATGAGAGAGGTCATGAAACGTCTGCAAAATATGCCTCTTACAGAAAAACCAATTACTATTCACGATTTAAAGCTAGAAGTACAAAATGTGAAAACTGAAATAAAACAATTACAAACTGTAAAGAAGTTGGATAATTGTTAGTGGTAAGACTATACAAGTTATACCTCATCCACCTTTATCCTTAACGCTTCCTCCAGAAAATAATATGAGCGATAATCATAAATCGTTAGTCATCCACCCTTATGTTGAGCTCCCAGAAAAACCCATTCAACAGGAACCTGTAAAAGATAAGAACAACGCACCTTTACCAAAACAGAATAAATATCCTGATCAAATTGATAACAAACATGGCAAGTGTGAGGATCAACCTCAAACTATTAATCTTTAACCTAGTCAACTTGAAAATGTTGACATAGTTGAACACCCTCCACCAATAGTTGAAATCGTTAAACAATTTAGTCAACACAATTATGTTGAGATACCTAAAAACCCCGTTCAACAAGAATCAATTCAGGGGAAAAAGATTTATTTTTATTTTGGTAAGGATATTCTCTACAAATCTTGTGATTCTATGATAGACGATTCTCCTAAGATAAATCTTGAATTTAAGTAAGAATTCTTGATGTTGGGACTGTTGTGTAGTGTTTGATTTCGAAATCTCGGCCAACTTGTTGGACCAAAATCATCGGACCGCGATGACGGTCTGTACCAAAACTCATATCCCTAGTAAGTTAGTGTGTGGGTGTGTCAAATTTTGGTTAAAGAAATTGAATTTAAAATTTTTCTAATTTCTAATCAAAAACTGATTGTGAGGAATAGAGAACGAATATCCTCTAAGGTTCTACTACTACCTAAGATCGAAACTAAGAACTATGATAAAAATGCAATGAATTGAAGAAAGAACTCAAAATTTTATTGAAATATTCGAATCAAACAAATAATAAAAACTTTAGGCAATTAAATTAAAGGTTTGACTAGCTAAAAAAATTGCTGAAAGTAAAAAAACTTATGAAAAATAAAAATAAACTGATTGCGAAAACAAGGAGTAAAACTAGAGAGCAAAAAACTATGGTGAAAAGTTGAAAGCTTGATTTTTTATGATTGAGTTGGGCGTCCTTCTTTTGTCCACTTGATCTTTTTTTAAAAGCGTAGAGTTTTCACTCAAGTGAATTATTCACGATTGGATGATAGAAACTATCTTAATTTAAAATTTAAAATTTGAATCACTTTTTTTTATCTAAAACAAGTTCTTATCCTTTTCGATTACTTAGGAAAATTGAACTTTTCATAAAATCTCGTTTCTGATGAATTTTGCGGGACCCATCAACATCTTATCAGCCGCATTGACATCTTGGTTGCAAAAATGTTAGAGCTTGACCCGATAGAACAAAAAATTGTCCAACGAAATGTTCTTCAGCTAACAATGCGATTTCCTGCTCAGCTATGAAATATATTGGCCAAGTAGGAGGTCTTGACCAAACTAAGAATAACTAGGAACTTGGTCAAACTGAAGACTTTTTGGACAACTTTGACAAACTAGGCATATCTTGGCGAAACTAAGGGATTTGGGCAAGCTAAAAACTTCTTGGCTAACTTGGGATTATTTGGCCAATTTTAAGAGTACGTTGACCAACAAAGGATTTGACCAAATGAAGTGAATCGGACAATATGGCAAAAATCGATCATGAGACTATTTATTCTAAGATGTACAAGATTGGCCAAAGTTGGTGTCTTGTTGAAATTGGCCAAAGAAACATCTTGGCCAAAATCGATCAAGCTAGTATCTTGGCCAAAGATTGGCTAAAGGAATATCTTGACATATATTGGCAAACAGAGTATTTTCGTCAAAATTGGCCGACGGAACATTTTGGCCAAGATTAAATTTTGGCCAACAGGAGATTCTTGGTCAACTGTGGACTTGAGATCCCAAGCAGTATCGGTTTTTATCAAGGCAAACAAGTGTGATTTTGGCTTACAGGAACTTGAATATCCAGGCCACATCATTACGCCCCAAGGAGTGAAGGTGGACACCAAAGAAATTGCATATATGGTTGCATGGCCCGTATCCACTAACATTTCTGAATCACATGAATTTTTAGGTCTGACAGGTTATTATAGAAAAAGTTTCAAAGACTATGGAATTATCGCCCAACCTCTTACTAATATACTTAAAAAGGCCAATTCGACTGGTCTAAAGAAGCTGAAGCTGCCTTCAATGCACTAAAACATGCCATGACATCAACACTAACCTTAGCCATGCCAAACTTTAAAGAACCTTTCACTGTTAGGACAGATACGTCAAAGGAAGGTATTGGAGCAGTGTTGACTCAACAACGCAAGCCATAGCCTTCATGAGTAGAGTCTTTGAAGTCTCTAAGAGGTCTTGGTCTATATATGCAAAAGAGATGTTTGCCACTGTAGAAGCTCTATATATGTGGCATGCATATGTGTAGGGAGGTAAATTTTTCATCCAAACTGATCAACGCAGCATAGAGTACTTCTTGGAACAAAGAAATGGCACACCTGAATACCAAAAATGAGTGCAGAAATTATTGGGCTGTGATTATGAGATTATTTATCGCCTGGGCCGTGAAAACTCGGCTATTGATGCTCTATCTCGAAAGCCCAATACCACAGTCTTACACCACCTTCACATGGCTGAGGTTGATTTATGCGAAGAAATAAAGTAGGCTTCTGAAGGTGATACCTACATTCAAATGTTGGTCCAACTGCTCAAAGACCAATTTGATGGGCCTTATGCTTGGCGCAAAGGGCTCATTCTGTCAAAGGAAATGTGGTTGTCCCTACAAGCCTAACAATTAGGGGCAAACTCCTATTTGAGGTACACGATACTAAAATGGGTGGCCATTTAGGGGCGCTACATACGTACAAGAAATTGGCGGCCATTCAGGGGTGTTGTATAAGTCGGTTCAGAAATCTGTCCAAAAGTGTCAGTTTGACAGCTTGTTAAGTCAGATACCATGGCTCTAACAGGCCTATTGCAGCCTCTGCCCATTTCCTGCCAAGTATGGGATGACATTACTCTCGACTTCATCGAAGGGTTGCCAACCTCCATTGGCAAAGACACCATCTTAGTGGTTATTGACAAGTTAAGTAAATCTGCCCATTTTCTTACCTTATCTCACAATTTTTATGCCAAAATGGCTGTTGACTGATTTGTGGAAGGGATCATTAAATTGTGTGCTGCCCAGATCTATTATGAGTGATAGGGATCCGATTTTTATCAACAAATTCTAGCAGAAGTTTTTCAGAAAAAAACTAAGCTACACCTCAGCTCCACCTACCACCCCAAATCGATGGTCAAATTGATGCTGTCAACCGTTGTGTGGAGCAATATATAAGGAGCTTTGTCCATCAATGGCCTCGTAAGTGGTGCTCTATTCTTCCCTAGCAATTCGTCCCGAGTGATATAACACCACATATCACATCTCCACTGGAATGACTCTTTTCCAAGCATTATATGGGAGTCTACCTCACCTTATTCTGCGTATAAACCATGTGTTACACCAGTCCATAAAGTTGATTAGAATTTACTCACTCGGGACGAATTGCTCATCAACTCAAGGCTAATATGGAGGCCTCTATTAATCGCATGAAACAAACGGCCGATCAAAAAATGTCAGAATGTCTCATTTGAGGTAGGTAACATGGTGTGACATGATGTTCCTTAAGTTGCGTCTGAAGAGATGAAAGAAAGATTGAAGAAGAAGAGGGAAACAAACCTTCGAAAGAAAAGAAAGAAGCAAGCAAGAAGAAGAAAATATCTTAATAAAATACTCATTCACTAAAATAATAACCACATAAGAGGTAATCAGTACCAATACAAAATACACACCAAATAATAATCCTTAGAACCAAAGATTAAACTAACTTAGTTATCCTCCCCTGCAAACTAATGTCTTGTATAAATGGCATTAGTTTGTTTCGAAGGAAAAGAAACCTAGGTGTGCATAATGGTTTAGTAAAGAGATCATCAATTTAAAGTTTAGAGTCAATGTGCTGCACATGAAGATCCTTTTTACAACTTTTTCCCGAATAAAATGATAATCCACTTCTACATGCTTTGTCCGAGCATGAAACACTGAATTAGAGGCAAGAGTAATAGCTGACATGCTGTCACACCATAAAGTTGGTTGTTTTGGTAAGAAGATATGTAGAACACACAAGAGTTGACGAATCCAAGATAATTCTGCAGTTGTGTTGGCAAGAGCTTTGTATTCTGCTTCTATGAAAGATCGAGCAACAGTAGGTTGTTTCTTTGCAGACCAAGAAATAGGGTTGCTGCGGAGAAAAAACAATAAATCTTGTCGTGGATTGTCTATCAGATGGATCTCCAGCCCAATCAACATCACTGAAGGCCTACAAACATAAAGTACCAGGTTTAAACAAGATGCCATTAGATAAAGTGACAACCACAAACCTTAGAATACGTTTAACATTAGAATAGTGAGTCGTTGTAGGATTATGCATGAATTGACAAACTTTATTGACTGCAAGACTAATATCAGGCCGAGTGAAAGTTAGATATTGTAAAGAACCAACCAAACTCCTGTATTCAGTAATATCTAATAATGTAGAACCAACACGACTATATGTGATTTGGTGGAACAAGGTGAAGAACAATATTTAGCTTCTAACATACCTACCTTCAATAAAAGATCAATAGCATACTTCTTTTGATTGACAAAAATACCAGAAGATGATCTAGATATTTCAAGACCTAAGAAATATCTCAAAGATTTTAAGTCTGTCATATCAAACTGTTTTTGAAGAGAATGAATGAGATCATTAGTATAAACATTGTTATTTCCAGTAATAACAATATCATCAACTTATAACAAAATATAAGTAATAAAAGTAGAATTGGATTTAACAAATAAAGAGGTATCGGCTTGAAAAGAATAGAATCCAAGAGTAAGAAGATGAGAAGTCAAAGTATCAAACCAAGCCCTAGGAGCCTGTTTAAGACCATAAAGATATTTATGCAATTTGCAAACATAATCAAGAAATTCAGGATGGACAAAACCAGAAGGTTGAACCATGTAAACCTCTGCATGTAAAGTACCATGCATAAATGCATTTTTAACTTCTAGTTGTCTTAGTGACCAATTAAATTGTGCAGCAAGAGTAAGTATAATTCTAACAGTAGGGTTTTTGACAATAAGACTAAATGGTTTCATGATAATCAAAACCAGGTTCTTGATGGAACCCCTTAGCAACATGCATAGCTTTGTGTCTACCTATAGATCCATCAAGATTATACTTAAGCCTATAAACTCGTTTACATCCAACAATATTTTTGGTAGGAGAGGGAGGTACTAAGGACCAAGTTCTCTAGTTTAAAATAGCAGAAAATTCATCTTGCATTCTAGAAATCCATTCGGGCAGTCCAGTAGCAGAAGAAAATGATTGTGGTTCAGTGTGTGATCTTTGATGAGATGAGAGAAAAGCACGTTTTTTGAAATTTCAGATTTAGATATAGTATTCATAGGATGAATAATAGTAGTAGGGTGAGTGTTATGCACATTAGCAGGCTGAATAGTTATATCAACAGGCAAATCATTTGAAGAATCATGTAAAGAAGTGCAAACAACAAGATTAGGAACAGAGGTAGAGGAAACATAATGAACATAATCATTTAAAGGAGAAACACCAGCAGGTAAAACAGTGTCCTTAGCAGTAAGAACATGACCAGAATACACAGAATTAGAATTTTCATGAAAAACAGTCTCTAGAGGCTTAATAACTTGCAAATCATTATCATTATGATGCATATAAGTAGAAGAAATAATAGCACTAAGGACAGATGCAGTGTTAGGTGTGTGAGATTGAACATTGAGATGAGAATTAGAAGAAGCAATTTTATAAAGTAATGCATCAGGAGAAGTAGAAACAGGTTTAGAGCTAATGGAAGCATAAGGAAAAACATTTTCATAAAAAATAACATGATATGAGGTATATGTCTTGCAACTACAAGGATCATAACATAAATAGCCCTTAAAATCAAGATGATAGCCTAAAAATATGCATTGAGTGGTTTTATGTTCCATTTTTTTAGAAGCATAAGGTTTAAGGGAGGGATAACGAGCACTTCCAAAAATTCTTAAAGTAGTGTAATCGGGCAATTTACCGAAAAGTAATTCAAAAGAATATTTGTTGTTAAGACTAGAAGAAGGAATTCTATTGATCAAGAAAATAGCATTAGAGAATGTTTCATACCAGGATTGAAGAGGCAGTGATGTAGTATTAGGGAGAGCTAGGGCAGTCTTCAAAATGTGCCTGTGTTTTCTTTCGGCAGTGTTATTCTGCTCAGGTGTGTAAGGGCGTGACTTTTGATGAGCAATGCCTTGTGATTGTAGAAAAGACTTAAAGGAAAGACTAGTATACTCACATCCCTCATCTGTCCTTAAGGATTTAACAGCATAATCAAAATGCTTTTCAATAAAAGACTTAAACAGTTTAAAAATAGATAGAACCTCATATTTTTGTGTCATTGAAAATATCCAAGTGTATCTTGTTAGATCATCAATTAATGAAACATAATATTTGTAACATTTAATAGAAGTAATAGGGCATGGACCCTAAACATCTCTATGAAGAAGTTGGAAAGGTAAATCAGAACAAGATTGTGAGAGAGGAAAAGGAATCTTGGACATTTTACTATATAAGCAACTTTTACAGATGCAAGATTCAGAGAAAGTAGAACTAGTACAAGGTAAACATGTGGTATTGAAAACTTATCTAATAACATTGTTTGATGCATGACCTAATCTATCATGCCAAATTATATTAGTGACTCTAGAACCAAGTAATGCAACAAAACCAGTTGAAGAGGCAGAATCGGAAACAACAGATAATGAACTAGGGAAGGGATATAAGCCATTATTACTGAAACCTTTGTACAAAACTTGACCCGAGGCGTTGTACTGTATAAGGAAGTAAGAAGCATCAAAGAAAAACATGCAGTTATTATCTTTGCAACACTTGTAAACAGAAAAGAGATTAGCACAAAGATTAGAGACACAAAGCAAATTTGACAATTTGAAGCAATGAGAAGAGGTGGGAAGCAAACATGTACCAGAGTGAGTAACTGGCAGTTCTTGACCAATTTCCTATAGCCACAATGTCAGAGCCATTATAATCAGAAGGTGAAAATAAATTGGAGAGCTCAAGAGTTAGGTGTGTATTACACCCTGTGTCTGTCAACCATATTTGAGAATTAGATTAGGGTTGAGAAGATTGCATAGTAGCCATTGCAGCAAGTGTGGCAGGGGGTTCTTTCCTTAAAAGGCATAATTCATTTTGTGATAACAATCAATAGTAAAATGATGTTTTGACAAATTTGACAAAGGATACGGGTCCCTTGGTTGGAAAGAGATGGACTGAAAGATGTAGGTCCTTGCCACGATTATTGCCACGGAAGAAGTTTGTGGTTTGAGTTGCAACCAGAGCAGTGGTGTGAAATAGGTTTTCATGTTGCTTCCGTTGATTTTCAAGGAATTTTTCTTCTGATTTCAGGAGAACATGAAGCTCTTCCAAAGACATTGATTCTTCACGGGTTAGAATAGAAGTGCGCACAATATTATACCCGTTGGGAAGCCCATTTAATGTATAAATGAGGATGTATTCGTCAATGGAAACAGCCGCAAGTTTGTCCTTAAGCTCATTGATGCGTTGAATGTATGAGTCAAGACTTTCACTAGGCTTCTTGGAGACAGATTGGAGGTTCGATTTAAGCTGGATGATGTTAGATCTGGAGATTGATTAAAAATGTTTCTCAATGGAAACCTAAACTTTTCTGGACGTTTGACAGCCAACGACGTATATACCCAAAAACTGAATGAGCTTTGAGGATAGAAGATATTTGATATTTCTAAAGAATGAAGTTGGACGAGTCGAGCCGAATAGAAATCAGATTGCATATATTGGAGAGTAAGATAATTGGAGAATGAAGTGCAGGATCACTAGTAAAGAAAGTAAGATTTTGAGTAATGGTATGAGTTTGGGGAGCTCTGTGTTGCGCTGAGTTTTCAGAGGTGTTAGGAGCAGTATTTTCAGAGGTGGGTGAAGATTCAGAAGCCATTGACGCTAGTCTTTATGGCTCTTATACCATGAAATGATGAAAGAAATATTGAAGAAAAAAAGGTAAACAAGCCTTCAAAAGAAAAGAAAGAGCAGAGAAAGAAAGAAGCAAGAAAAAGAAGAAAATATCTTAATAAAATACTCATTCACTAATAAAAGTTACATGTGGCTTAAATAATAGCCAGAAGAGGTAATCAGTACCAATACAGAATACACACCAAATAATAACCCTTAGAATCAAAGATTAAACTAACTTAGTTATCAGCATCCTTATAGGCATCAATCTGTATTCAAAATGGGCCATCAGAAACTAGCCATCCATTTATGTCCTTTATCCTATAGTCCAAAAGATTGGAGTTGTCGCCTATAAGCTCCAGCAGCCAAAAGGAGCTTTATACGTTCAGTTTTCCATGTTTCTTTACTAAAAAATTCATTGGGGAGTCGACTGCTTCATCGCCTAAAATTCCACCAATCTTCGATGATGGCGTTGTGTTAGAACCAAAGTTCATTCTAGACACCCACTGGTAAGACAAGAGCATCGTTCGACGAGAGAGCTTAGTGCGATGAAAAATTTGGCAACTGATGTTGCCACCTGGACTCATAGTTGTTAGAGAGGTTTCGGCCAGTGGACATTGAGAACAATGTTCCACTTGGTGGGGAAAGTATTGATAAAGGGCACGTCAATCAGAGAGAACATCACGAGAACAAGAGATCATGAGAAGCGTCGAGAACACAGAAATGGATGATTGGCTGAAGTCGCGAGACATATCAAGAATGGGAGACCATCGCCTCTGATACAGGATCTGACATCTCGAGAACAAGAGATCATCGTCTCCAAAATGGGAATCGACATCTCAAGAACGGGAGATCATCGCTTTCAGAATGAGAACCAACATCACAAGAACGGGGATCATCGCTTCAAGAAAGCGAACCGACATCTGAGAACGGAGAATCAATACCTCCTGGACATGACAGCACATCAGAACGATAAGGGGGGTTCAGACTGACAGTCAAGTGACCATGATTGATTGGGTGAGTTGCATCACTTGGAAGAGACATATTGGTCAGTAACCAAGTGGTTCTGACTAATTGGCTCGGAACCATAAGGAACTGCCACGTGGTAGCGATTGATGGGCGGTTGAGTGTGACAGATGTAAGATAAAAAAGAAAGGGGATCCCACGAATGGGTGTTATCCCAAATCTGACCTCATATGGTATTATTATTATTGTAAGGTTCATAAGTACATGCTCCTGTAAAATGAACAAGGAGGACCTAAGCAAAGTCACTACCCTTCCTCTATTCTCTCATAAACAACTGTGTAAAATTCTTTACATAAGTGAATAACAACAATCTTCCCGTGGTTTTTCACCTCTTTAAGGGTTTTTCATGTAAATGATGGTGTCTTTATTCTCCTATTCTCTCTTTAAATTGTGATCTTTATTAGTTGTTCGTAGAGGGTTTTCCATACCCAAAAAAATCATTTACATTTTGGTGCTCTCGTTGAGAGCCTGAGAAAAGGCTCAAGAGACCTACCCTACAAAATCATAAACATGCCTAGAACCAGATCCAACACGGCTCTAAATGGAAACAACAGGCCCAGAAACAAAGACGAACATGCAGATCAATCGACTCCGCCCACGGAAGTTCTACAGACGATCCTTAACAAAATGCATGAGATTTAAAGAAGGAATACTGAAGCGATTCATAATGCATGACAGAATGTGCAAGAGTAAGTCATCACGTTACAACAAGAACTCGCAAAAACAGGAGCAGAAGTAAGCCAACAAATGAATGGTGACGAATAGGAAACCCACTCTGTGGGTGAACAACGAGACGAAAGGCAAGGGGACTGTGAGAACGACATGAACATAGGATGAAGTCCGTTCGTGAAACCTTGTGAAGGAAACTACGGGAGAGGTTTGGCACCCACGAATCATGTCAAAAGAAGCAGTCGAGGAGTTGTTGAACCAAAAAATCATAGAGATAAGGAATCTAAAAAAGATACCTCGAGTCTCTTATCAGGACACTGTTAGGCCCAGAAGTTCTAGCAGCACCTGTACCCAAAAAATTCACCGTGCCCAGGTTCAAATGTTATGAAGGAAATTCTGATCCCGTAGACCATCTCCGACGATTCAGACAAGACATGGCATTGTACCAACACGAAGACAAGTTAGTGTGTAGGATTTTCGCTACCAGTTTAGACTGGACGGCTTTGAAGTGGTACCACTCCTTGCCAATTCACTCAATCACTAACTTCGCTATTATGTCCTCAGTTTTTATAGAACAATACTCATCATACCGTACGTTCATGGAAGACTCAAAACATATGATGACGATCTCCACCAAGGAAGGGGAGTCCCTACGAGAATACACTCACCGCTTCAAGGATGAAATGGTCAAGATCGAGAACTACGATGACCAGTTCGCCAGATTGGCCTTCCGACGAGGTCTAGACCTGGAATCGCCTTTCTTTGAGGAACTGTTCAAAGTAAAGCCTATTTCCATGGCAGAGGCTTTTCAACGGGCACGAGCTTATATTAGGTTGGAGGAAGAGAAGAGAAGTATGTGAAGAACGATTGAACGAAAGGAAGAAGAATATCACAAGCGGGAAAAAAGCTCAAGACCTGAAGGGAGGAAGCATGACGAAGCAGAAAGAGTGGATGGGAAGATTGCCCAACAGAACATGAATTCCCAACAGAGGTGAGATTTTGACAAAATCCACCCAAGTGACAAGATCTACACACCGTTGACCATCCCGGTCAACCAAATATTGGAGACAATAAAAAATGAACCTTGGATGAAAAGACCAGCCCCATTCACTAAGAAACCTAGCTACAAAGACAAAGATAAATATTGCTCTTATCATAAGAGCAACGGACATTACACGCGAGACTACTTCTAACTCAAAGACAATATTGAACAACTGATCAAAGAAGGGTACCTTAGCCAATTTGTGAAAAGAGATGAATAGAAGCGCGAGATTGAGAAAGACAACCGGGAAGAGGATAAGAAGAATAAGGGAAAACAACCCATCTGCATCGTCAATACGGTTATAGCATTAACTGAGCAAGAAGGGACGACAAAAAAAAGGAAAGTAAGATATATTGCAAACGGCCAGCATTGGAAAGACATCAGTTGAAGCACTCAATTAGCAACGGGGACTCGTCGCTCGTGTTCGGCAACTCCGATCTAGAAAGCGATGAGCGCCACAACGATGCCCTCGTTATTTCAATTCAGGTTGGCAACTACTTGTTAAGGAGAGTTTTGGTAGACAACGGAAGCGCAGTAAACATCTTTTATCAGGCAACCGTAGAGAAAATGTCCATGGGCGATCAAAAATTACAAGGAACATCACAACCATTGATCAGATTCAGCGAAGCCATTAGCTATTCAGGAGAAATCCTAACTCTCTCAGTAAGCGCATACCCGCTTAACCATATGAGCGAATTCATGGTGCTGGGAACAACTTCCCCGTACAACGCAATCCTAGGAAGGCCTTGGCTCCACAAGATGAAAGTTGCACCCTCAACATTCTACCAATTGTTGAAATACTCAACCCAGAAGGAGTAAAAACAATAAAAGACGACTAGGCCGCGGCTCGTATCTGTTTAGTAACTGCTTTAGAATCTGCAAAGAAAAAAGCCACAGAAAAGGCCGAGGGAACCATGATCTATAGCAATTACAAGGAGACGGGCATGATGACCTAAGGTACGAGGCATGAGAGGAAACGGAGCCCCTATGCTTAGAGAAAGGGACCCATAAGGTAAAAACATTGATACCCATCTCGAAGAAAGTGAGAAAAAGAAGTTGATAGAATTTCTAAGGGAAAACAAAGATGTGTTCGCGGCAGCAGCGCAAGAAATTCCTGGCATCCCAGAGGAAATTATCTGCCACAGATTAAACACTAATCCCACTGTGAAAACTGTGAAACAAAAAAGAGAAGTTTCACCCCTGAAAGGAATCAAGCAATCAAAGAAGAAGTTGAGAAGCTCTTAGCGGCAGGTTTCATCAGAGAGGTGATCTACCCTGAATGGGTCGCTGATGTAGTAATGGTGTGAAAAAAGAACGAAAAATGGAGAATCTGTGTCGAATTCACTAGCCTAAACAACGTATGCCCCAAAGATGAATACCCACTACCAAGGATAGATCAGATGGTAGACGCCACGTCTGGACACAAACTGTTCAGCTTCATGGACGCTTACTTAGGTTACAATCAAAGGTTGGTGAACAAAGTTTTTCGCGAGCAAATTGGAAAAAATATGAAAGTCTATGTTGATGGCATGCTGGTCAAAAGTAAGAAGCAAGGACACCACATTATGGACCTCGAAGAATCCTTCTCTGTTCTAAGTCTAAGAAAAAATTCCATGAAGCTAAACCCAGATAAATGCATTTTTAGGGTGTCACCGGGAAAGTTCATTGGACATCTAATAACACAACGAGGAATCGAAGTAAACCCGGATCAAGTGAAGGCAATTGTGGAAATGAGGTCACCGAGGAACCTCAAAGAAATTCAAGGGCTAATGGGAAGATTGGCCGCCCTAAACAGGTTCATCTCCAGGTCAACGGACAGATACAAACCTTTTTTTTAAAGATTGCGGAGAAGTTCCACGAGTAATTGGAATGAAGACTGTGAAAAGGCGTTTACAAAAACTAAAAAGTACCTGACTACCCCCCCCCCCCACACACACACACACACTTCTCTCCAAACCTATTCAAGGCGAAAGACTTCTGTTATACATAGCCGTCTCAACGGGGTCAGTCAGTGTGATACTCATCAAAGAAGAACAAAGGAAGCAGAAGCATGTATACTTTGTAAGTACAAGTCTTGTAGTGGCGTAAACAAGGTATAAACGAATGGAGAAACTAGTATTAGCGGTTGTAACTGCAGCATGAAAGTTGAGGCCCTACCAAGCCCACAACATCAAAGTATTGATCAAATCTGCCATTAAAAGCCTTCTAAACTTAACAGAGACAAGCGGAAGAATAGAAAAATGGTCAATTGAGCTGAACAATACGACATCAGCTATAAGCCCCGAGCATCAATAAAAGGACAGTCATTAACGAACTTTGTAACCGACTTCACAGGAAGAGAAGTTGAACGGGAAGCCCACCAAACGGGAGAAAGTGGAGCCTGGACGCTCTTTGTAGACGGGGCTTCCAACAATAGAGGAGTAGGATCAAAGGTGATGGCATAAACTCCCTTTGGCGAAGTATTGGAGCATTCCATCTCCTTCGAATTTAATGCGTCAAATAATGAAGCATGGTATGAAGCGTTGATCGTGGAATATCCCTACTACAAGAATATGTGGTAACTAAAGTTAAGATTTTCTGCGATTTCATGCTGATCGTAAAACAAGTCATAAGAGAATACATAGAAAAGGATGAACGGATGATAAAATACTTACAACGGACGAATGATCTCCTCAAAATGTTAAAAAATTATGAAATTCAACAAATTTCAAGAATAGAGACGGGCATGATGATGCCCTAGCAAGCCTAGGATCTTCATTATACCTCCCTTACAGAAGGAACGTCCTCATAGAAGTTCTGAAAGAACCAAGCATCTTGCTCCCTTTAACTAATATAGCCGATATAGAAATTGAACGGTAGTCCAGTTGGCAGGACAACATAATCCGCTTGCTCGAAAATGGAACATTTCCTAAAGATACACTACTTGCCAAAAAGATACGACAACGAAGTATCAGGTAAACAATGGTTAACAGAGTACTATATAACAAAATATTTGTAGGACCATACCTGAAGTGCCTATGAGAAAAAGAAGCCCAGTATATACTAGCAGAAATTCATGAGGGCATATACGGAAACCACACTGGGGGCAGATCACTAGCCCATAAAGTCATGAATGATACTACTGGCCCCAAAGGCATCAAGACGCCAAACAATATGCGAAAAAATGGGACAAGTGTCAGCGTTTCGCGTCCGTAGCAAAAATGGCCCAACAGAACTCAAAATTGTGGTTAGTCCTTGGTCGTTCATGCAATGGGCCCTAGACTAGGGAAATGAAGAGTCCTTGGGAGGCATCCTATAAATCCTACTCTGAAAAGGAAAGAAGACTAAAAAAGTGAAAACAAGCAACTCCAAATGAGCCCATTCGATCACAAAATAATTATAACAAACGGATTGGAGAACAAACTCATTATATTGCAATCAGAAAGGAAATTCCAACATCAACAGAGAGAAAGTATAAATAGCCAAAATAGGTAACCATACTCTTGTCTGGGAAAAAAAATTACAAGAATAAGAACGGGCACGAAGAAAAAAGGGGACCTAAACTCTTTACACTTTATTGAAGCGTTACCTTTGACAAAATAGCTAAGGAGATAACTCTCAAAAATCTCATTAAGTGCTAGAAAGGATGGGAGTTTCTTGGACAAAATTTTTTGCTTAGTATTGTCTTGCAGGAAGGATAAGTTGTCACCATTAAACAAGACAGGAGCACATATTACAAAAAGATCACTTCATTAAAAGGAAAACTGCAAAGTAAGATAGAAAGAACAATACAGAAATGTAAGAATTACAAGGAAAAACTGCCAAGAGCTAAGTTTCCCCTTTGTGAATAGCTTCAACAGGAACCTCTAAGGTTGCAACAAGGGTCTCTGTTATGGGGTCAGCACAGGCCTTCACCTCAGTGTCAATGAAATCTTCAGGAGGAGGAACGAGAGGAATGTGAGGAGTCTGGTCAGACTGAGCGTCGTGATACCCCAAATAAATAGCCATCTTCTCAACCCTGTTGACAATGGCTTGGTACTGACCCTCGAGACCAGTTTTTTGCACTTTCACCTCAGCTAGAGCCGCCTCTGTTGAGGTCAACTTCATCTCTGTTGCGGACAATTTAGCCTCAGCCTTCGCCAACTTCCTTTCAACTATTTCCAAATTTTCCCCACTCGCTTCGGCTACCATCTCCGCTTCCATCAAAGATACTTCTAGCTTCACCCGTTCTAGTTGCAGCCACGTTTAGGTCAGCAATCAAATGGGCATTAGCTTGTCGCAACTCAGCCTCAACCCCCTTTAGACACTCTCATTTAGCGAGGTCTACATCATGAACCTGGTTAACTTCTCGAACCACATTTACGCAGATCGCCAGCTAGACCTCCATAGCATGCAAATCTGCCTGAAGCGCGTTATGATAAGTCAAAGTAGGAAGGAATAGCAATGTGATTGGTGGAACGGACGTAAACCAAGAGCAAAAAATAAACGACAACAGTTAAAGTTTTTTACCTGCATTAGACCATTACTAAGGCCAACGACTTTATCCATAACAGACATCTGACGTAGTGCAACCGAATCCACGCCTGATCTGATCCCCTTTGCAACAATATGTGAAGGAAGATGATCTTTCAGGAAGCTCACTGAAGCTCTAACGGGCGGGGCCGCTGAGAAACCCACCCATTTCCAAATATTGTCATCCTCCACGGGTGCGCCCTGGGAACTGGAAGGATGTGAAGACGACCTTTGAACACGTGAAGAGGGAGAATATGTGGCATCCTCTCGACCTGGAATATTCTCACTTAACGGGAATGAAGGATCAGCCAAGACAGATGGTGACACATCAACTAGAGCGGGGGGAGGAACCGGGGGCATAGACCTGCTAGGAACACTGGTAGTCCTAATTTTCTGACGGACGCTCCTCTCCTCCCCACCAACGGTCCCAAACATATCACTCTTGAGACGTTTCGACATCTCCAGCTCGTTGTAAGCGAAACTGAAGACTGTGTCTTGTTCTTCAGCCTCCTTCTGTACAGCTTCCCGTTGAGCCTCACGCTCTCTTTCCTCCCGGTCAAAATCCTCTTCTTCTCGTTCTGACTCCAAAGACTTAGAAGAACTTGTCCGGACTACTCGACGGAAAAAATGAGCGGGGATAGCCCGAGGAGCTTTCGTTGCAGAGGTTAAAGGGGCAACAGACTCGACGACCGGAACAGGTGGGACCGCGACTTTGACCTCTCTCCTTGGATCAAGAAGATCTCTCCAGTCCCGTTCGGGACAATTATAAGCGCACGAAGACGGGCTGCTACATCTTTCAGGACAAACGACCTCTTGTTCAGGTTAGAATCTGCACGAAGAAACAAGATACATCATATAAAAAAGGTAGAGAAGAAATGAGAAAAGAGGAAACAAGGGGCTCATGCTACTTATGGAACTCTCCAGGTCTCCCCAGAACCATGGAATGGTCCAGTGGCCGTCACCGCCCCAATTCCCACCTATCTAAAAGGTCCATTTATCCCAGCCTTTGTCCCCGGGTGGCAAATTAGTAACTAAGCCTCCCCGTTTCTCAGTGGGACGGGGGGGGGGGGG